>CM033471.1:233523070-233930570 GCA_019447015.1 Hymenochirus boettgeri | reverse complement strand
TGATGGCTATTTACCTTTATATGTTATTACCATGCCCAAAGGAAGTATTAATCACAGACTTGGAGAGGAAAAACTGCCATGGGTATCATCTATACCCCATGTCTAGTTTACTAGGGATACTCAGCATTCTGGGAGGTGCACAAGATGGACTGAGGGCTGAAGTGCAGCAGCAAGATTGCTTACGCTAATCACGGAGGAGCATCTTCATGCTTTTTTGATGTAGACTGTTGTATTATGCCTAAAATGTCCAAGTGTGTTTCCTCTGTGAAAGCTTCATTTCTAGTGTAAAGGAAGCCATCTGTGTCTGTCATATCCAGAAGTTCATCTAATGATGCCACAACTGTATCACGATCCTGTATGAACCCAGAGTGTTGGGATGGAGTTGGTGTGATCCTAAGAGATCTTCTGACAGGAGTCAGAATTTTCCACCCCTGCCCTCCTTCCTTCTTCTTACTAAGAAAAAAAAAAGTTAAATGTTTATATGCAGGCGAGTTTTTACAGTCTCCCAAAGTCTGGACAAGGCAGTTTAACTTATTAATAGAGACAAAATGATTTTACAAAAAAATTCTATTGCAGATCAGTTTTTTTTAAAAACAGTGGATGTATTTAAAAAGTGTCCTCATATGTTAGCAATATTATCCCCAAGACTAGAAAGAGAAACCTAAAAAAATACACAATGAAGCTTATATAACATGAGGTGAATGTATTTTGGAGACACAGACCCATATGAATGCAGTAAAAAGTTTTATTCCACCAAGTGCATCAACCACAATGTGTCAGGGGGGTGTACCCAACTTCATCAGGGGAATAGTGCCCGAAGCACTGTGATTGACACACTTGGTGGAAAAAATTTAATCAATTAATATAGGTGTACTTCTCTCCATCCTTTATTTTGATTGGGTGATTACTAGGCCCAGGGGTCTGTTAGGAGAATAAAGCACCCAGGGGTGAGGATTTGCATTGGAGGTTTGCCTGTTCTAGTAATCTGCAGAAACCAATCAGGTTTAACTTGTCCACTGCAGTTAAATACTGTATATACTTGAGTATAAACCGCCCCGAATATAAACCAAGGTACTTACTTTCAACTGATAAACTAGGAAAACTACTTGACTCGAGTATAAATCGAGGGTTGACTTTCTCCCATAGGAAGCCCAATAGATAGTTCCACAGACAGTCCTATAGAAAGTCCAATACACAGCCCCATAAATAGTTCCACAGACAGTCCAATACACAGTCCCATACACCAGGGATCCTCAAACTACAACTCCCAGCATTCCTAGGCTTCCCTCTGTAGTTGAGGAATGCTGGGAGTTGTAGTTTTCAAACATCTGGAGAGCCGTAGTTTGAGGAAGACTGCCATACAGAAAGTCCCATATACGGCCCCACAGAAAGTCCCATACACGGCGTCACAGAAAGTCCCACACACTGCCTCATACACAAATGTGCCCTACATACCTTTCTGTGCAGCCTGAACACTTAAAGATCGATTTTTCCATTTCCCTTGCAGTCTGGGCTGGTCTGAGTGAGCAGGACAACAATTGCCTAACCCACTGAAATCAAGAGGATTCTCTGTGTTACAGGGTACAGCTTTTGTTTTCCCAGGGCTATGAAATTTTGTCCAGCAGCATCCAGATCAGCACAGACCCGAGTATAAACCAAGGGGAGACTTTCAAGATGATTTCAAAGGTAAAAAAGTATATATACGGTAATATTAGATTTCTTGTTCCAGATAAAAAGCATAGGCAAACTTTTGAGACTTTCAAAGAATTTGTGTCTACTAGCTTTCATATTACCTAGACAGACATGCAGCCTGGAACTTGACAGCGGAACCTTTAGCACTTAGGAGCTCAGTGCATTGGGTCTTCACATTTTTCAGAATCTTCCTTTCCAGACTAATACCACTATTTGTAATGTTGCAAGTGCTTTGGGTGGGCAAGGGTCCAAATGTAACAGCTACAAATGAAAAGTGACTGATTAGAACGTTTAATATATATAAAAGCAGTAATATGCACAAAGATATGGTTAAAGGGCAACTATACTGAAAAAATTAATTTTCCTTGTTGTAATCTATAAATATGTGTAAGTAGCTCTTACTCTAAGGTGTGTATGTTGCTGCATGCCTTTAAGGTGTGTATGTTGCTGCATGCCTTTAATCCAGTACCTGATTTGCTCAGTCTCTGTATCCCCCTTCCTCTTTTAACCACTCCTCCTTCCACCTGACCAGACCTTTTTAATGAGGTCAAGCATCCTCAATAATCACCATGGAAGAGGGAATTTCCTGCATGCAGCATACCAACTGTCAAAATTCATTCCTGCTACTGTAAAACAACTCACAGAGGTTGTGATAATATGGTACTTGATTGACAACTAAAATATAAGATGGTCAATTTAAAACAACATATTTTAGTATAGATGCCTTTTATTGAATTAGAGAGAGAGGGGGGGATTAAAACATTACCTTTTTGTTTCTTTGATGTGTTTTTCATTATTTCAAATACAACATCTCTCAGCTCTTCAATTGGCTGAAAAATACATCATTATGAATGTCTGAAATATTCGCATTAAATCAAAGAGTCAAACTTTCCTTTTCCATACCATATTGAGTCATAAGAAGCAGAGTTTAGAGTGGACCATATACATGGCCAGGATTTGTAATAATTGCCCCCCGGGCGTTCCTAAACGCCTACATTCAGCACCAACTCCACCAGTCCTTCCGATTGTTTCCACTTCCTCCGACGGCTTTACAAGCTCACACAGCCACTGGAAGTCATCAGCCATGATGTCAAAAAAGGAGGACCATCAGAGTTGGCGCAGAATATCCACACCATTAACCAAGTTAACTATCGTGATCTTAGGGTTTTAAAGGGGTCATCATATTGAGAATTTCTGTGAGGAGTGGATATGTCCTATAAAGCTCTATGGGTAATTACCTTGAAAGTACCTAGGTCCTTCAAGGACCTAGGTAAGCAAACTGAATTTGTAACAGGGAAAAGAAATAGACACCCCCCTGCCCAGACCCTTGACTATTCCCTAGCTCAAACTGAAGAAAATTTATGTCTGCGTGTGGTCAAATGACTGGACGTTTGCTCCCCAGTCCAGTTAGTAAATCACAGGGGTTGCAAATTTAAATTTCACCAATGACAATTTCCTCTGATTATTAGTACCCACCTTGGCTCCTGAACGCACAGCCTGTTCATACAGCAAAACAACATCAAAGATTCCATTTCGCTCTAACAACCTGGCTTTACACACCCAGAATTTGGCAAACTTCTCTGCCTCAGGGACTCTAGAGAGCGCAGCTAAAACAGCATTGGATGCAGCACCCTTAAAAAAATAGAAAAGTAACTGTTTACTTTATGCATAGTATACATTTGCAGCAAACTACTGCAAAGTTCTGGTGACAGATTGTTCTCTGGTTCTGTACTCCGCTTAAGTGAATTACAGCAGATGACACTTCCATGGAAATGGACCAGACTCTTACAAGTCTAAAGGCACGGTATACCCATATAGCCGATATACTGGACCAATAAATCGGATGATGCAGTATTTTGGTGGATGAGGTTGAAATATTGACAAAAAATTTAGCAAAAACAAAATGTTCAGTTGATTCTACAACCAAATTGGCCTTAAATTCAATCAGACACGTTGGTCTTCAACAGACCATACCAAAAAATATCCGTGGAAACATAGTACATCTAGGATGTGCACATGCTCAGTAAATTAACCAATCAAGCAGGGAGGAGGGGAAATTCCTAATCCATGCACAATACTACCAATGTTCATCTTGGCAGGAAGTTTCTTAAAAATAAACAGGGAGATTCAATAAAAGTTCTTATCATTTAAAATGGTGCTAATTTTGCCCCCACCAATCAGATCTTATTAAACATTTGTAAGCTTACATCTGATTGGTGGGGGCAAAATTAGCACCATTTTAAACGATAAGAACTTTTATTGAATAACCGTGAATGTTTACAAAAGCTTCACTCCATGTAAATGTAATGCACAAGAATAAGTATGTCTATTCTCCAGCCTCCATATTTAGCTTTTCTGTATTTGAAAGGGAACCTTTTTGTCTATAGCTCATTACTATTTATTACTGGTAGTGTTCTTTATGAATTACAGCTTCCTCCTTCCCTAATGGCCTAGGGAATATAACGAGCATGTGTGGGGAGATATGGCTGCCTGCTCACTGTCTGCTTGAAAGAGAATTTTTAAATGACTTCACAGAATGAGATAAAGATTAGCTTTAGCTTTATCATATACAGTTTTAGTTGGTATATGAAACCAACGTTATGTGCAGGGCATATATTCCATTTAAAGGGGAAAATTACCACAAATATATATGCTTTAGTGAAATAAACTACAATCTGCCCATCCAGCATTCTCTGTGCGTAAATAAATGTTACTAAAGTACCGACTTGTTTGCAGGACCCCTAATAGTGTTTGATAAGGTCTCAGTACCTGGGATGATTTAGTTGCTCAGTAGAGATCTGAGCATGTTTGACCGTTAGGAACATTTTACAGATGTGTGCATCCTGGGAAGAAGAACAATTGCAGAAGCTTATAAAATCAACAAAATTTTCAAAATTTAAGACAATATGTAAAATAACTAAGTATGTGTAATATAGATAAAACATTTGAATAATGATTTACTCTCATTGAACTTCCCCTTTTAAATGCATTGTAATAAATGCATAAAAGAAAAGTATTTACTTCCGTAATCAAAAAGTAAAATAATGATGAAGTGTAGTTAGTTTTCACAGAACGTCTGTTAGCCTGAGGCCCCACTGCAATGCACAAGAAACGCATTGTGATATTTGCAATGTGTTTTTGTGCGTTTGTGCATGCTTTTTAACCATGCTTTTGCGTTTTCTACAATAGTCCTAAATCGAAACACAGGCAGTGGGGCCAGCTACATTGCCGCCCATTGGCATGTGATGGGCAGCATGCAATCCATATGGTATCAGCGTAAAGCAAGTGTCTGGTTCCTAAGGGTTTTGGGAGTGACACAAATCTTCACCCTTAACCCTGTGTATTTTTCTAACCTTATAGGCAGACACTGTACCTGATCTATGAGCTGGAGACAGTCATTAAGCGTGTCATTGATTTTCTTGGTTAGACACATTAGTTCTTCCTCTTCCTCTATGTCACTCCATAAGGAACAAGGGCCTACAGTTTTCCTTTTTGTTTGTTTTTTTGGAAAAACCATGGGTGGGCGTTTGTATGTTTTTCCCTTGGTGCTTAACCACTCTTCCAGCTTTTTCCTAACAATGCAAAGTGAAAATGAGTTTAGTTTATCTTTAGAAAAACGATATATTCCTTTATGCATTAAATACACTATTTCTATAAGGTGATGAAAAACTTGCAGACCTTCGAATATCCTTAAAAAATAACCCTCTATAATCCACTCTTCTGCCTTGTTCTGTTTCCCTTACTAGCTCATCTGCTTTCTTTTGTTCATCCTCTGTTCTCCCTCTTACCTTCTCTAGTCACCTTCTAATATTAAAAATGCTCTGTAATACCCCCTTGTCACAAACATTCCCCTACATTTCTGTCTCCTCTTCTCTCCCTTTCCCTGTTAAAGGTACATGGTCAATCCATATTTCAGTCATAGCTATGTTATCTTTATCCACAAACCTTTTCCTTTAATAAAAACTTCACCTTTTTGCTGGTGCATTACCCCCATCTTACACCTAGTAAGAGAATCCAATCTTCTTTATTCAGCAGATGCTGATTTTGTTTTTTTAATTTAAGTATCCAGATAACATATGCATTATTTGTACGATACAGAGTGGAATGTTTAGTTTAACATCATCATGGTTGACAGTAGATTCTGTCAAAGTTGCCTGTAAATATCAATTAAATCTTGTCTGTATCAGTAACAGATCCTGTATTTCATTTAATATATATTATATGAAGTGTGGGGGGGGGATGAACTGGGATATGGGAAAACAAAAATAAAATAATTCTGTGCCAATAGGTTCCAAATATGATAAAAGACAAAGTGAGTAAGCTTAGTTATGCATATTCATCAGATGGTCACAATGTGTATAGTGAGAGAAAAAGAAGAAAATAAAAACGCAGCCATGGGTCCCCCACAACAGCTCATTGATAAGTGATATTAAAGGGCATCTATACCGAAAAATAGGTTATTTTAAATTGACCATAACTGGAAACTATAATTCTTCCCAACCACCACTGTATCATTTTTTGTTGATCTGCCCCCTATTTCCCTATTTCTTTAGATATCCAATCTAAAACTTCTTATATTTCAGCTGTCAATCAAGTTCCTTGCTCTCAAAAACTATTCTTCTGTGAGTAGTTTTACTGTAGCTAGAATGGTGACAGAGTTTTAACAGTTGGAATGCTGTATGCTGTGTGCAGGCTTGACAGTTGGTTTGTGGGAAAAAAGTCAGGTCAGATGGAAGTGGGAGTGGTTAAAAGAGGGAGGGGGGATACTGCTCCTAAACAAAATGTGTGCTGGATTAAAGGCATGCAGCAACACACCCAAATCAGAAGAAGTGCTACTCACATGTATTCAATTATAGATTAAAGGGCATGTCCACCCCCAAAACTATAATCCCCCCCAACTACTGGCCCCATCATGTAGTTTAGTTTAATCCTTACCTCACATCCCAGCTCCATATGGTTCTCCTGTAGTCCCCCCCCCAAAGTCCCAAAAACTCTGCCTCCTACCTGGCCTCAGGGAGAAGTTTGGCATGCGTACTGCAGCCCTTCTCCCCCTCCCTCCTTCTCGGGATCCCCTTCCCCTAGTGTCAAACCCTTAATATATAGGATTCCCCCTGTCCCCCCAGCCCCAACCGCTATATTTATATTCTTAGAAAGCTCCCGAAACTTTACTTACCTTCCCTCTTTCCCCCACCGAAAAGCACTCCTGGCAGCCGCATCCGTGATTGGCTGCCGCTCAGCCAATCACAGACGCGACTGCCGGTCCCGCCCCTCTGCTTGCATTTTCTCGCAAGCAGAGGTCCAGCAGCGCGGTGGAGGAAAGAGGGGAGGTAAGTAGAGTTTGGGGCACTTTCTAAAAATATAAATATAGCCGTTGGGGCTGGGGGGACAGGGGGAATCTTATATTAAAAAATCATTTTTAGGGTGGACATACCCTTTAAGATGAGGCAAAGTAATTTTTTCAGTATAGTGTCCCTTTAAGCTATCATGGTTAAGGGGTGCTTCGCTTCAATAGAGTGTTGATCTAGAGAGTTTCAATTGGCCACAAGGACCAGATTTTATTAAATTTAGAGGGAGCACCCCTGATGTATATAGATCAGTCTAATGAGTCACCATTTTTCTCCAGCCTGCCAATGTAGGAGAGGTAGGTGCTCTCCATGAAAGCACAACAACCCTTCTAGTGTAGAATATGGTTTCACATAAAAAATCTAGTTCATAACGGTTCCAAATCTCCTCTTCCGAGACATCCATAATAAACAAAGTTTTGGTTCCGGGGGAACAGGGTAGGATTGTTGAGGTATATGGCGATATGAGTGCAATTCCATATATAGCCAGTAGGCCTGATGTAGTATGTAATATTGCATTTGTTTATTTGGTGCAGAAACTAACAGGTGACACTCCACTAGATCTTCCCATTTACCAAGAATTGCAGCCATGTCCTCCTGAGTTTTGGTGCATAGGAGACAATTGTAAAGCCAGGACAACAGGCGCCTCTCCCCACCAGTCGCATTAAGTTTAATTATGGGATTTGTAGAAACGGGAATCTCATCTCCCTGGAATTCAGTTAGTAGGCTACATGATCTGGAGATACTGAATCTAAACAGAGTATGGTAGATTTAATTTGTTTTTCATTTCCTCAAACGAGATTAATTTCCTTTCTTGCATAATGAGTGAGACGAGGGTAACACCTTGTAGTGTTTAGAATTCCACTGAGGGTAGGGTTATGCCAAAGAGGTGTCCCCCTGGAGTATATTTGAGAGTTTGAGTTGTTTTTTTACAAATTTTAAACTGCTGTTTGTGCAGTGGCATTCCTCCTAGTGTGATGTTGTTTTTTTCGAGACTGTAAAAAAGTTAATGGGTGGTAGTGGGTGTATCCATGTAAGAGGTTTTCGGCGTCATATAGGGATAGAGGACTCATCTCTTGGGCATATGCTGATAGTTTAAAGTTTGGCCTCTAGAGGTCTTCTTCCAGGGCTATTCCCACCTAAGCAAAAATGAGGATGTTCTGGCAGTGTAAAAGACCTGTATATTTGTGTACCCTTCACACAGTTTAAATGCAAGGAAATTCTAATGTTGGAGCTTGGTTCAATAAACAACAGACAAGTATCTGGCAAAAGCACAGACAATAATTGCATGTGACCCGGGAATTGCTCTGATTGGTCAGATAAATAAGACTTCCAGAAAGATTGGTAGCAAATTTGTCACCAGCCAATAATCCAAAAAGTTTTACCGATTTATCATTAGTAACAGCCAGTGTAAGTACTAATATATTGTCTATGTTGGTAAAAGTTAAAGAACACCACACACAAGGCATTATATCACTACCAATAAGAACTACTGGCTAGGAACCTGACACAATAACCAACGCCCATAAAAGCCTGTTGCTGTCACCGTTAGCTTGAGTCTAAAAAAATTTTTAAATTCATGTGGGAATGTCTGAAAGAGCAGACAATAGATACTCGTTTAAACAAGCAAATGAACATGTTATAATAGCTCAGGTGAACTGACTGATACCTGTTATCTTTGAAATAGGACATTTTACCATACAGCATTTTTATTGACAATTCAAATTCAGGAGTCGGTACCAGTTTTACCGACTCCAGGTACCCAATACTGTCCAAGACCCCCAAACTCCACAGCCCTGCTCACCTACACCCATTATTAAAATGATATTACATTTTAATCAGTTTAACGAAATCATGAAAAAAAAATACTGTGAAGGAAACCAATCGCACATTTATATAAAGCAACTGATTACAAATCAATATTATTTTTTCTATAAACATCGAAATCATAAGTTGCTCACAGGCTTATGAAAAGTTGACATCAGTGCTGCACCATTCCAGACTGGTATACAACTTAAAGGGCATATCTACCCCCAAACCAAAATTTAACCCACTACGGACCCCACTGTGTAGTTTAAAAAATCCTTACATCTCTGCTCCTTATTGTTCTCCTGCAATGCTTGTCCAAGGTCCAGGAAACTAAAGAGTAGGTGCCGTCTTCCTGCCAAAAGGTTTCTGCCTCTAATCTTGCTCCCGGGAGGTAGCGTGAGATACACTCCCCCTCAAATCCAACAGATCCCTCTCTGGCTGCCTCTCATCTAGCACAAAACCATTTTGCTGTAGTGTAGGGCATTTTTTTTTTTAAAGGGCATCTCCACCATGCCGGACTTTTGACTGTTAAAAAAATAAGCAGAACTCTACTTACAGCCCTTCTCTCCCACGGCACTCTCCATTGACGTCACCCGTGTCTGTGATTGTCCGTCTCTCAGCTAATCACAGACGTTGCTGCTGGTCTGGCCCGTTTTCAAGTTCCAGCAAGCAGGGAGCCAGATCAGTGCACCACAGGAGTGAGGGGCTGTAAATAGAGTTCTGCTTTTTTTTTTAACAATCTGACATAGCGGTGGGAAGGGATGCCCTACATTATATCAAATGTTGTTAACAACACACTTCATTTTGTTCTTGTACATTAAAATGATATTACCATAGGTTATCCCAGGCACTAACACTGTCTCTGGGTATTTGTTTATATACATGATGTGTATAACTGCTATGCAAGCACAGCTCATGCAAAGGCTATTGTTCTTCCCATAACTGCAAAGCATAAAGGAGAGCTAAACTATTATTTTAGTAATTACTATTTATCAGGGCTTTAAACATTACCATGTGTTATCAATACACTAAAATAGTTGTAAATATAGGTAGTACTCCTTTTTCTTGCTTTAAAGCTGGGAAACAGGAAGTAGCCAGCAGAATTTAGTGGATTGTGGTTGAGGTATCATACGTGGCATTTTGATTTTTATAGACTTTAAATCAAACATAAAAGTGTGCATTAAAAATATGGCCCACCTGCGATCCTCAGCAGTCATCTTGGGTGTTGTGTGCAGTCTACTATCACAACACTTCATGTCTGGTGGAGTCTTTATTGCTGTAGAACGAGTATGAGGCTTTTCGGTGTCTTGCATTTTTATGTTTTTTTCATTCGTCTTGACTTCTGTGTATTTCCTTTGTTTGCATCTGAATGCAGCATCAGCTTTGTTTTGTACCTTAAATCTATGGTTAGTGGATACATTGATATTCCTTGCTTGGTGTTGAAGCGTGCTGCAGGTCATGGATCCTGTACTCTGATGACCATTTGTTTTCTTCATATATGTACTGGGTTGACTGCTGAATGCACTTTCCTTTTTGAGTGCTAGGTGCCCAACTGACATCACATTTAAGCTACCAGACACAACTTCTTTTTTCCCTTTACATCCAACTGGCACTTGTACTTTATTCCTATTAATAGCTGTGGCAGTTGAAACTTTTTGCGTTTTGTCTTTTTTATGTTGGAGGCTACTTGACTTATATTGTACAATAGTACTACAGGAGGAAACAGTTTTAGAGGACCCATGCAGCCCAGATTGCAATTTGTTACCTCTGTTCAGATATACTGGCTGCCTTGCCAAAAAGCCCTGAGACATTAGCCCGGTGCAAGGTTTTCCCTGGGTAACATTGGTATGATGAAGCATTTTATGGATTACTTTAGGATGGTGAAACTGTGTGGTGCTTGGTTTTAATTTTACAGATCGATCAGTGGTGTATGGATTCTTACAAAGTCCTGTTTGGTTTCCTATAGGTCTTGTCTGTACATCCCCAACAGGTCCAATCGTTTTATTTAAAGCATTAAGAACAGTGTTATTTTTAGTAACCTTGCCTTTACAAGATACCACGTCACTTTTCTGCTCCCACTTTGCTCCAGCAATAGTCGCTTGGCTTCCTGCATCAACGCGTTTCTGTCTTTCACTTGTGTCTCCCCCACACTCCTTTCTCATATGACTTTGGGCAGTTTCTTTCAGTCCATTGGCCAGCGTGTGTATCCTGTCCTGATGAACATCATTATGCTGTCTGGAGTCAATCTTTTTCTGTTGTGCTCCTTTGTTTTTATTGCTTCCCGAAGGATCCCTGGATGTAGCAGACACATCTGTGCGGTTCTGCAATTTTGGATTAAATGTTTCGGATCTCTCCGGTACATTGAAGCGTCTTGAAGCTGTGGCATTGTTTTCATGTGAAAGAAACTTATTTTGCTTGCCAAACTATGAAAAAAAAATGTAAACATCAGTTTTAAATCGCTATCAAATGTGAACATTATGCCTTTCAACAAGCAGATAGCAAGCAGCACATTGACAAATGTAGAAAGTGCCTCAGCTAAAAGACCCAAAGGAATATAGTTATAGTGAAGCAACAAGCTTAGATTAAAAGCAACTGAGGCCATCATTAGGTCCCTTCTCTGAAAGGTACATAATCTTTTTCTTATTGTATTAAAGGACAGGTATACTCATCTACCACACTCCTCTTGTGTTCTCACCATTTGAAGTACCACGGGTGAGGACCTAAACCGCTAGGTCCTTACCCCTGGGTACAGTGTTGATCAGCTGTTTTAATTGCTGTAAATTTGTCTCTCCATAATCTATGGCATGGCCCATGGGAAGACATTTCTTGTGGAAAACATCTTCCCATTGGTCTTATCACTGACAGTAGGAGAGAAGGAGTTAGACACGATTGGCGAGGGTCCTTTATGGCAAGTTTTAAACAAAAGCATTTCACTAGAAGTGTATGTACATGAATGTTCTTTTGGTTGTGTAAAGGAGAAATAAAGTGGAAACATAACATGGTAACATAGTAATTGAGGTTGAATAAAGACATACGTCCATCAAGTCCAATCCTTTCACCTTCCTTTTTAAACCTACCTAACAGTTGATCAAGAGGAAGGCAAAAAAAAAAAAAACAAACAGCTAAAAAGGAGGAAAAAATTCCTTCCCGACTCCAAATGGCAAACGAAAAGTATCCCTGGATCAACCAGAACTGCAGTATATGTATTAATACCAGTAATTCTCAATATTTTTTAGTTTAAGAAACTTATATAGCCCACTTTTAAAGCTATTCAGTGAACTTGCCATTACCACATCTACTGGAAGACAGTTCCACAGTTTCACCGTTGTAAAGAAACCTTTCCTAACCTGAAGATAAAACTTCTTTTCTTCCAATATTAAAGTACAGTATGTCCACGTATCCTCTACTATGACCGATTAGCAAACAATGCACCAGAGTTTACTGTATGGTCCATTAATATATTTGTATAAAGTGATCATATGCCAATGCAAACGTAAAAATAATATTTATTTAAAGGGTAACTTTGGTCTCCAATTCTTCTAAACTTGTAAGGATTATATAAAAAGCCTTTCAAGGTTCCTTTTAAAATAAAACCTAAAACACATCTCAAGATAAAAGTTTGAACATTCACCCAAATATAATTTCTCACAGGCTGAAGCCCAGGGATGTGATTGTTAGCTCATTTTAAAGGGACTGTAAACTCCCCATAACTCCCAAAAATAATTCTGTGCCATTCGTTTCTATTATTCACAGGGAGGTGAGAACGCTTATTCTCACCCCCGTGAATAATAGGACGCTCGGAGGACCTGGAACTTACCTTACCCGCTGCTCCACTCGCAGCCGCTCCTTCACTGAACAGCTGTTCTCTCCTGATCGTGCGCCCTATCTTTTGTATTGGTGCGAATGCGCCTAAGATAGGGCGAGCGGTCGGGACAGAGCGGCTGTCAGTGAAGGAGCGGCTGCGAGTGGAGCGGCGGTAAGGTAAGAGCCAAGTCCCCCGAGCATCCTATTATTCACGGGGAGGTGAGAATAAGGGTTCTCACCTCCCTGTGAATAATAGAAACGAATGGCACAGAGTTATTTTTGGGGGTTTAGTGTTCCTTTAAAGAAAATACTGCAGGGCTTTATTTAACCCTAACTTGTTTGGAGACCACAGTTGCCCTTAAAATGCAGACTGGAAGTCCTAAAGCAACTGGCAACAGGAATAGAGCTATGGAACCACCAGCAGGGCTGTGGAGTTAATCATAAAATTCTTCGACACCCCTGACTCATCTATTTTTAATATACTAATGTTAAAGGGACACTAAAGTCCCATAATCCAGAAAATCAACTCTGTGCCATCCGTTTCTATTATTCACAGGGAGGTGAGAATGCTTATTTTCACCTCCCTGTGAATAATAGGACGCTCGGGGGACCTGGAACTTACCTTACCGCCGCTCCACTCGCACACACTCCTTCACTGACAGCCGCTCTGTCCCAACCGTGCACCCTATCTTAGGCGCATGCGCGCCAATACAAAAGATAGGGCGCGCAATCGGGAGAGAACAGCTGTTCAGTGAAGGAGCGGCTGCGAGTGGAGCAGCGGGTAAGGTAAGTTCCAGGTCCCCGAGCGTCCTATTATTCACAGAGAGGTGAGACTAAGCGTTCTCACCTCCCTGTGAATAATAGAAACGAATGGCACAGAGTTTATTTTCTCGGTTTAGTGTTCCTTTAAAGAACACAGCATAAAATAAATTTCATCTCTTTCAAAATTAATTCTGGATCATCTATCTGTTGTATTCAATTAGACCAACTGGACTCGCTAGTCATCCGACTGGCTTTCTCAATTTAGAATGAATGCGATATGCTAATTGGGATTTTCCAGGGAACATAATTGCCACAGATTCTTGTACAATTCATTCTGAATTGAGAAAGCCAGTCGGATGACTAGCGAAACGTCTTCAAAAACTAAACTTCAAGTCCAGGAAATCTAATTGAATACAACATTGAATATACCATGACCTGGATGAATGAGAACCCTCACAAGCATAATTTTGGATCACTTCTCTAGGTAAAGCTTGCGATATGTTATTGCTGGAAAGGATTAGCAATATAACTTTCTGAACACTTCCTGCTTTCAGCTGCTTGCAGCTATGTGTCCAATCTGCCTAAATTAATAGGCTCCCCCATTTCAACAGACCTTTTTTTTTTTTTAGATCTTTGCAAGTACTTCCTGTCCCAGCATTGTTACACTTAGTGAGCATGCTCAGACCATTGGACAGTTTAACATACTGCAATTTTTCATTACAACCAAACTTAGGAGTTGGAAAGAGGTCCTAGTCTCTACAGCCTACAAGGTAAATTATCAGGAAAAAAATGTAGTTAGGGTTACAAGTTACTTTACACTTAACAAAACTCTGTTACATTACTTGATAATTAGTGTTTTTAAGATCTCACCGGTAATGGTTTAGAAGGACAGCTTGATCTCTCTAAATTTGTGCAATCTTTTAGATAGGCCCTGCATAAAATCAAAAGCAAGAATTATACTTAACATAAACCAACTTACACATATAAATATGGCTCTCGGTTAATGAAGAATTTTCAGGGCATCTATAGTGGGAAAATGAACTTTTTTTTTTCTTCTTTCTTTCCATGTGTTCTATAATTCCTCCCAACCCCAGAGTGTCTTTACTTTATTCAGTTTCCCTCTCTATCCTGAGATACACAAATTAGAAGACGTGATTGCATTCCTCTACTCCTACTTGTACTATCAATCAAATGCCTGTGAAGTGACCCTCTTCCCTGCTCAAGTCCCCACCTCCTCTTGTTCTTACTTGTATGAATAGCTGTGAAGTTAGCACTCATGTCTGATGGTAGATACTGTCAGGCAGAGCTGCAGCTGGTCTATGGGTGGCTAACTTTACCCTACAGCTGATCTTACAAGTAAGAACATGAGGTAGGTGTACTTATTTCCTTCTCACAGAGAATTACAGATTGCAAGTACAAAAAAATATTATTCCCTAAATAAAATGGATCCTCTAATTAGAAAAATTAGGCTTAGGGCTGCCTGGGATAATAAATGGCTAAAAACAGAGGAAGTGTTTAATTTCAAGTGTATATATCATAAAACAATCAGTATTTTAAATACACATGATACATTTCAGAAGCTAAAAGAAAGCAAAAATTCATACCCATCAGGAGCAAGACTCGGGCATTACTTACTTTGTAGGAGGTTTCAATTTTCCCTTGGCTGCCAAATACTCAAGCAACTTCTTTCTGCGTTCATCTGTAGGAGATAAAGGTATTAGAATGTAATAAGGGCTAGGTCCCACTACTGCCTGCTGGAGCGCAATTTGCGCTCTGTTCACGCTTCCCGGTTCGAATTGCCAGTGCAATGCTACCGGGTAGTTCCCACTGTGTGCTGCCCATTATTGGTTCTCATGCGTGCACGACTTTTTGTGCGGGACCATGCATGCCAATAACATGATATGGCCTGGAACGCATCGCACACATGGACTATGACGCACAGCAGCGCATTGCAAAAATCCTGCATGCGCCTCTGTGCGTGATAGTGGGACCTATCCCTTACTCAGGGTGAGATCTTCCACAGTCTGCACTGAACTATATCTGACAACTAAACACCAGCATCACACATTACGAACTCACAGGGTGATGCACCGAGAGCCGTTATCGCCAACCAGGTGCAATCAGCCAGGCGATGTTATATGCCGATAGTGGGTCTTGGAGCACTGCTATCTGCCATTTTCTATTTCGCCACTTTGAAGGGCAGCTATTAGCTGGCGTTTTAAGTGCCACAATAGAATGCCACTTTCGACATATAACATCGCTTGCGATGGTTGTGCTGTTAACTTTCACATTAGACACGAAGCCACTGCAGTTTAAGGAGTTTGATATGCTAACCGATATGACATTGGTTAGCGTAACTTAAACTTCGAATCAAGAGCGGTGCGCCCGTTGGTGCATCAATATATGCCACTGCCCTCTCAAAGGACAGGGAGGAGGCAGGAACCTTTTACACAGGAAGAGAGCTCTTACTGTTCACTTTCTGGGACTTTGGACAAGCACTACAGGAGAACCATTTGGAGCAGGGATGTAAGGTAAGGATTTTTTTACACTACAGTGGGGCCAGTAGTGGGTTAAATTTTAGTTTGGGGGTGGACATGCCCTTTAATAATGGATTAGTCCAGGACTAACCTGGCAAATGAAAACTTTACGTGCTGTAGCTCCTCAAAGAACGATATTGGGAGGTAGGAATAATCACTCCTACCTCCCAGTCACTTCCATTATAATGCGTTCCTGTGCACTATTTGGAAAATGACAGGAAATGTTGAAAAAACAGAAAAAAAATAAGTTTGTCCGCTTTTTTTTTTGCGTTCCCATAGACTATTATTAAAGTGCGACTCTGACACACACAGACGATAGCTGTGCACGCATGCGGATAAAAAAATGGACCCAATAGATTCCGGACTTTAGATAGTGGAAACTGATTCTTACGATTTCCATTATATTTTAAATTACATTGCAATTCACAAAACGTAAAGACCATGGTGGGACCTAAGAGAGTTGTAGTATGAGAAAACTACAAGTCCCACCATTTCCTGCTGGGCATGTTATTTTCAAAACATCCCTGATTTAGAAAAAGGCAACTACATTCATTGGAACAGCAGCAGTAGCATCCGACAGACATTGCATGGTAGTGACTGTGATATGGTCATACATTAGATCTAGCAAAGCTCCATTACCTAACGTTACAAGACGGTACACTGCACTCAGTGGAGGTCTTTGAAGGGTTAACTCACCTGAGGCAGACACCACTTTCTGTCCTTCCATAACAACTTCCCGAAATGCCTGTCGCGCTCAAACGGTCCTGTTCGAATTGACCAATGAGTGCTACGCGCAGTCCCTTTGCCCCGCCCAGATAGCTAAGATGAAGGAGCCGCGATAGCCGTTTTGGATGAGGGAAGTGTCATGTTGAGAGATTACAATTGGCTGCATGATGTTTCATATTTAAATATATGATTGGACGCTATGACTGTAAAAGTCAGATGTTACTGGGCAGACCTTGCTGATGGGTCTATAAAAATAGCGCGTCGGAACAAGCAGTCTATTGGGATTGTTGCTCTGTCCTAGCCTAGACGGACGAGGTTTTCATTTTCAGCGGGGAACTAGAGGGACTGTTAGAAACACATACACCAGGTTCACAGTAATGCAGTTTAAATGTAATCGGGAACTACATTTATTAATATGACACCCACGTAAATGTGGAAACTTGAATTATGTTTTGACACTTTGGTTATTCTCAAAGGGGAAGTTCAGTGAAATACAGGTGCTTTTCAGAAAAAAGAGCAGTATTTTTCCATCCCATTGACCTTAAAGGGCAAGTCCAGCCTTGAAATGAAAACTTACATACAGGTAAATCACCCCCCAAAACCCTAAATGGTAATAGTTTGAAATGTGAAAAATATAAGTCTAACCTGAAATCCTGCACAATGTCCTGTTACCTCTGAATCACTTCCTGGTTCTTCCAGTTAGTAACTGTCAGTTATGGATTTGACAGTTGATATCACAGCCAATGACTGAATGTTAATCCCCTGTCTGCCTGTTCTGAGCATGCCCAGGCTCAGTACAGGTCACTAAATTGCTCAGTGTCCATGAGGCATCCAGAAGCACAGCAGGTATACAGTAATGAATTCATAGGACAAAGTAGGATATATTAACATATTTTAAAGAGGCCATTCTTTCTAAAAGATGTGCTAATGTGGGTGGATTTGTCCTTTAACCTGCCCATTCAGCATTTTGTCTGTGTATAAATAAATGCAGCCGAAATACTGACTTCCTGTTTGCAGGACCCCTAGGAGAGACTGTTATGGTCTTGCCCTTGACCCAGCGCCTGTGTTGATTCAGTTGATTCAGTTGCTCAGTAGAGATTTTCACCCATCCAACAGCCAATTAGTAAAAATTACTGTTAGGAGCATTCCAAGGTAGTGCTGCATCCTGGGAAGAAGAACCGTTGGAACCTGAAATGGCAGCTCACTATTGTCAACAGCAGAGAATAGCAAAGGGTATGAAATCAAATTATTTTTCAAAATGAAAGAGAATATGCAGAATAACTAGGTATGCATAATGTAAACTAAGAATTTAAAAAATTATATTTTCCACTGAACTTTCCCTTTAAAGGGTAACTGTGGTCTCCAGTTCTTCCAAACCAGTTAGGATGATATAAAAAGCCTTCCATCGTACCTTCAAAATAAAACCGAAATCACATCACTAGATAAAATGTGAGACGTTATTGCTGCTAAGGTTCAGCTATATTACTTCCTGCTTTCAGCCATGTGACCTGCCTCTGCCTGCATTAATAGGCTACCCTTCTCAACTGTCAATTTTTTCCCCAGGTACTTCCTGATTTCCCCAGCATTTAGTCTTAACTGAGCATGCTTCGCCCCCGGGGGTCGGTGGGGCAGGACAGAGGTCAGGTGATGTCACTAAACCTACTGGAAGCAGGAAGTTTGAACATTCACTCCAATGTAATTTCTCACAGGTTCCAGCCAGAGATGGGATTGTTGGCTCATTTAAAAGTAAATACTGCAGGCTTTCATTTAACTCTAACTTGTTTTGAGACCACAGTTGCCCTTTAACTTCATTCTTCAATAACACACAGTTCAATATAGGGAATGTACGATATATCTTTACAGTTTTCAAGTTTCAACATTAAGCCTTCGTTCGCACTAGGCAGAATTTTGGTGCGTTTTAACCCTTTATGTGCCACAGATTGTATATACACATTCTGTGGGTAAAAGTACTAAACTGCCACAGAACGTCTATATACGTTCTGTGGCTTCCCCTTTAAAAAAAAAAAGGGCTATGCTCCCTCGATCCCCCCTCGGTTTCATCCAAATCCGAGGGGGGGATCGGGAGATATCGTACCTTTTAGCCGTGAACATATAGGAGCAGCCGGTCCCATGTGCAGGAAGAGCGCAGAGTGGAATGGGAGACCCCAGTTACGTCATGGAGCTTCCTCCTTCGGCGGGGTCTTCCCTAAGAGGAGACTGCCCCTGGTGGTCTAGTGGAGGTACTGCACTGCAATCTCCATTCAGATCACATTGCAGTCAGTACCTGGTATAGTAAAGCTGTCAGTGTGACAACTCAAAGTTCCATTCACAAATAGGATTTTTTCTAAGTCTGCTACTTAGCAAAGACTTAGCAAAGACTTAGAAAAAAAATGGGGACAGAGATCAAAATTTATCAAATTATTGATCTTTGCCAATGAATGAAAAATCACTTCCTGGAAAATGATTTCCGGGAAGTGATTTTTCCAATCGGATTTCGAATTGAAAAATGGCATTTATGCCCGTATTCCAAGTTCGTTATCATTCCCTAAGATGATTTGATGATCATCTTTGGGAATGATCCAAAAAAAAGGAGAAAATGCGCACACAAAAAATTCTTAAAGTGATACACGCCCCATTTTTTTTTTACCCTAAAACTATAAATTATCAAAAAACTTTGTCTTCTTCAAGCTTCCCAATGTCTCCGGTGATATCGGTAAAGTAAACGCAGATCATTATTTGTTCGATTTCAAGGGAAACTAAGCCTATTTTAGTTGGAAATTTTGCAGAGGTACCAAAAAAAGTGAATTTTTAGGATCAGTAAAGTTTGCAAAAACATGTGTGATTCTCCGTACTAACTGGTTTTCACTAAAATATCACTAAAAGGGGGGGTGGGGGTGGAGCTGGGTTTTGGCGTTTTTTGATTTGTTTTCTTGTAATTGCAATTGCGCATGGGTCCCATTTGAGCTAGTTGGTGGCCCCGTCTCTGTTTGCACCCACCCATATGGCATATCGTTTGATTCAGGACATGTGGGAAATTGCCATTTAGATAACAGCATCTGGAATTCTTGTATATACGAAAGCATGACACCGTTACGTAGCTGAAGGTGTGTAGATTCCAAAAATATATAGTTTGTGGGGGGTATTTCCAAGTTGAATAGGCTGTTCAGATTACAGCACACTTTGATTTTTTCTTGTAATTGCACTTTTGCATGCGGCCCATTTGAGCCAGTTGGTGGCCACGCCTCTATGTGCACCCACACATATGGCATACCGTTTGATTCAAGACATGTGGGAGATTGACATTTAGCGGGGTTTTTTGCTTGTGAAGTAGGATTTCAACCTTTGAATAGCCTTATTTTATTTTTTACTAAATCTCCTAAAAGCACCGAGTTCTTTGGAGTACTATGTCTGGTATTCTTTATGAATGTATAAAAACATGACAACGTTACGTAAGTGAAGTTGTGTAGATTCCAAATATATATAGTTTGTGGAGGGTATTTCCAAGTTTTTGGGCTGTTTCCTTTGAAAAAGAGTAGGCTGTTCAAATTACAGAGCACTTTGATTTTTTCTTGTAATTGCACTTGGGTATGTGTCCCATTTGAGCTAGTTGGTTGCCACGTCTCTGTATGCACCCACGCATTTGGCATACTGTTTGATTCAGCACATGTGGGAGATTGACAATTTGTGGGGTTTTTGCTTATCAAGTCGGTTTAGATAGGATTTCAACCTTTGAATCATATAATTTTATTTTTCACAAAATCTCCTAAAAACACAGAGTTCTTTGGATTACTGTGTCTGGAATTCTTCATGTATGTATGAAAGCTTGGTACCGTAAAATAGCTGAAGGAGTGTAGATTCCAAAAATATATAGTTTGTGGGGGTATTTCCAAGTTTCGGCGCTGTTTCCTTTGAAAAAGTGTAGGCTGTTCAAATTACAGAGCACTTTGATTTTTTTCTTGTTGTAAAAAATGCACTGCGAGCAGCAGTTTTATGCGTTAAACCACAGAAGTGCCATTGAAAATAATGATGTTCCACTGCGTTAAAAAACCTTCTGAAATGTGAGCAAAGCTTTGTTGTATTTGTATTCTAGGTGGAGGCAGAGACTTGGACATGTACAAAAAAGCCTAGACCCGTACTTAACCCGCTACCTGCATCTCCGTTTCGCTCTGTATTGCACCAAACCTGTAAGGCTGGGTACACACCATACATTTTTCCGGACCAATCTTTCGATATTACTTTGTATCGCTTGGTTGCCGGAAAAAAATTAATGGTGTATTTGCAGGTGGCCACATTCGATCTCAGTTGCCCATTCATCCGGATCGGATATGTCAAGGGGTCCATAGATTTGCCTATGGACCGCACAAACGGTTGCGGCAAGCTGTGGGCCATGGGCGAATTATTATTCCCAGCTGACCTCTCACTACTGGCAAACATTCGATCAGGATAAAAAGTTTATGGCATGTACCCATAAAAGTTCAAAATACACAAGAGAGCCACTTTTAGCTAAATTGCTAAATTCTTTGTTTATTCAAGGTGAAGCACAACATATTTTGAACCTGCGCAGTTCTTCATCAGATGCAAGACCACTGCCCAGCCTAAGACCACTGATCTACAAACTCATTCAAACCTGCCCCCTTTACCCACAATACCTCTAAAACTTCCTTGTATATGTGCCCTGCAGGCAGGGTTGTCAGATTCTTGACGCCCCCAAGCGGGAGGGGGTGGGGCTGTGACATCCCTGTGATATCGCAGAAGGCGTGGTAGTGTTAAGACTGGGCGGCGGCAGAGTTAGGGGCGTAGGAGGGGGTGTTCCAGGGGCAGGGCTGATAGGCTGCTCTGTAGGATTTCAGCCCTGACTGCAGGACTCAGGATTTTGTCCCTGAAGTTTGTGCAATCCCATCCAAATTGGGACAGCTGGCAACCCTGCCCACAGGTCACCCAAGCCCAATTTAGGTTGAAGTATCATTCAAATGTCCACTTGTCACTACTTCTGTTACAGCAGAGAAAATAATTTTCCAGATACAGGATTATAAGGTTTGTAATAGTCATTGTTCAAGTGATTATTACACCAGAGAACTCCCAGTTTGGTGTGAAGAATAGCACATATAAATCCATATTATGAAATATTAAAAATCCCGCTGTAAAGACGAAAGTACTGAGGATTCATTAACAGGAAATTATGGAAGAAAAGTGATTTTATCATTTTGTTAGTAAGTAGCCATTCTATTAATTGTAACATATTTTCTTGGTAGTTTTCTTCCTGTTTTCCACGAATTTAAATATTTGAAACTTCCTGTCTGGCATCAGCTGTCATTTTCTTGCTTCACTGTTTATTCCGATACTTCCTGTGCAGCCAAGTCTAACAAATGTATTTACAATAATCTAATGTTTCTTTTATTGCAAAGCCTCATACACATGTTCAATCCCAGGGGCTGGCCATATGTATGAACGTACTTTTCGGAAGATAATGGTGCAGGTTTGTCTACTGTGGGTAATATTATTATAATTATTATATTGCTAGTTTTCACACCTTGCCTGTGCCCCCAAGCCAGGGTCTGCAACAGCTATGGCAAGAGGCACATCTTGCAGATTGCATATTGCAATAGGTTGGTCTGCTTGCCAGGTGAAGGGGATGGTACCAGAGCTGGGCTTTGGAGGTTTTAGTTTTTGCCTCCAGATATCTTCTATATTCTTGGGGGTGACCCCTTTCATTTTTTTTTTAAATATAAACCAAATTAGTCAGTGGCAATGAGGTTCATTTGTGCTGATATAGTTATATACTGTAGTTATTTTAGGTTGGAAAAGGACAAAAGTCCATTAACCCTTTCATGCAAAACCCAACTTCTAAGGCTGGGTACACACCAGACAATATTTTCGGGCGACCGACCGATTTGCGTCACTTTCAGTTTCAGCTGAAAATATTGGCTGGTGTGGGGCGGGTGGCCGCGACCGACATCGATCGTTCATTTGTCTGGATCGAACGAACGATCAGGCATGTCGGAAAATTCCGATCGATCGTCTGGCTCCCTATGGGATCATTCACAAATTCGCCCGCTGCCAAATTTGCCGCAACCGACGGACATTTGTCACGACAAAAGGTCCCTCCGAGTGTACCCAGCCTAAGCTGTTAAGACTGCAGGTTTGCATGTGGAACCCTATTATTGCACCTTTCCCGGTAACAGTACAAATTGTGTTAAATTTACTGCTTAATCAACCAGGCCAACAACTGTATTACAGCTAATTCAAATCATTACTGGAAGCAGTTCTAAGAACGTCACTATTTACTGTCATATTAATCCAAAAAATAAAGGAAAATCCTCTGTAGAAATGAGACCTTGTTTTATTGTATTGATACTCGCCAGAGAAGCAAGGCAACATTCTAATGTTTTTATTTGGGTTTGTTGTTCTTAAAGAACCAAAATGTTTGTGCTGTTTACGTGGGTTTAATGGCTATATTGCACCAAGAATTTTATCTTTACAAACAGTTAAAAACGATTATTTTTCAATAAACTAACTGCCAGTTTGAAGTGTCTGCTCTGGAGACCCGGAAATCCCTGTAAAGTCTCCTGATGGCAAGGCATGTGTGTTCTGGGGCCATGACTATGCCGTTTGGGGGCGCGGCTGGGTGCTCCAGGGAGTCATTGGTAGGCTCTGTTCCCATTTTGGTTTGGCTCATTGGAAAATTGGGAGGTATGTCACTGATACAATGAGTGTGTATATGATAGTTTCATTAATTATAAGCTCTTCAAATTGATGCAAATGCATAAATGAATTGCAAAGTGCTGTGTAATTTGCTCATGCTACATATAAGTAATTATATATACGTTACATTGTAATATAAGGGTATTAAAGGAAACTATACCTAAAGGGTAACTGTGGTCCAAAAATGACTTTAGGTAAATTGACAGGAATTGCTTTCCTAAGGATTTTTGCGATTTACTTTCATTATTTATTTTACATAGTTTTGAAGATATTTACATTTATATGTGTGATATGGTTGCAGCATCACCAGATCCCTGCACTGAAACCATGTGACAGTCCCTCTTCCGTGTTTCCTCCTCCTCGTGGGCCCCCATGGCCCCTCCCCTTGCAGCCCCTTGGGCCTTTCCCTTGCAGCCTCCCATGGCCCCTCCCACTCATGTGCTCTGTGGCCCCTCCCACTCATGTGCTCTGTGGCCCCTCCACTCATGGCATTGTGGCCCCTCCCACTCATGGCTCTGGGGCCTTCCAACTTGCAGGCCCCAGGGACCCTCTCACTTGGGGACCTCTCCCAGTTGCAGGCCCCGGGACAAGTAAGGGAGGGGCCACAGGACCCACGAGTCTTCGGAGCCACAGAGTCCGTGAGTGGGAGGGGCCACAGGGGGCTGCATGGGAAGGGGACACACGGCCCACGATTGGGAAGGGCCAGCAAGTGGGAGCCATTAAAAAAAGCAGTGCTGTGGGCTGTGCTGTTCTCCACACCCCCCTCCTACCCTCCAACCGCATATTAGAGGAGGAAATAGTATTTCTGACCGCAGATTCAGAACCTCCCACCCTCTAACGTTCTGATTAGTGATTTCTTCATATTTTGGCTGTGCAGCATGTAGTTGATGGCTTGTTTTACAGGTATGAACCTGGCCTTTCATTTAAAATAAACTTGTTTGGAGACCACAGTTCCACTTTAAAAAATGTACTTTTTAATAAGGAAAAGTACCAGAGGCAGGGAGGTAGGATTAATTATTCCTACCTGCCGATGTTGTTTTGTTGAAGAATAGAGATGACCGAAACTCACCAGTTTCGTTCTGTTTTCAGATTCCCAGATTTTGGGAAAATCCAGAAGATCCGAAAGCGAAACAATTATTATCAAATGTTCGAGTCTATTTACGCTAATTTTCTAAAATAGCCCCGAAAATACGATCGGAGACTACTTTCGCGCTTCGATAATAATAATAATAATCCTCGAACGTTCAATAATTATAGAAAATAGCCCCGAAGTCCCGAAATCCAGATGATTCGGAAGGATCATTTGGATTTCAGAACCGAGGGGTTCCGTGACGGATCCAAGTCCGAGTCAGACCCTAATCCCATCTCTATTGAGGAGCTACAGCACATACAATTTTCATCTGCCAGGTTAGTGCCCTGGGCCTTTCTATTTTAAATATACAGGAAGACTGGCAGAAGCAGTTTTCTTTGTGCTGCAGGTTCTAATAGAAATGGCAGGTAGAAAGTTACAATCCTACCTTCCTACCCCAGGTGCTTTTCATTTTAACTGTTTCTGAAATACAGTTTATACTCAATATTGTTCTCCTTTAAGTCACCAAAGAATTCAATAACCAAATAAAGGAAGAAGGCCAAGTGGCTTAGGGCAGGGAACTCCAAGGTGACCTAAAATTCTAAAATTAGAATGTTAGGGGATCATTATTTCTTATGATATATAAATCAGAGAGAAATTGGTACAGCCAATGGTTTTACCACCTCGTTAGGCAACCTAAGGCCCAATGATTATCAATCAGTCTTAAAGGTCTTAAAAGTATACAACCCTAACTAACCTTTCCCCCCTTTTTTATTTTTTTAGGTCCCTTCAGAGCCTACCTGAGCCCATGGAAAGTGCTGGCCATCTTGGAAGATGAAAGATGTCCGGTAAGCTCCGCCCCCGAGAGTTGCTGGACCTAGTTTCCAGCTTGTGTCTAAATCATGAGTGCCAGTTAGGTCCGTGCAACATGACATTAGCACACGCACGGTGCAGTGCACGCCTGACGTCATCACGCCGTGCGCGCTAATACAAGCGTGCGCGACGTGATGATGTCACGCGTGTGCACGGACCTAACTGCCACTCAAGATTTAGACACAAGCTGGAAACGAGGTCCAGCAACTCTCGGGGGCGGAGCTTACCAGACTTCTTTCATCTTCCAAGATGGCCAGCACTTTCCATGGGCTCAGGTAGGTTCTGAAGGGACCTAAAAAAAAAAGGAAAGGGGGGAAGGTTAGTTAGGGATTCAGCTACCATTTAAACTGTATTTGTTTTTTCAGTTTACTTATCTTTTAACCCCCATTTGATATTCCATCTAAGTTCATGGAAAATTCATGTTTAGATTAATTCACATGGCAGTGAATGATAGAGATGTTAGTGATAGGTCACACTTGCCATAGTCACTTCTACAAGAGCTTTGTGAGGCTGAGAGTATTAGTTTTGTCACAGAACCGGTCAGAAACAGTTCCACGTCATTTTGAGAGATCAAGGTTCTAATAATTCACTTGTTCAGGAATATTATTATTAAACATATTTTTGAATTGTAAATCACACAATAAAGATGTTCATTTGTACACCTGATATTCAAAAGTGCACACACAATAACAAAACAGCACAAAATAACTACATGTAATAAATAACAATAAATATTAAATAAATACATTTCTACACAAGCAGAAAAGTGCAATAGAAATCTTTGTGTCAAATGCCCTCAACCAACCATCTTCTTTCTACATTCTACTTAGAGACAGTAACTTTATAAAAGTCAAGAGTTAACTGTATGAACAAATTCTGTTTGGAGAGATCTCACTTATGTAGTATAAAATGAATGGGCCAGAGTGGGGAATGCTGGGAGGTAATTCCCTTGCTCTAAGCAACATCAGATTGAATAGACAATCAAATGTCATATTGCCCTAATATTTAGTTATATATTATTTATGTTTAACCTGAAGACTTGCAATTGATTAAGTTTATCAACAGCTTGAGATCCAAGTAGGTCAAACTGAAAATTTAAGGCTGGGTACACATGGACTGATATTTCGATCGATTGGATCAATATATCGGTGGTGCATTTTTCTCTGCAACGGACTGATGACAAAAAAGGTCAATCAGACTATCCAATTGCACATTCTTCTATTTACTGCAAATTCTGTCACACCGAGGCCAATCTGGCTAACTGGATGAAATATATTTGCAACATGTGTACCTAGCATTACTAACATAACAGATGACAGACCCCACACAGCATACCTTGAGTGTACTTAGTACATACATACAGTATTGCACACAATATGCAATAGTTTAAGAACTTTGGAACAGGTTAAATTCTTTGATATTTTTCTGATTTGATTCAAAGATCATCTGGACCAGCTCGTTTTCCTTCTGTGAAGTGCTGATGTACCAGCCTGGAAATGCTGCAGATTCAAAGCTGTGTGGTGAGGATTCTTTAAGGCCATTCTGGGACTTCATGAAAATAAAACGTGGTAAGTCTTGATTATTGATTCCTTTGATATTGCCGATCTCCTAATGAGGGGGAAATGATAGAAAAAAGTGTTATCAATAATACCTGGAAATTAACATTTATCTCTACAACTGAAAGGTTTATATACATCTAAAGGGCATATCCACCTCCAGATGGAAAATAATCTTACCTTCTTCCCATAATGCATACATTTCCCCACCACGCTCACAAACACTTTGCCTCCACTGAAAGCTTTTACAGAGGAGGCGTGCCAGAATGCAGTCAGTCATTGGCCATGATGTCACTATCACGTCAGTGACTGTCTGCTGCAATATGGAAGAAAGACTGCATTACAGCCCAGAGTTCTTTCTTCAAAGAGTTTGTATAGTTCTCCTTGGAATTGAGTGTGTTTCCTCTGTGGGTTTCACACAAATATTGAGACAAACTAACAGTTTGTGGGTGTGTGATATAAAGTGCTTAGATTTATTTATGGGAACAAATTTAATTTTGACCAAAACAAATATTTTCTCCTTGGTTAAAAAGAGAGTGTCATGGTGTAATTTTGCAAACACATATTCTATAAACATACAATATGTGCTGCTAATACTGTAGATCTGGCTTTACGCACACATAGAATAAAGCGGATTTCCGGTGCACACTAGATTCTATGTTTTGTTGTACAAGTAACGTTTATTGCTGTAAAGTTTCGGATAATTACGTAGTGTTCATTACACAGCAAGGTGCTGCAATGTACCAAAACGTATTGCAAAAACAGTAACTTGTGTAATAAATTAGCTTTTGTTCTACAGTATAGCTGGCAAACCAAAAAGACAAATGACGTAACCTACTATGTGTTGCATTGCAAAAACTGACATTGTAACTGATAAAAACTGATCTCCTGCATTCTTTCTTTTTTAAAGATACAACTGTGCCTGAATAATATACTAACCTCCAAATGCAGCTTTGGTTTTTGTGGATCTTCTTCCGTAGGTCGGCACGACATATACATATTCCTTCCTGCGAGCCCCAGTGCAACAGGCCTCTTTGGCCCGCCATTGAAAGGCTGTTGAGCATAAAAAGCCATGCTGATCTTCTCTGAAAAATAACATTGGCCATACATGAGACTGATCATATGGTTCCAATTTAGTGCAATGAATTTCGAACTAGAAAAAGTTTTTTAGTCTATCCTTTAAGGAGAATATAAGACCAATAGTTGTATGATCCTCCAAACATGGTCACATTATAAGATATGCCGATATTGTACGATATCATTGTGCCCTAATCCTGCCTTGATATACAATAACCAGTGGCATAATTAGGAATCACTGGGCCCCCATACAAAACTTTGATGCCCCACAGTTTGAGATGTACTCCATCACACTGCTGTTAGCTAGTTAGCCAGACAAGTTTGCAGGTGCAGATCCTCTCAGCCCCCTACTTCCAGGTCTATATAATCCAAGCAAGATATAGAGTAGACGAGCACACTACTTCAGGTGATGAATTTGTTTATTGGTGCAAAAAAAAAAACCTTACCGTACCTTACCTGAGGAAGGGACCTTGAGTCTTGAAACGTTGTATGCTGTTTTTTTGCACCAATAAACGAATTCATCACCTGAAGTAGTGTGCTCGTCTACTCTAAAACTTTGATGTCCCCCTCTCTGATTCATCTACAGTCGTTGTCTGGGGGGAGGCTGTATATCTGTCACAGGGAAAGTAAGAATATGCCAACCCCCCCTGGCTACTGTCTCCCCCTGCCCACCCCCGGTACTTACACCCCTGAAAATAACAAACCTCTAACTTACCTTCTCTTTGAATGTTTTGTCCTTGCAATTGTAAAGCCACTAGGTGGGCATTTCCTTGCAGTTGCTGCATGACAAAGCATTTGCTTGCTGTGTCTTTAATTCTGTACATGGTTGACCCTTGATAGCGAAATAATGAAGCAATCGTAGTGGTTTCAGTGCATTGGCTGATGGGTATGTCTTCTGAAACAATAAAGATGACCACAGGTAAATTTTACATTGGAATATAGGAGATTGAAAGCCCTTGAAAAACCTCTCTTAGTTCACAGGAACCTTCTAAATCTAAAAGCTTTGAAATAATAATTTTAGGGGGCAGGTTACACGGATGGTCCAATATGGGATCTTTATCAGCATTAATAGTCACTTTTAAATAATGTTCTATTCATATCCGCCCAAATATCTCAGTGTCATTTATCTGTCTACCACAACTATTGTAAATAATCTTCTTTTGGAACTGTGTCTTGCAATGCAGGCAGTGTCATGTTTCTTTCTGCTACAAACTTGGCTCCTTTGTTGATATTTAGATTTTATTACTATTGTATTTGTATACTTGTGTGAATAAGCAGACAGCAGACACAGCATAGAATTAGGGCATCACTATAATGCTACAAACCCTGAATCCTGTCCACATTTACCTTTTATACACTGAGAATGTAAGTTCCGAGAATATTAAAGGATAACTATACTCTAAAAAATGTACTTTGTAAACATAGAAAGTACCTGGGGCAAGGAGGTAGGATTTGGTTATTCTTACTTCAAAATATTATTTTGTTGAGGAGGTACAGCACATACAGTTTTAATTTGCCAGGTAGGTCCCGTACTAGTTCCTCACAGAAACAATATTGGGAGGTAGGAATTACCAGTCCTATATACCTGTCCCAAGTACTTTTCATTTTAACTGTTTTTAAAAACTATATACTATATACACACTATACGTTTACTTTAAGTGTTTACATTCTCTCCCTTTTGGTACTATGGGCAGAATTTATTGTAAGGGGAGGTATAATCACAAAACGACACACTAACACTTTCTCTTGGCTCAGCATATATTTTGTGGCTTTGTACCAAGGCTTGTCAATAAGAAAGGATAGTATTGTGTGTGTCAATTTCTGACACACAAGTGATGTAATTAATTTGGAGACTGAAATAGGACTTTGTGCTGTTATTATAGTGGGAGGTAGAAAGTATAAATCCTACCTCCCTATCCCAGGTACTTTTCATTTTAACTGTTTTTGAAAAAACTTTATACGCACTATAGTTCGCCATTAAGACATAGCTATTCCTCTATTATGGTATATTTAATTTTAACACTAACTTAATGTGGCCTTACCTTCCACAAAAATATTATCCAGCAGGCTTAATAAATCCATATCCAAGAAACATTTCCCTGTTCCTTGTTTCAGCTTTTCTACAGCCACCACAAGAACAACAGCTTTTTTGAAGGCTTTTAATGGTTCCTTTGGCTGGGTTATCTGCAGCCCGAATCCCAATGTGCATGCTTCACATTTGCTGGAACACGAGTGCCAGTGCATTGATGTAGAATTCATGTCAGAAACAATTACGGCCATTGTAAGTTCTGTTACTGGAGGGTGAGAAAAAAATAAAGATAAAATACAATGAAATTATTCAAGCTATTTTCTTCCTACAGGTAGTATGGAAATAAAATGTAATAACACAGGATTTACCTCTTTAAGATGGATTGTATGGTTCAGCTTGGTTCCTCAGGCAGTCGTTTGCTTTACTGTACTTCCAGGCACAATCTCAGTGAATTTATACCCTAGAGGTTGCAGGACTTCCCATTGATTATGCAATAAAGGATTTCACATCTCTCTGACGGAAAGGTTTATGAGAGGATGTGAGGGAGGGGGAGTGAGGGGAGATGGGACTCAAACAATGTACTGAATAGATTATGCAAAACTATTGTTGGTCTATGTACAGATGATATGCCTAGTACAGACCTGCAATTCATGCACACGATGCCCGGTGAATGAGTGTCCATTGAATGGGTGTTTCAGCTGATAATCTGATGCATGTGGCTGCTTTGTTGGGTATTGTTCATTGCTCCAGGGGGACAGATCACCAATGACACCTGACACACGTGAGATTTTCGGGCGTAAAATCGCACTTCTGTACAAACCTAGAAGTGTGAAAGATGTGACCAATCATTTGGCAGAGTACACACCATACTTTTTTTCAATTTAGACAGGCTACCAATCCCTCTAAGGCTGGGTACACACCATACCATTTTTCAGGCCGACCGACTGATATTTGCAGGCAGCTGCGACCATGCGATCAGGTACCACACCTGCAAATGTACCACACCTGCAAAATCATTAAATTTCAGCCCGACAGACCAATTCACTAAAATATCAGAAGGTTGGCCCGAAACATTGGATGGACCCACAGAGGCCAACAATCTGTGGGTCCACTCATTTGGCAATTGGGCTTGATCTAACATGTGTATGAGATATTTATGCTTAATTTCAGCTAATAAAATAAAGGGGAACTGTGGTAAAATAAAACAAGAGATTTTCAAATTAACTGTTTAAGGCTTGGTAGACACGGTAAGATATTTCCACCCAACCGACCGATTGTACCTTGTATCAGTTGGTTGGCCGAAAATATCTTACCGTGTGTGCGGACCAGCCGCAACCGAGCTCGGTCTGATCCAAACGAATGGGTGATCGAACCGTTGGTAAATCACGGGTGATCATGCAGTTCTTTATGGGACCGCACGATCGGTTGCGTGAACTGTCGGCCGCGGCCACTGTTGCTGCAACCGACAGTCATTTGTCCCAACCAAGCGCTCACTAGTAGCGAACACTCGGTCGGGAAAAATAATTTCCTTACTTTTTAAAAATGAAAAATACCTGGTGCAGGGAGGTAGGTTTGATTATTCCTACCTCCCAATATTGTACAGCATGTACAATTTTCATGTGCCAGTTAGTGCCCCCCTCGTTACATGTGCTGATTTGCAATTACTGTATGTATAGTTGGGATGCTAATAACTGCAAATGATTAGCTAAGGTAAGAACTGTGTGAAAAAACACTAGTCAGACATTAGATAGAGTAGACATACATATGTGTAAATTGTCTAATGTATAACTAATGTATGGCTGGCATGGTTATTGAAAAATGTTAGACTGATGGCCTGAGAACCCAGAAAATGTTACGTCATTTCCCACCAGGAGATATAAAATTTTCCCACTTAATAGTTTTCTTGCATTGGATATCGTAAGAAACACATGTGCTGATTAGAGATGGCTGAAACTGACAAGTTTTGTTCCGTTTTTGGATCTCGTGAAAATCCAGAAGATTTGAAAATCCGAAAACGGAACTTAAAATCAGGACTTGGAGCAAAAATAGCCTTGAACAATCGATGATCATCGAAAATACGTTCGGAAACTATTTTCGAGTTTCTGACAGTATTTTCGAATATTGACGAACGTTCAAGGCTATTTTTGAGAATTTTTAAAAATAACTCGAACGTTTGATAAAAAATCGAAAACTCGCCCCTGAAGTCCTGAAATCAAAACGATCCGTCCAAACATTAGGCTTTCAGAACCGAGGGGTTCCGTGTCAGATACGGGTCTCGAACCCGGATCCCATCTCTAGTGCTGATTTGCTTTCATGTTTGCAGATGTGTATAGTGGGAGTGCTAATTTCTGCATATGGTGAGGGTGCCTGTGTTGTGGCATGGACACCATGGTTTTTATGTTATTGATGTGACCTTGTGGCTTGTGTGATACCCTAATCCCGAATACACAAATACAAATATTGTATAAAGAAGAGAACAATTTTCCCTGCCATCGAATGGTGCAATGGCACGAAACAAAAATAAATTTTTTCCACATATTTAAACCCGCACAAAACCCATTACGGGCAGAATGTGATGGAGAGAGGATTATTTCTCCATTTTATCACAACTGCATTTGGGTGAACATTCGTTCTCCTTTAAGCTCCCTGCAAAATATTGTTTCTTTTGGAGATCAAATTATATGTCAGTCTTATTCTCAGGGTAAGGTGTCAAAACAGCATTGTACATGGCAGACACTGCTGTTTTGACACCTTACCTTGGGCGTTGCTATAACACCTATGCAATCCCGCCCTTAACACCTGGCTGTGATATGCTAATTGGGATTTTCCAGGGTACATAATTGCCACAGATTCTTGTACAAGTCATTCTGAATTGAGAAAGCCAGTCGGATGACTAGCGAAACGTCTTCAAGAACTAAACTTCAAGTCCAGTTGATCTAATTGAATACAACAGATATACCATGACCTGGATGAATGAGAACCTTCACAAGCACAAGGCCAGAAGGTTAGAAGGAGGAGTGACACTAGGGGGAGCTGGTGCAAACTGCCTCCAGTGGCACTCCTCTTTCAGTAGAAGTCAAAAGTGGCACGTTCCCACGATCGTGAGTACGCTGCCATTGACTTCTATCTGTTACATGGTATTGCCAACCCTGGTAAAGAGCTCCATGGCCAATACAAACAATGAACATTAATGTCATATAAATCCTTGTCCCTTTCTGTCTTTACTGTATGTACAAACAGGTAGATTCTCCACAGACGGCCACACTCCTCACCCGATTCTCAGGTAGGTATAGACTGATTCCCATGTCCACCATCCTCAACACCATAATAGAATGCCGTCTGATGCCACTGATACTAATTGGACACTGCTTACGCTTACCTTGCTCCTCTCCACATCACAACATTGTATCACCCTACATGAATACTGCACGGGTTTCCTCAGGGTCTCAAATTTGTGTAGGGTGAAACACATATTGGTTGTGACGTTGGGAAGAGGAAGACGAGTGTGAGCACCATCTTAGTAGTAGCAGTGGTGAGCAGATGAATCAGTCTATACTTACCTGAGCATCAGGTGCAGAGTGTGGCTGTCAGTGGGATTGGTACTGTACTGTACGGTAATGATATTGTCTTAACAGACCAGGCTTCTCACAGGAAGTCCTTGGTGCGGAACTGTAGTACCATACGACACTCCAGTTCCTAGTAGATGTTTCTCGTATAGTCTGCCTTGCTGGGTTTTAGCCCCGTATATTATAATTTATGAAGGGTTATACTTATTGATACAATTGTTGTTTTTTTTTTAAATCATAGCAGCTAGACAGATACCAATAAACATATTTTAACTGGCTATACCAGATGTAAATGTGCCATAAATTGGGGACTTTTTAGGAAGTATTATTTCCATGTTTTCTGGTTCATACTTTATTCCCCTATATGCACCGCTACCCTACAGCACTTTCACATATATTTCCTACTCATGTTTAAAAACTGCCATCAAGCTGTCATACAAAATCACTCAATATCCAGAACGTGCGTATGCGTACAAATCTAATTACAATCGCATGTAATTCTATACATTGTTTCCATACAAGACAGGACTTACCCATAGTGTTACATGAGGAAGGGTTGCAAAAGATCATTTTGTGTTAGAAGAGAATGGCTTTTAAGAAATATTTTGTGCTCTATGTAATTCTATCTACGGTACTGCTTTCTTACAAAATATACATTTTCCATAGAGGTAGATAAGGAAGGACCGTGGATGTACTGTTTTATGAAGTGTTACAATACAATGGCTTTAGATAATGTTTTGTATTTTACTTCCTATTGAATTGATTACAGTTTTCTCTCTCTATCTATAAAGGTAAGGTAACCGGGTTGGAAGAATCTTATTGGCTGCTATTGCTATAATACATTTTACATCAAGATTTTTAACTGGATATCTTTTTCTTATTTTAACCAATATAATATAAATTCATACCAACATGGAACACACTTAACATCTGACATTTACACCATGGTAAATATTGGGAAACTTGTTAGAAGTCACATTCAGGATTATTTAAGGGAGGGTAATAATCTCACAAGTTGTAGGCAATGCAAATATATTTAATTCCTTTTTACAATAGGGTGTGATGTAAGTTGGACTGTGGAGTTAAATTAAATGAATCTTGCGTCATATGAATGACTACTGTATAAACAAAGGTGTGATTTATTCTCTCTATATATTGAGTATTTATAGTTACAAGACCTCCTTATGCTTTAATATTGTATATGTGAAACATTAGATGCCTGCTCATTTGGGGTTATCAGCAGAATGTGAGTGCGTACTCACATTCCGATTATGGTGCAACGTCTGAAGAACCACCTGACCTGTACTTTTTGCAATCGGGAAATGAATGGGACAAGCAGAAACTTTGCAGAAACCTCGGAAAGTAAGAACCGTGTTCCCGAAAAAACAAATTATCTAATGTATAACTAGTGTATGGCCGGCGTAAAGGTTAAAGGGCAAGTCCAGCCCTCAAACGAGAACTTACATTCAGGAAAATCACTCCCCAAAACCCTAAACTATAATAGTTTAAAATCTGAAATAATTCTAACCTGAAATCCTGCACAATGTCCTGTTGCCACTGTTTCTGCTTCCTGGTTCTTCCAGTTAGTAACTGTCAGTTATGGATTTGAGAGTTGACATCACAGCCAATGACTGAATGTTAATCCCCTGTCATTTCTGAGCATGCCCAGGCTCAGTACAGGTTTCTTACTCAATTTCTATGAGGCATCCAGAAGCATAGCAGGCATACAGTAATGAATTTAGAGGACAAAGTATGATATATCAACATACTGTAATGAGGCCATTCTTTCTAAAAGATGTTATTGTAGGGTGGAGTTTGTCCTTAAAAAGAAGTGTTAAGCTAGGTACACACTGTACAGATTTCTGAAAGATGACAGACAGGATCTGCAAGATCCTGTCTGTCATCTTTCAAAGACTGCATACACACAGTCCCGAGCGTTCTCCTATGTGAGAACCTCGGGACTGTGTGTTTCCATCGGCGCGCGCTAGACTCTCTATAGGGAGTCTAGCGCGGCCGATGGAAATTTTCGGCCTTCCCGAACGAGCGTTCGGCCGACCCGATCGTTTGGCGGCCGCGCGCTCGTTCGGGAAACTAACGTACACACGTAACGATTAGCCCCGATACCGTCGGACCGACGGTATCGGGGCTTAATCGTTAATGGTGTACCCAGCTTTAGACATGGCATCTGAGATCCCAGAAAATACTACACCATTAAACACCAGGAGATATAATAAAATTGTCCCACTTATTATTTTTCTTGCTCATCTTTTTCTAGCTATTTTCTCTTTCTGTTCTTAAAGGGGAAGTTCAGTGCAAATACATATGCTTTTGGTTGGTGTCGCCAGCACTAAGACGACGCGACGGATCAAGACGTCGGCAATAACATTGGCCTCGTTGAGGTCGCCGGCGGCCGCAGGGGTACCTCTCAGGGGTCGGTGGCCTCAGCGGAGCTGGTGTCGCCGGGACTGGAAGAAAGAAGATGCCGCCCAAGGGCTCTTTTAAGAGCCGCTCACTGGAGGTCCCGGTTCAAGCTGCAAGGACCGGGGAGGGGGGTCCCGGTCCGAGATTGCCGCGAGCGGGAAAGGGGTTGGGAGGGGCTGCTGGGAAGCGGCTGTGGGTGGTCTCCACTGCTGCGGGGTGGGCCCCCGTCCCCTTAGCAGAGGTGCCGGGAAGGTATATTTTTTTGTGGCGGATATTTTTTTGCGTTATTTTTGTTTTTTTTATAAATATGCCCCTAAGTATGCATTACACAAACTAAAAATTTAACAAATATTGATAATTTCCACTGAACTGTCCCTTTAAATGGCAATGTATCCTGAAATCACAATTAGCCAACACTGTTAAAGGGTGTTTCCCATCATGCAATTCTCACATACCAACTCTCGCCATTCCAGTTACAGCAAATCTGCACACAGTATAAGAGTTTATGATAATAAGGCAATTGATTGACAGCTGGAATATGAGATGGTCGGCACCCCCTTCTACTGCTCTTGAATCTTTTAGTCCTGTGACCCAGTTCCAGTTAGAGGTCTCTCATCTGCTTCGGTCATGTCCACTCACTACATGTCCCCTCGATCTCATGCCCTCTTTCCAACTGAAGCACTGTAATCAGGCAGTTTCCCCTATACTAACCCACATATTCAACGCCTCCTTGTCATCTGGTATTTTCCCTTTCTTCTTTAAAAACGCCCATGTGAAACCCATAAGCAAAAAAGCCTCCCTTGTCCCTAATTGTCTTGCTAACTACCGCCCGGTCTCTCTTCTACCGATAGTATCACTAATTATCTTAATTTTCATAACTTACTGGACCCCTTGCAATCAGGGTTTCATCCTGCGCACTCCACGTAGACAGCCCTGTGCAAAGTTGTAAATGACCTTCAGGCTGCCAAAGCCAAAGGTCACTTTTCTATTCGCATCCTTCTCGACCTTTCCTCTGCTTTCGACACAGTTGATCATTCCCTCTTAATGCAAATTCTTCACTCCTTGGGCTTTCGGAATGAAGCGGCATCCTGGCTACGATCCTACCTCTCAAACAGATTCTACTCTGTCATATGATAATAAAATCCTCTCCGATTCCTCTTAATGTTGGGGTTCCGCTGGGCTTCTGTTCTTGGACCCCTGTTGTTCTCCCTCTATACCATTTCCCTGGGAGAAGTCATCCGCTCATTTGGTTTTAACTACTATCTGTACGCCAATGATACGCAAATATATTTTTCCACCCCCACGCTTTGTCCTGACACCCAATCATGGATCTCCGATGTCTCCGTGCTGTCTCCTCATGGATGGTGCACCAATGCCTCAAACTAAACCTGATTAAAACCGAACTAATCATTTTCCCACCTAAACATATCCCACCTTTTTCCATTTCTGTGGACAACACCCCCATTTACCCTATTCAGTCGGAGCATTCATTATTGACTCTCCTCTCCTTTTCAATCACATTATCTATGTTGCTTTTTTCTTCATAGCATTGCCAAGACCCGCAGATTCCTTTCTCTTCTAACTACTGCTATGCTTATCCATGCTTTCATCCTATCAAATCAGGATTATTGTAACCTTCTGCTTTCTGGTCTTCCTGCTTCCAATCTTTCTCCTCTTCAGTCCATACTTAACATTTCAAAATGTATTCACCACTTATGGTACATATAGGTAAGTATATTTATCACACTCCCCAAACCCATCCCACAAACAAGATTAAAAACATCCCCCTATTGACCATACCCTGCCTATATACCAGTATATTGCATAAGTAGATAAGTAGATTGTAAGCTCTAAGGGGCAGGGACCTCTTTCCTCATGTTACATGTTTTAAGCACTTGTATATTTAGTGATGCTCATACTCTATTTATATGTTTATGTATTTATTTACTGCTCCCCTTGTATGACTTTTTGTATTATATATTGTACAGCGCTGCGTGGCGCTATATAAACATATACATACATACAATGGGATATCTAAAGAAATAGGGGACAGATCAACCAAAAAAAAAAAATTTTCTTTTAAAGAAAGCCATATTACCCTCTCTCATCCCACCTCTCCTCTTCCTTCATTTCAGCCCTAGCCTCTCTCTTTAACTTGTCCCTATCCACTGGTATTTTTCCCCTCCTCATTTAAACATGCCATGGTATCCCATATACTTAAAAAAAACCTCCCTGGGCCCATCTACTCTTTCCAGCTACCGGCCTGTCTCCATTCTCCCTTTTGCAACCAAACTGCTGGAAAGTCAGGTCTTTGCTGACCTGGTTCACCACCTCTCTACTAATTCTCTCTCTTTGACCACCTCCATTCAGGCTTCCTCCCTAACCACTTCCCTCACTAAAGTGATTAATGATCTACTTCATGCTAAATCTAAGGGTCACTACTCTACTTACTACTCTGCTTATTCTTCTTGATCTGTCCTCTGCTTTTGATACCGTTAATCACCCTCTACTTCTTCAGACCCTGGGCTCCTTAGGTATCCAGGACACTGCACTTTCTTGGCTATCTTTCTATCTCACTGGACCTTTAGTGTTTTCCACTCTGGAATTAGTTCCACCCCTTGTCCTCTCCCTATGGGGGTACCACAAGGGTCAGTATTTGTTTTTTTTTTTTCTCCATTTACACCTATGGCCTTGGACAACTCATTAGTTCATTTAGATTTCAGTATCACCTGTACAGTATACATTTGATTCCTATATTTACATCTCTTCCCCAGATCTCCCTACACTGACATCCCAGGTCCCTAAATGCCTTAGTGCCATCTCTGCCTTCATGTCCCCCCGTTTCCTCTCACTATTAATATTAATAACACACCGATATCCCCATCCCCTCCGTTGCCTGGGAATAATGCTAGATTCAGATCTTTCCTTCAAACCCCATTTCAGCACGCTTACTAACTCCTGTCGGCTCCAACTCAGAAACATCTCCCGCATTTGTCCCTTCCTCTTGAAAGAAGTTACACAAATCCAAGTCCATGCCCTTATCATATTCCAGCTAGTCTACTGCAACACACTCCTCGCATCACTTCCTAAACACTGCTTATCGCTTCTCTAACACTCTCCTCTTTGACAGTCCCTTCACTGGCTGCCGATCACACAAAGGATCCAATTCAATCTGCTAACCCTATCCTATAAAGCACTTTCATTTAAAGCCCATCATACATCTCAGAGCTGATCTGCAGATACCGTCCCAGATGCAACCTCCACTCTGCTAATTATATTCTCCTTCTCCCTTGTCACCCCTTCCCATGCCCGCATTCAGGACTTTGCTCATACTGCCCCTCTGCTCTGGAACTCTCTTCCTCGTGAGCATATAACCTGGCCTAGACATTACCCCTATCACTATCACTATCACTAAAATGTGTCCTCCCACACTTATAATAACTAAATAAAATGGAGTAATAGCCTGAATCCCACCTTCAGCTACAAACAACTGTCCACTCAGGGCAGTCATATTAAACCACTAATAAATTTACCCCAATAAATATATATGCAAAGCACCCATTTTATTCATAAAATAAAGAAAAGGCATTAACCCTTTTCCAATGGCATCGACTTTATAATCAACAATACTTATTAAAAATCTATTAACTATCCCAATAATGGCTGGCCAGCACACAAATTACTTATATAAATTGTACCCTTCCAAAATAACAAAACATATATTTCTAATACAATTCTTAAAAACACATAAAAACCAATTATCTGTATTGAAGCTCCTTAAAATAGTTCTTATTTGCCATCCATACTCTGTGGAGCAGTTCAAAGCACTAAAAGTATAAAATAGTGGTAATCCGCATAAAATGTATCAAATCAGTCAAAGAAGAAACAATCAGATACGGTATATTCTTTCACTGCTGGTTTCCTTTCCAGTTCCAAGCACTAGAAGTATATTGTAGTAATAATCCACATAAAATGTATTAAATGTATCTTACACTGCCTCTCACACTCAACAACGAATCTATTTACAGCCTACCGATTCCCGTCACCTTATATCTCACCCCCACGTCCTTTAGACTGTAAGCTCTTTGGGCAGGGTCCTGTATCATAGTATTTCTGTAAGTAACTCATCACTCTGTGTACATATATTATGTATTACCTGTGTATGTAATATGTATGACTGTATAATATGTATTACCCTGTATGTAATGTATGAATGTCATTTTAAAGCAACACAGATGATGCTGGTGCTATATAAATCAATAATAATATTACCTTATTATAACTGTATACTGTGTAAGGTAACCAAAGATCAGAGCGAATAATTTCAGCATGGGTCCACCAATATGGCTCTGTCTATTATCCCCTTTATACTTCCCTTGCCTCTGTATTAACATTTCAACAATTTTCCTGCTATCTACAGTGACTGGAGGGAACACCAATGACTGGACCAACCAAGGTTTCCCTGGTGTCCTGATGGGCCAATGCAACCCTGTGGAACACTGAAAGTTCAGCTGCTGTGGATGTATATCAATCCTCTCAAACTAAAACAATGATGACTCTTGCCACTAAATATATGAGAGGGCTGATCTACTTTTAGGGGTATTATTATAAAGCAGCGATAAAAGTAATTTTTGTTGATACTACACCAATACAAATATTCACCTTGTGTGTTTATATTGGAATTCCGCCAGAATATTGATATAATGTGCAACTACTGTCCATACAATGAATACACAACATGCAAAAGGATATGCCAGACACACTCAGGTATATGCAATTAAGAGACCTTTATTATACAATAGGGTAAGTTGTTTAAAAGCAATTAAAAAACATACATCAACCATCCCTGTTACCAGTACCTAAAGTGCAGCAATACAGTACATAAATAATTTAGCAACCCTTAAACATCATGGAGGTACTGGAAAGTAATTATGCCTTAAGTGTACATAAAGAGCATAGTTACCGTCTCTAGTCCCTTGGGTTAGCATAAGGTGCTATAAAAAGTACAGTCAAGAGGGCATCCTGGCAGACGCGTTTCACCCCTTACTGGTCAGGGGGCATCCTCAAGGTCCCTCTGACCAGTTAGGGATTGATGTGGGTGTTTTTTAATTGATTTTAAAACAACTTACCCTATTGTGTAATAAAGGTCTCTTTAAATTGCATATACCTGAGTGTGCCTGGCATATCATTTTGCTATTTTGTATATGGTTTTGATTGCCATTGTGCACCTCCGCTCACAGAAGGGCTTACTAACTTGTGCTTAGTCAAACATCTCTCATACAGTGACTACATGCAGTAGATGCATATATTGGTCATAGAGAAGAATCACTTTTTCCCTGACCTAAGGCTAGTAATTCCACAGATCATTCAGGATGTTGGTCTGAATTCCCCACTTGCAGACTTTATTACGCAGTCGGGTAGAACTTTCATCCAGACCAGAAAAGTGGGGAAGTTCTAAAACCACACAATCCTACTGGGGAACTGAGAATCTTTTTGGCATCCATGCGGCCCTTGCAAATGAGTTTTTTTAATAGTTTATTTTTAAACTCTCCTATAATTTGTCCTACAATTATGTTGTGCAGTTAATCTGCTTCCATTTTGCCTGTCTGTCTATCTCATTTTACCTAAGCTATATCCAGGGCTAGGAGCTAAAATAGATCCTCACCCCTGGATTTACATGTGGTAGTTTGTAAATTTACATTCCAGGTAACCTCAATGCTCATTCCACTCTGGCCCTGCCCCCTTCATAAGCCAGACATTTTAATCAATGGGTGGACACATTCTGCAAGAAGGATGTCGCCCCATTGGAAGTACATTGATGGAACCATGCCACAGCTATTGGCCAGGTCTGGAAATGGGCGGTAAGGGCACCTAGATCGTTAGTGTCTAGTAAAAGTTGTACCCCCAGGGGTAAAAACCTAGCATTTCATATTTCCTAATTACTCCATGGAAGTCAGAATGTTCAAATTTGTCTGGGTGACATTCCACTGCTATTAGTCAAGGCTATAAGTCAGACAACCATTCTGATTTGGCACGCAACTACCGGTATGCTCATAAGTGACGAATGTATAAAATGATATATGAATTTGCTATGCGCTTTAGTGTACTGAATATGTTCAATGCTGTGGATCAAGGAATGTTCAAGACAGATTCTCCAACACATGTATAAACTTGTGGGTTTTTGTGATATTCATTGTCTATCTGTGGATGGTATTTGTTAAGCAGGTTAGGTCTTTTGCATCATCTATAATTTAAAGTGAAGATCTTTATTAAAAAGGAAAAAGGGAGGCAATTATCAAACCTATTTAGCTACGAGAAAGTAATATAGATGATACATGATGCACTTTATTACCTGCATTATTAACCAGATATTTAAGAATTATTATTGTCCCCATTCTATCAGAGTAATCTGGCCCCTCCCCCCATGTAGGCCATCAAGACTGTGACAACTGAAATCACTGCCACTGTTTCACGTGCTGCCACCTCTGCACATGCTCAAGCTTATTAAAAGCTCATTGAGCTGAGAGGAAGGGAGAAGGCAGGAGAAGAACTTAATTAAATACAGTATCTGGTTACAAATGCATGTAATAAACTGGTAAAAAAAACTGTTGGGTATGAGGATAGATAACTGACAAGTCACCAGATTTTTGTTTTAAGGGTGGACATTCCCTCTAAATAAATTAAACACCTAAGGACTTCTTTTATTGTTTAGTTGTCCTTTAATGCTTTACAGATCATAAAGGAGTATCTATTTTGAAATACGTATTAATTTCCCCAACTTTAATAACTGGTTAATCACTTGTACTACATAGCAAGTAGAAGAGACATTCACAGTAAAGTACAGCATGTGTAACGTTAGAAGTTTTGTGGTATGTAATAGTATTGTTCTCCCTGCCCCTCTGAAACCCTAATACTCTATTAAATATTACAGAAGTAAGCAATGAACTGTAATAATACAGTAGATATGATATTTCTGCTTTTACAGACCACAGTCCTTTGCTTCTCATTGACGGAAAGATTGGGCCAGAATTGGCAACGCCATCAGTTTAAAGGCAGCACAGAAGCCAAATTACTCAAATCACCCCAACACATAAAACAATAAATTAGAAAAAGGTAAAACATGGACATACATTATGTTCAGGAGGGTGAACTTGCCCTTTAACCAAGTCAGTGTTATTTGATCATGTCTAATATAAAAGAAATAGTTTGTTTGGAAAACAGATATTTAGTTTATCATCTGTCATATAGGGTAATGTATTATCCATGAGATCTAAACCCCCATCCTCCATTTGTTTCAAAGTAGGCCGCAAAGTAGATTGCCAAGTAGGCCGCAAAATAGACTGCAAAATAGGCGACAGAGTAGGCGGCAAGTTGAAAAGTGTAAAGCTAGGAATAGCGGAGTTCAAAGATTTGGACTTCAGGCTAACGGTTGAATCTGATTGGGTGGTGCAAACACAGAGCTTATTGTTTCCCATAGGCTCAAATGAAGAGGAGGTTACTTCTTTATTTTGAAAGAACACGAATCTTTGTGTATTTGTATCAATGTTTTTGAGACTTTGTTCATCCATTACCTGAATACAAAACAAAAATAAAGCATCAATGCCATTTTATCAGACTTCAAAATATAACAAGAGATACAATATTATAGGGAATGCACATTTTTTATTGGCAATCACCATTCTCTACAGAACAAGATGTGCATTTCCTATAATTAATTTCTAGAGAAATTCAAATAAAAGAGTTAGTAGAGGTTAAGGGGTATAATAACCCCCATAAAAAAACTTAATACTTTCCGTCCCCATTAACCTAAAGAAAATTGATATTAAAAGTATACTCCATAATCCTCTTTTGACAAAGTTGACACCTTCTTGGGGGGGACTACAGGAGAACCCTATGGAGCTGGGATGTGAGGTAAGGATTAAACTACACTACATGGTGGGGCCAGTAGTTGGGGGGATTATAGTTTTGGGGGTGGACATGCCCTTTAAAGCTGAATCTCGGCCATGATTGGCTGGTGCGACCAGAAAGTGAAGTTAGGACCAGAGAAGAAGCCAGAGAAATCTACTGTACTATCAATTCTAAGCTTCTGGGACATTTGTCAGGTAAGTAATGTATGCAGTTATTAGGTTTATAGAGATGAGGAAGGTAAGTATAAAGTTTTATAGTGGGGGGAGTGGGGTGGACATGCCGTTAAAAGGACAACTTAAGCAAAATGAGTGAAAATTCCTCCCTCCCAATACTCTTTATTACTTTAGTGTGGTACCATTTAGAAGATCTATTTTATGGCTTCCATACTTACAGCTGCCAGACTTCTACCCTGCTTCAGCTTATTCGGTGAGAGACTTGGCATCTCTGAAAAAGAAGTCTTTGATAGGATTTTCTAAATGCTGCTGCTCTGCAAATATGATTGAGAGATAGGAATACAGTATTCCTACCTTCCATAATAGTCCTAATTCGCATAATAATGTTTTTTTTTAAAAACAAAAAAGGGAAAGGTTGGGTATCAAGATGCTTACCCTATTAATATCTAAAACAAACATTAAATATATAGTTACTTACAGCAAGTGTATACTTGTTCCTTAAAATGAGTAATTATTTCTTTAAAGGGGCACACTCCTTATTAGTTTTCATTTCCCCTCCCTTTGTGCTCAGCCCCTCCCAGAATCTGTGACAGCTAGAACAGGCAAGTATGTGCAGTACAAGTGAAATTTCAAGAGCAGAAAAGAAGGGAAAGGAGGGTTAGAGAAGATGGGGAAGCTAATTCTTATAATCCTTATTGCTGTGTGCTTAGTTGGAAAATTATTTTGTTTATATGTCCTTTAAAATCTTTCCCAGCTACCAATTTAAAGAAACAGCTACACACTTGCTATAAGTAAAATATATATTTAATTTGTATCAGGGATTAAAAAGGTAGGAACCTAATACCTGTGCTAACCACCTTTTCTCCCTGCCATTTATCTACTCACCTCTTCCACCTTTTCACTTCCTTCTAAGCCACTAGGGTGTGTAATCAACACAACAGCTTGTGGAGATTAAAGGGTATGTCCACCCTTATTTCTATTTTTTAATATAGCCTTCCCCCTGGTCCCCCAGCCCCAACCGCATGATTTAAATTTTTAGAAAGCCCCCAAACTTTTACTTACCTCCCCTCTTTCCTTCGCCGCGCTGCCGGCCCTCTGCTTGCGAGAATCACGGACGCGGCTGCCGGTCATTCAGTGCAGCGGAGGAAAGAGGAGAGGTAAGTAAGAGTTTGGGGAGCTTTCTAAAAATAAAAACCATGCAGTTGGGGCTGGGGGACCAGGGGGAAGGCTATATTAAAGGGGATTAATGCTAGGGGGAGGGAGAGGGAGGGAGGGGGAGAAGGGCTGCAGTACGCATGCCAAACTTCTCCCGGAGGCCAGGTAGGAGGCAGAGTCCTGCTATCCTCCTGGTGGGCAGTTTTTGGGACTTTGGGGGGGGGGGGACTACAGGAGAATCCTATGGAGCTGGGATGTGAGGTAAGGATTACACTACACTACATGATGGGGCCAGTAGTTGGGGGGATTATAGTTTTGGGGGTGGACATGCCCTTTAAAGGCAGGAGCACTACACATTAGCACACAAGGTAACACTACATGTATTTAATTTGTAAATTAAAAGTTCTCCTTGCACACCACTGGTGGTGCTGTACCCTCAGTGCTGTCAACCACCTCCAGCCATTATATCCAAAATAATTTGGATGCACATGACGAAGGGGCCTGCCTGCCAGTATATCTTTCACAATCAACACTTCAACAGAATGTGAGTGCATCCCTCATTACAAATTATTTTTAATATGTATATCATTCTCAACTTACTTCAAACTGCAAGGTGTCAGAGTTGCAAGCCAGAAATAGATTCTTTCCAAGAATTTTTATAGTAACTGGTATGTTGACTCCATTGGATGGAATGTAATCGGATATTTGAAATATTGCTGCGAAAACAAAAAATTAACAAACATTGGCATTAATAAAACAGCAAAGAGCTGATAATTCTGCGTACACCGCTCTTTAAATGGAATGGCAACGCACTATAGTGCGGTGCTGTCGGGGTTAAACGTAATCACTTGGCTGTGGAAGTCCCACAGTAGGGATGAAACGTGTAGGTTAAGTGGCCATGCTGTTGGAGGTAGGTTGAATGGGTGTCCATGATCCGTGAGTCGCAGTTCTGGAGATTGCAGGTCTGAGGATCGTGAGCCAAGTGGATGTGCAGACGCGACAGGTGAAGAATCGATTGTAGGAAATACGAGCCTCGGCAGCCTGGAGAGTCTAGAGAGTCATTGCATAGCATAAGTCCTGTTTGTGATATGTAGTAAATGGCAGCTATTTTGAATATAGTGTAGTGTATAATATAGTGTAGTGTATAATATAGTGTAGTGTATAATATAGTGTAGTGTATAATATAGTGTAGTGCACTGGCTAAGGATTCCTAGCGACTGAGCTATTAGAGACTTGTTGCATATACACCAAACTGTTTTGGACTAATCCAAATTCATACTGCAAGTGGACTTGTATCCAGCTTGAGAGTCTACATGTGTTACACGGGGGACACCCCATTAGGGCATCCAACAGTGGGTTTTTAGATTGATTTTATGTTTGTGTTATATGTGTAATGTGATTTGTATGTATATATGTGTATATTAATACATGTATATGTAATGTGTATATTAATATATTCTGGATTACAACTATTGACTCCTTTGCCCCCCTACAAACTTACAATGATTGCCTCACTAACCCCCGTCCATCTCAATTCAGAAACCAAATTTCTGTAATTTGCTACTGTGGAAAAAGTCCTGTAGCCAGGTGGACTTTTACCACTACAAGCTCACTATCATTCATTAGGTATCATTCATCAGGTGTCAGAATCAGGCATCAGAGTCAGGTATCATTCATTAATGATATCTAATGGCTGATAACTGATTCCTGACTCATACATGATGAATGATACCTGAATTTGATAACTGACTTTGATGCCTGATGAATGATATCTGACTCTGATGCCTGATTCTGACACCTGATGAATGATACTTAATGAATGATAGTTGACTCTGATATCTAACTCTGATAGCTGCCTTTGATACCTGACTTTGATACCTGACTTTGATACATAAAACTAGAGATGGCCAAAACTGCTTGGTTTCGTTCCATTTTCGGACCTCGGGAAAATCCCGAAGATCCGAAAATCCGGAACCGGAACTTACAATCAGGACTTCGGAGAGCATTTTATTGAATGTTCAAGGCTATTTTCGAAAATAGCCTTGAAAGTTCCAAAATCCTTGAAAATATGATCAGAAGCTATTTTCGAGTTTCCGTTCGTATTTTCGAGGATTATCAAACATTCAATGTTTTTTGAACATAGCCTCAAACGCTTGATATAAATAGAAAAATGCCCTCCGAAGTCCCAAAATCTGAACGATCCGTCTGTTTTGGACAGAACATTCAGATTTCAGGACTGAGTGGTTCTGTGTTGGATCCGGGTCCGAGTCAGACCCGGATCCCATCTTTACATGAATCCTGAAACATGAGGAATGACACAAATGTGTTTTTTTTGTAAATTTTAGGACATGTGCTGACTATTTCTAGCTTTAATTTTAGCTTTATTATTTTTTTTAATTTTTCTTGAAAAGCTAAATTACTGTTCTTTCTTTATCTTTGTCTTGTTTTATTTAAAAAAAAATTATTTTGATTATTGATCAAAACTTGTTTTTTGACTGTTTTTTTGAATTTCATGTCTCTAGCTTAAAAACTGAGGAGATACAGTCCAAAAAAGCAGAACAAGAAAAGAATATATACCGTATATACTCGAGTATAAACCGAGTTTTTCAGGATGTAAAATCAGCTGAAAACTCGGACTCGGTTTATACTCGAGTCTCATCACCATTGAAGACCAGGTCCTCTCATTCGGCAGCCACAGATCATTCCATGTACTGGCGCGGCCGGCCGACGTCACTGCACAGCGCAATTAGTGACGTCAGCCAGCGCGCCAGTACATGGAATCGTGTGGCTGCCGGAATGGAGAGGACGCTGCTGCCGGAATGGAGAGGACGCTGCGCCGGAATGGAGGGACCTTACCTTTAATGCCAGCACACAGTCCCAGGAAGCCCTTGGATTTAGGAGAGCCCACAGCACCTGGATGAAGAGAGCCCACAGGTACAAACTGAACTGGGTGGGAGGGTGAGGGTGGCATTCAAGATGTTTGAAAACTACAACTCCCAGCATGCTTTATTAGCTGGGAGTTGTAGTTTCAAAATCTTGAATGCCAGTGAGGGTGGCATTCAAGATGTTTGGAAACTACAACTCCCAGCTAATAAAGCATGCTGGGAGTTGTAGTTTCCAAAACATCTTGAATGCCAAGTGAGGGTGGCATTCAAGATGTTTGGAAACTACAACTCCAGCATGCTTTATTAGTGGTAGTTGTAGTTTCCAAACATCTTGAATGCCAAGTTTCTACCCTCGGTTTATACTCGAGTCAACAACTTTTATTAGATTTTTTAGGTGAAATTGGGTACCTCGGTTTATACTCGGGTCGGTTTATACTCGAGTATATACGGTATATTAAACTAGCAAGGGAAAGTTTAAGTATAAACTTTGAATTTGGCTTGAAGGACTGCATTTTGGAAGGGAATATGTGTGTTTTCTGCAGACTTTAAAACTCAATAATGGGAATGATGACTTGTAGTGAAGCGTTGTTTGGGACAAAAAAACGTTGTGTGGACCCAGCCCAAAGTGGTGTAATTTTGATCGAATCAATCAGAAAGCTAACATCTGATTGGTTAGGGTAAAATTAGCACCATTTTCAATGATAAGACTTTATTGAATCTCTCTGTATCTTTTGATGATTGGTCAAAATTTGTTTTTTTGACTTTAGTTACCCTTTAAGTATGGCTGCCACGTAATGGATAAGTAGGTCAGTAGGTGTGTGTACTGTGTACGGTTGGGTTAAAAAAACAAACTTTTTTGATGATTGATCAAAATTAGTTTTTTTTACTTTAGTTACCCTTTAGGTATGGCTGCTGCAACAGTAATGGAGGTGTTAGGTCAGTATGTGTATTAATGGTAACATAATGAATTAGTAGATTAGTAGGTGTGTGTGTACCTGGGTCTGGTTGAGGGGGTATGTCTTTTTTGTGTTTACAACCATAAAACTATCTTTATTGAGGATAAATCTAAATTTGTTATTTTGACTTTAGTTACCCTTTAAGTATGGCTGCCACAGTAATGGATAAGTAGATTAGTAGGTGTGTGTACTGGGTCTGGTTGGGGGTATGTCTTTTTTGGTGTATTAACCTAAAACTATCTTTATTGAGGATAAATCTAAATTAGTTTTTTGACTTTAGTTACCCTTTAAATATGGCTTCCATGGGAATGGAAAGGTAGGTCAGTAGGGGGTGTACCTGTTTCTGTGTGGGGGGTTGGGGGTATCACCATTTGTATTTTGACCATGAAAAAACTTTTTGAAATATCCACATTTGAGGATTGTTACCATTCTAGTCTATGGGAAAAATGTCCGGAAATTCACAGATAACACCGTAACGCTTCCGCGGATTCCTTAGCTAGAAGATAGCACACTTATCCTATATTCCCGCACGTCTGTACCGAATTTCATGTCTCTAGCTCAAAACTGGGGAGGAGATACGGTCCAAAAACGTGGAAGAATAAAAAGGAAGAAGAAGAAATAGAAAGAACAGTAATTTGGCTTTTCCAAGCCAAATTAATAAAGCTAAAAATAAGCTGGAAATAAGCACCATCTATTGGATGTAACAATCTGCACATGTCCTTAAATGTACAGAAAAACACATCTTGTGTCATTCCTAATTTTTCAGGTATCATTCATCAGTTGAGATGGACTAGAACTCGAACCCAAGTTCAAGCCGAACTATTCGAGTTCGAACGGACTCGGACTTCTGGAACTAACTCGGACCCAGATTATCGATATTTTCCGGACTTTAGATAATTATCGAATGTTCGAACGTTCGAGGCATGCGAATATGAGAGTAAAATGTATATTATACCAAAGCGCGAGTAAATATCGAATTCTCGAATCTGCAAGTAAAATGTCAATTATACCAATACGCGAGTAAATAAATCGAATCCGTGAGTAAAATGTCTTAAACCTATACGAGTAATATCGAATCGTGAGGTAAAATGTCTATTACTAACGCCTATAGAGTAAATATCGAATCCTGTGAGTAAAATGTCTATTATACCTATACGCGAGAAGCAGTAAATATCGATACGTGAGTAAAATGTGTCTATTACACCTAACACTGAGTAAATATCGAATCCGTGAGGTAAATGTCTATTATACCTATACGCGAGTAAAATGTTCTATTATACCTATACGCGAGTAAGTAAATATCGAATTGGCGATTGTAGAAGAGTAAAATGTCATTATACTATAAGTGTAAATATGCAATCTCGTAGAGAAATGTCTCATAGATATACCTATACGCGTAAGTAGTATAATATCGGAATCCGTGAGTAAAATGTCTATTACACCTATACATGAGTAAATATCGAATCCGTGAGTAAAATGTCTATTATACCTATACGCGAGTAAATATCGAATCCGTGAGTAAAATGTCTATTATACCTATACGCGAGTAAATATCGAATCCGCGAGTAAAATGTCTATTATATCTGTACGTGAGTAAATATCGAATCCGCGAGTTGTTCATGGGATAATTATCGAATGTTCGAACGCAAGAGCTCGAAAGTAGTGCGCGTGAGAGTAAAATCGAGTTTTTAAAAGTCCTGGATATTTGAACATGTTCCCCAGACCATTTCCCAGGTCCCACATCCATTTACATTAAGTTACCATTGATATTTTAATTGTATTTCATTCGAACTTTTTGAAGTATTTGACTCTCATTGACTTTAATGGGTCATATAGTTCCATATAGTTCGAACGTTCGAAAACGGACCCAACTTTCGAAAGTTTGGCCATCTCTATTCATCAGGTATCAAACTCTGTTATCAGAGTCCGATATCATTCATCAGGTATCAGAGTCAGGTATCATTCATCAGGTATCAAACTCAGTTATCAGAGTCAGGTGTCATTCATCAGGTATCAGAGTCAGGTGTCATTCATCAGGTATCAGAGTCAGGTAACAGACAGGCATAGGCTGTAGCTAAATAAGCCACGGTGAGACTAAGGCGGAGCGACACGCGTTCTACCATGTGGTTATAGGATTAGATTTTATCCCACTTCTCTTCCATTGCACTGTGTCTCTATCGCTGGTCGTAAGTAGGGGAACCCCCATGATGTAGACTTACCTGACATAGGGCGACTATATGACTGACACTGGTATTGTATGGATATATTTTTGCACAGTTGTATTATGTTTGCACTTATTACACTTTAGAGAGAATGCTGGTTTTTAATTGTTTTTAATGTATATATCCCTGCCTATAATAAAGGATTTTTGTCTTTCACTTTATATATGCTCTTTCTTATTAGAGTGTTGCAGACCAGAACTCTTTCCTATTTTTCTTTAGTATCCGACTCCGGTATCAGATTTATTTTACTGTTAACTGTTACATCCAATAGATGGCGCTATTTTCTCGGGTATCAGACTCAGATGTCAGATTCATTTTACTGTTACATCCAATAGGATGATAACTGAGTCTGATAACTGAATCTGACACCTGATTCTGATAACTGAGTCTGATAACTGAGTCTGACACCTAGTTCTGATATCTGACACCTGAGTCTGACACCTGAGTCTGACACCTGAGTCTGACACCTGAGTCTGACACCTGAGTCTGACACCTGAGTCTGACACCTGAGTCTGACACCTGAGTCTGACACCTGAGTCTGACACCTGAGTCTCACACCTGAGTCTCACACCTGAGTCTCACACCTGGTTCTGATAACTGAGTCTGACACCTGAGTCTCACACCTGGTTCTGATAACTGAGTCTGACACCTGGTTCTGATAACTGAGTCTGATAACTGAATCTGACACCTAGTTCTGATAACTGACACCTGATAACGTGACACCTGAGGAGTCTGACACCTGAGGAGTCTGACACCATGAGGAGTTGACACCTGGTTCTGATAACTGAGTCTGATAACTGAATCTGACACCTAGTTCTGATAACTGACACCTGGTTCTGACACCTGGTTCTGACACCTGGTTCTGACACCTGGTTCTGACACCTGTGAGTCTGACACCTGGTCTGACCCTGAGTCTGACACCGTCTGACACGAGTTGACCCGGTCGACACCGAGTCTGACACCCGAGTCTGACACCCGAGTCATGAAACCTGATGATGTCCTAAAATGGGCACCGTACGTGGGGATATGATTGCTTTATACAAATATATTAATGGGTCATATAATAAACTCTCTGGAGCATTGTTCACTAATAGGTCATATCAGAGGACTTGTGGAGATCCTTTAAGGTTGGAAGAAAAGAAATTTCATATTCAGGTTAGGAAATGTTTCTTTACAGTGAGAACGGTGAAACTGTGGAACTGTCTTCCAGCAGATGTGGTAATGGCAAGTTCATTGAATAGCATTAAAAGTGGGCTAGATAAGTTTCTAAAACTAAAAAATATTGAGAATTACTGTTATAATAACATATAGATCTGGTTGGTACAGGGATACTATATAATATTGAGACTTACTGGTATTAATACATATACTGTGATCTGGTTGGTACAGGGATACTATAATATTGAGAATACTGGTATTAATACACTACTGTAGTTCTGGTTGGTACAGGGATACTATATAATATTGAGAATTACTATTACTGGTATTAATACATATCCTGTAGTTCTGGTTGGTACGGGGATACTATATAATATTGAGAATTACTGGTATTAATACATATACTGTAGTTCTGGTTGGTACAGGGATACTATATAATATTGAGAATTACCGGTATTAATACATATACTGTAGTTCTGGTTGGTACAGGGATACTATATAATATTGAGAATTACTGGTATTAATACATATACTGTACTTCTGGTTGGTACGGGGATACTATATAACATTGAGAATTACTGGTATTAATACATATATCGTAGTTCTGGTTGGTACAGGGATACTATATAATATTGAGAATTACTGGTATTAATATATACAGTAGTTCTGGTTGGTACAGGGATACTATATAATATTGAGAATTAATGGTATTAATACATATACTGCAGTTCTGGTTGGTACAGGGATACTATATAATATTGAGAATTACTGGTATTAATACATATACTGTAGTTCTGGTTGATCCGGGGATACTATACAATATTGAGAATTACTGGTATTAATACATATACTGTAGTTCTGGTTGATCCAGGGATACTATATAATATTGAGAAATACTGGTATTAATACATATACTGTAGTTCTGGTTGGTACAGGGATACAATATAATATTGATAATTACTGGTATTAATACATAGCCACCAACTAACTCAAATGGGAAGCATGCATAAGTGCAATTACAAGAAAAAAATCAAAGTGCTCTGTAATTTCAAACAGCCCCAAAACTTGGAAATGCCCCCCACAAATAAACCCCCCAATAAATGTCAATCTCCCACATGTCCTGAATCAAACGGTATGCCATATGCGTGGATGCACACAGAGACGTGGCCACCAATTAGCTCAAATGGGACGCATGCACAAATGCAATTACAAGAAAAAATCAAAGTGCTCTGTAATTTTATCAGCCCACCATTTTTCGAAGGAAACAGCCCTGAAACTTGGAAATATCCATAACAAACTATATATGTTTGGAATCTACACACCTTCAGCTATGTTAAGGTGCCAAGCTTTCATATATACATGAAGAATTCCAGATGGAGTAATCCAAAGAATTCTGTGTTTTTAGGAGATTTTGTAAAAAATAAAATAAAATGATTCAAAGGTTGAAATCCTATCTAAACCCATTTGACAAGGAAAAAAAAACCCACTAAATGTAAATCTCCCACATGTCCTGAATCAAACGGTATGCCATATGTGTGGATGCACACAGAGACATGGCCGCCAACTAGCTCAAATGGGACACATGCACAAATGCAATTACAAGAAAAAATTAAACTGCTCTGTAATTTGAACAGCCTACAATTTTTCTAAGGAAACAGTCCTGAAACTGGAAATTCCCCCCACAAATAAACCCCCCCACTAAATATCAATCTCCCACATGTCTTGAATCAGACGGTATGCCATATGTATGAGTGCACACAGACACATGGCCACCAACTTGCTCAAATGGGACGCATGCACAAGTGCAATTACAAAAAAAAATCAAAGTGCTCTGTAATTTGAACAGCCTATTCAACTTGGAAATTCACCCCACAAACTATATATTTTTGGAATCTGCACACCTTCAGCTACATAACGTTGTTATGCTTTCATACATACATGAAGAATTCCAGACTCAGTGATCCAAAGAACTCCGTGTTTTTAGGAGGTTTTGTGAAAAATAAAATAAGATGTTTCAAGGGTTGAAATCCTACCTAAACCTACTTGACAAGAAAAAAAAACACTAAATGTCAATCTCCCACATATCCTGCATCAAACGGTATGCCATATGTGTGGGTGCACACAGAGACGTGCCACCAACTAGCTCAAATGGGACGCATGCACAAGTGCATTACAAGAAAAAAATCAAGGGAAAGGTCGTATTGAGAGGGGGAGAACTGGACAATATCCCCAAAAAACGAGAAGAGAGAGCAGAGAAAGCGAAACGGAAGAAAAGAGGAAAATGACAACACAAGAGGGAGGAAGGAGAAGAAGACACACCGAGGACTGCAGAGATGGGGAGGAAAGGAAAGGCGGTAAGAACAGAGGAAAAAGCAGAGTGAGGAGCAGGACGGGGAGGGAAGAGCGGGAGAAAGGAGGGAAAAAATGCGAAAGAGGGAAGGAGGAGCGAGGAAAACATGGACGGAGAAAGAAAACGAGAAGATCTCTCTTCCTGTCACATTCCCTTCTTTTCTCTTCTTTTTCATTCTCCCGCCCTTTCATGTCTCTGTAATTTGAACAGCCTATTCAACTTGGAAATTCACCCCAAAAACTATATATTTTTGGAATCTATACACCTTCAGCTATGTGACGTTGTCATGGTTTCATACATGTATGAAGAATTCCAGACACAGTACTCCATAGAACTCTGTGCTTTTAGGAGATTTTGTAAAAAATAAAAAAAAAGATGATTCAAAGGTTGAAATCCCACCTAAACCCACTTGACAAGCAAACAAACCCACTAAATGTCAATCTCCCACATGTCTTGAATCAAACGGTATGCCATATGCGTGGGTGCACATAGAGGCGTGGCCACCAACTAGCTCAAATGGGCCGCATGCAAAAGTGCAATTACAAGAAAAAATCAAAGTGTTCTGTAATTTGAGCAGCCTATTCAACTTGGAAATATCCCCCAAAAACTATATATTTTTGGAATCTACAAACCTTCAGCTACGTAACGGTGTCATGCTTTTGTATATACATGAAGAATTCCAGACGTTGTTATTCATAGAACTCCGTGCTTTTAGGAGATTTTGTGAAAAAATAAATAAATAAAATGAGGACTCAAAGATTAAAATCCTACCCAAAGCCACTTGGCAAGTAAAAAAAACCCACTAAATGGCAATCTCCCTCATGTCCTGAATCAAACGGTGTGCCATATGGGTGGGTGCAAACAGGGACGGGGCCACCAACTAGCTCAAATGGGATGAATGCACAATTAAAATTATAAGAAAAAAATCAAAAAAACCTACAACCCACCCTCACTCCCCCTTTTAGTGGTATTTTAGTGAAAAACAGAGAGTCACACAAGTTTTTGCACACTTTACTAATCTTAAATATTCAATCCGGTCTTTTTTTGGTACCTCTGTAAAATTTCTTACTAAAATAGGCTTAGTTTCCCTTGAAATCGGACAAATGATGATCTGAGTTTACTTTACCAATATCACCAGGGACATTGGGAAGCTTGGAGAATTTTTTTTTTGCCAATTTATAGTTTTAGGGTAAAAAAAAAAAAGGTGTGTGTATCACTTTAAGAATTTTTTTAGTGTGCATTTTCCCTTTTTTTTTTTTGATTATTCCCAAAGATGATTATCAAATCATCATAGGGAATGATAACGAACTTGGAATACGGGCCCGTTTTCCAATTCGAAATCCGATCAGAAAAATCACTTCACGGAAATCATTTTCCAGGAAGTGATTTTTCATTCATTGGCAAAGATCAATAATTTGGTGATCAGAAGTGATCACCAAATTTTGATCTCTGTCCCCATTTTTTTTCTAAGTCTTTGCTAAGTAGCAAGACTTAGAAAAAATCCTATTTGTGAATGGAACTTTGAGTTCTATTCACAAATGTATAGTAAAGCCGCACTTCGATATGAATGGAGATCGAAGTGCAGTACCTCCACTACACCACCAGGGGCAGACCAGGGGAAGCCTAAGGAAAGACCCCAGTGAAGCAGGAAATCCTGTGATGTCACCAGGGTCTCCCTTATCACACGGACCTGCTCTTCCTCCTGCTCCCAGCTGCTGCTCCCAGCTCCTGCAAGAAAGGTGAGTTATCTCCTGATCCCCACATCGGTTTTAGACAAAACTGATGGGGGATCGAGGGGGCTAGGGGGAGGGAGTTGAATTCTGCCCCCTGATTGCCCCTAGCACGGGAAAAAAAAATTCTTTTAAAGGGGAAACCACAGATCGTATATTCACGATCTGTGTCAGTTTGAGCATTTTATGCACAGAACGTGAATATACGATCTGTGGCACTTAAAGGGTTAATATTGTTTAGGAAAAAAGTTTAAATTCAAAAGACCCCATACGCAATGTAGAATTTCTAATTTAGGCCTGGTACACATGATATGAGAATTACTGGGCATGGCCTTTTGGCTGGTTCTGGTGAGGATCAGCTGTGACTTTTAGACACAGACAATCATCCTCACATGCCACCTTTAATAATGTCTATTGAATTCAAACTAACCTCTAGTGGATAATTCGGAATTTGGTAAGGCCTTCCCCATGAGTGCTCCATTTTCAAACACCAGCCATTTTGTATTGGTATCCTGAATGAGAACTTTATTCTGAATTTGCGATTTCCTTAAGTTAACATGACCTCCTTCAAATCTTGAGTTGTCGGTGGACTGGAGCTCTACAAAAGATCTATCTGCAAGGTCCAAAAAATATAATAATCCATGTTAGAAAAGTAAATGGTAAAACTTTTATCCTATTTGTTGCTGAAATAGAGCCGTTTGGAACACTGAATGCCACCTATGAAACGGTTTCATTTTATGTGATTTTTATGGAAGGCCTTATTTAATAAAGGAATAGTAATTTGGCATTGGGATGGGAAGGGTATAACTGGGGGATATACTTTAGGTGAATTCTTGAAAATTCAATATATAAAAAGTGGGGAGACGCACTCTTAGTGGATATAAAGTGCTTTTATTGTGACAAGCTGTGCACAACATTGCACCTGAGGAAGGGGGAAACCCCCCGAAACGTTGTGCACAGCTTGTCACAATAAAAGCAGTTTATATCCACTAAGAGTGCGTCTTCCCACGTTTTATATATTGGATTATCCCTATACTGTTTGTGGTTAGCAGTTTGGAGAGTTCAAGCACCTTAGCAGGTTTACAACTAAAGGAGTGTGAAAGGGAAAAAATACTTTGGATAGAATTCTTGAAAATGTATCTGAGAAACTTTGGTAAGTATTGTTCAGTATTATCATGCTTAGCAAAACAATGGAGAGTTTCTCACACATTCATACACCCTAATAGACTAATTATGCTTAAGGGTTATCTCCACTAGAAAAAGCACCTTTTTTTGTTCTTCAATAAAACGTTCAGTAGTCAGGAACAAAGTTGCAGAACTTACCTGGTCTCCTGCTCCTGCACTGCATCCTCTGAAAGGTCCCAATCGTCTCTGTATTCTATGCGCATGCACATAGTGTACTAACAGGACTATTTAATAAAAGTTCTTATCGTTTAAAATGGTGCTAATTTTGTCCCAACCAATCAGATATTAGATTTCAAATGTTAAATAAGCACCTTTTTAAACGATAAGAACTTTTATTGAATCTCCCTGAAAGTGCGTCGGGACCTGGCAGAGGACGTGGCAGAGGAGTGAGAGACCAGGGAAGTTCTGTAACTTCGTTTCTGACTACTGAACGTTTTATTGAAGAATGGGGGGTAAGACACAGCTCCTTTACCTCCTGTTCTTCAAGAGAACGGAATAGGAAAAAGTGCTTTGCCCAGTGGAGATACCCTTTAAAGGACCTGTAAACTCCCCTTAAGCCCCCAAAATAAGTATGTCCCATTCGTTTCTATTATTCACAGGGAGGTGAGAACACTTATTCTCACCTCCCTGTGAATAATAGGACGCTCGGGGGACCTGAAACCTTACACGCCGCTCCACTCTTAGCCGCTCCTGCACTGACACCCGCTCTGTCCCGACCATGCGCGCCAATTCAAAAGATAGGGCGCACGATCGGGACAGAACAGCTGTTCTGTGCAGGAGCGGCTGCGAGTGGAGCGGCGGGTAAGGTAAGTTTCAGGTCCCCCGAGCGTCCTATTATTCACAGGGAGGTGAGAATAAGTGTTCTCACCTCCCTGTGAATAATAGAAACGAATGGGACATACTTAATTTTGGAGGTTTAGTGTTCCTTTAATGTATATATTTATTATTTGTAGGCTGCCTCTAATATACTTGACTGGCTTTTTACTTTGCATAAATTACACGGAACTAAAGAAGTAGATGGAGGATTATTATAATAAAACACATATTTATACATTAGAGGTCTGTATTTTGACAAAATGAATGTAGCTGTACCCTACCATCCTGATTCCCTGGAAAAGACTAATTTTCATTGGCCTGTCCCTATCTCCTGCATTGACAAGCATTGTCCTGTGGTGGGCAGGGACTGTGCAGTCCACAGGCAGGGCTGGATGGAGATGATAACAGGTTGGGTGGTTCGGTAATGAAGTCCGGGAAGGACACATCAACTTCCTCCTGGTAGATATGGCTTTATGTGATTATGTTTATGTATTGAAATACAGTAAAAGTGTTTCAGGTAATTTTCCTATGTTTACAGGTAAGCCTGGCATGATGGTTTTATATGTACTGTAAATATATATATATATGTAGCCCCTCAATGGGTCTCTATGAGACACAACTGTATAAATATATTATAATCGGCGCGCTACTACGTAGTAGTGTGCTGATGATAACATTCAGGAAGTGCTACTTACCTGTTCAATCGTTTCTCTACCCTCCCGGCACTGCACTGACCTCAGCTGAACTCTCGTGCGATCACTTAATCTTCTGCAGGGAGTCAGCAGTCATTAGATATTGCACAACTTACAGAAAATGTAAGTACGGACATACTAAGATTTACTTTGCAGGTTGCGCAATATCTGATGGCTGCTGATTTCCTGCAGAGAGAGAGAGTGTGTGTGTGTGTGTGTGTGTGTGTGTGAGAAGGCATGGGGGAAGTGACTGTGAGTCCAGGATCAGAGGGGGGGTTAAGAGCACTATTGTCACATTGGGAAACATATATATTCAGGTGCAAATGGTACATTATAAAATATAATGTACCCCCTACTTTAAATTATATGGATATCAGATGTCACCTTGGGGTTCCGTGCCCTTTATAATAGCACTCGGCCTGCAATCTTGTGTTTCTTGTGTTACAGAACTCCTCTGTAACATCTAATATCCTTATAATTTACATTAGGGAGAACATTATCTTCTATATAATTGTGTACATATAACACAACTTGGGAATGCAGAGCTTTCCCCCCCCCTAAGGACTAACAGTTTATTTAGTTGAAAGCTTTTGAGGGCTAAACCCTCTTCATCAGGTCACAGCAGTACTGGGGTATAGACCTGGAAAGTTGTCTACTAGACAAACTGTTAGTCCTTAGGAAAAGTATCACAATCCTCTTTACTATATATATATTTTCTGTACTGAAACCTTCAGACACCAGGAAAGAGGCCCTTGTCCTGAGGAGCTTACTATTAAGGTGTCTCTACAACATCATAATGACAAGTGGAAAACATTAAAGGGTATCTCTACCAAAAGAAATACGACTTACCATTTTTCAGTTTAATTTAAGAATGGGAGGTAAAGGAGCTATGTCTTACCCCTCGTTTGCCAATTAACCAATTAAGAACCAGGGGAACAGAAGAACCTTACTTGCGATTGCGCTCCTCTGCCGCTTCCTCTGACAGGTGCCGACCACATCCAGACTCTGCATGCGCATGAAAGGCAGCTTGGATGTGGTCAGGACCAGTCAGAGGAATTGGCAGGGGAGAGCTGAAATAAAACTAAACAAAAAGGTTTAGTCATATTTTTGGTGGAGATGCCCTTTCATCCAAATAATCCTCCTACCATTTGGATCAAATTTCTTGATCATGTCTAAAATCACAAGTCGTCTCACTGGTGGAAATATTACAGGTGTTCCTTTTTCCCGAAGAATGAAGTATGGAGGTGTGGGATAGGTTATCCCTGGGGATAGGGAATCCTGTGTAGAAATTAAAAATATTGCAAATTTGTTGAAATAACCCAGGGAAATATTCAAAATAATACAGGATTAACTAACATGCACACTCTACTATATCCTTGCAATACAATGGTGCTTAGCTATGCAATGCAAACCTTCATGCTATGTAAAACACAGGCACTTCTAAACATGCTCCACCCAGCTTTGATCACAGAAGGCCCATGCAGTCCAACCATGCCCCCTAGGGTTTGTGCAGGTTTGGGTATTTAAGGGTAGGCAACCCTACGACTAATTCCAGTATTTTTATGCCAGCAATGTGGTGAGAAATGTACATTTGAGGGCAGTGTTTACATTCGTAACCAATTAGACTGCTGGGGGGTGGGGTGATGTCCCGCATAGCACATTTGACAGGGTGTGATACCACTAAAGCAGGGATGGCAAACTTGTGGCCCTCCAGAAAACAACTACTACAAGGGTGCTACACACGTAAGGTCATAATAAATACATGCAAATACATAACATTGCTAACTAGCATTTATTAGGATGGTTGCCTGTAGGTTAAATTTGTTGTTTCGTATATGCAGTTTCCCTTTTAATGCAATAGAATTGGTTTATGCAAACATACCCACTGCAAAAGTATCACTACTGTAACACTAAGTATCACTACCCCTCCCCCCCACACACACAGACACACACACACACACACAACCACACCCTCTATTAGAATTTGAAATGCCTCTTCTGCAAACACAGAGGTGGCATATCATGGGGGTTATCTCAGGCTAAAAAAAATCATAATGATCATGTTAAATATTTTTTCAGGAACGTATTTTTTTTTTGACTGACTGGCAGCATACCACCCATATTAACTTTAATGTGGCACAATCCCAGTGAATGGGAGGGTGGAAGTGATAAATGCAAAGGCAGATGCTGCTTGCTAAAGATGGCACTGCCCCTAGAAATGCTGCTGTATCTATCTGATTTCATACCTCAATAATCGGAGAAAGTATTCTACCCATGGGATGTCTGTTGATTTCCCTGAAAAACAACACAATTATGGGTTGTATGAAGTCATCGTGTTAAGCAACCATTTTGGTGGACACACTGACAAGAAAATATTGGCTATAATAACTGCAGACTACGTTAAAAATATGGCAGTAAAAAATTAAACATAAAAAGGTGTTATGAGACTGATCTAATACACATGAAAATGTTAATTGGGTACATTGTTTTTTAGTGCAACTAAATAAGTTTGGTTAATTTTTCAGCCAAACTTGCCAAGATTGGTTCTTGGGAATAAAGGGTCAAATAGGAAGATTCAGAACTTTAAACAAAGATTTGAACACTTCTTGCCCAATACATTCTGGGTAGAAGTTTCTAGTCAGATCTGATGGGACCAGCTTACTCTGCCAGAATGGGGACAATGATTCTTAAATATCTGGCTGGTAATGCAGGTAATAAAGTGCAAAATATATCAGTTCTAACTGTATAGAAACCTTTCCTAACATGAACATGAAACTGCTTCTCTTCTAGTCTTTAAAGGCTGTCCACAAGTCTCCTAAAATTACTTATAGGTGAACAAAGCACAAGAGAGCAGCGGTGTTATTACCAGGGGAGCCAAACCTACAACACAAGGGCCCCCTTTTTTTTTTCTCTGACAGATATAGCCTCCTCATAGCCTCCTCCCACTGTAGATGAAGCACGGATAGGGGCCCTATCATAGTTTTGAGGGGGGTCCCAGTAATTCCTAGTTTTGCCACTGGTTGGAACCCTAATAATGAGGCCATTTTTCCAATACCTACTCAGCCAATTAAAGATCTGTCCCTTAAGCTGGGTAGACACAGTAACAATAAAGTCCCTATACCGTCTGATCCTACGGTATCAGGGCTTTATCTTTATGTGTGTACCTTCATTTCCCGAACGAGCGGCCGCCGAACGATGGGTTCTGTGATGTTCATAGGGAGAATGCTCGGGTCTGTGTGTATGCAGATCTTTGAAAGATGGCAGACAGGATCTTGCAGATCCTGTCTGTCATCTTTCACTAATCTGTACTGTGTGTACCCAGCATGACATGTGTACAAAGCTTTACTCCAGTGGTGGCGAACCTATGGCGAGAGTGCCTCTCTGTGGGCACTGGGGGCCTCTCTGTGGGCACTCATACACAGCAGAGTTCACCAGAGTTTGTTACTAGAAAGCCAGAGAGAAAGTGTAGCGGCTGTCTGTAGCAGAGAGAGGTCACATGCTATAACATTCAGCTCTGATTGAGTCCCTGTTTTAAATCTCAAATTCCTGTCTAATAATGTAGGGTTAATGGTCACTGTATTAGATCTCAAACTCCTGTCTAATAATGTAGGGTTAATGGTCACTGTATTAGATCTCAAACTCCTGTCTAATAATGTAGGGTTAATGGTCACTGTATTAGATCTCAAACTCCTGTCTAATAATACCAACTGTCTGCCATGTACAATGCTGTTTTTGACACCTACCCTGAGCAGTTTCCATAAACACCCCTTTTTTTGCATCCACACACCCTTTTGTTGCAATGCATCCACACCTTGCATCAGAAGGTACTGAACATTCGTACACACAAAGGTTCGAAGATCTGCCTAGCCGGGTGGGCAACAATCCCCAATGAATGGCATTTCTTGCAAGAAAGTGCCCATTACTAGGCACGATTATCAGCCGAATATTATATCGTTGTATTCAGTTATGATTAACTAGACTTAAAGGGGAACTGTGGTCTCCAAACAAGTTGAGTTTAAATGTAAGGCCAGTTTCCTACCTTTAAAACGAGCCATCAAACACCTCTCTAAGTGCTCACACAGGCAAGCCACAAGTATACAGAAATGACCGACCAGAAAGTAGTTAATGGGTGGGAGGCTGACATGTGACATTCCTAAGGCTTCTCCTGCCCAGTGCCGCGGCGAGCACAGCTATCAGACTCCCTCAGTATGTGAGGGAGACAGAAAGTCCCTCCCCCTCCCTGGGTTGAAAGACCTGCAGCTGCTGAGAAGGTAAGGGAATCTACAGCCCTTCTCTCTCACTATGTGAAAACAGCCTTTCAGGCAGAGTTCTCACTCTGTTCTCACTCTGCCTAAAAAGCTGTTTCCACAGAGTTTTTGGGGGGGTAGGTGTCAGAGTGGCCACAGCACCTGTGAGGGGTGGGGGTTAGGCACCTATGAGTGGGATGGGTTGGCACCCGCGATGGGGCGAGGCCAAGGCAGCCACGAGTGGGCGGCGGGCCACAGCAACCGCGATGGGCAGGACCTCGGCACCCGCGAGTGGGGCCACATGGGATGTAAAGGAATGGGCCACGGGGGGGCTGCAACTGGAGGAGGGGCCATGGGGTACATGAGGAGAGGGACCGGGGGGCTGCAAAAGGGAGGAGACACAGGACGATGACGAACAGGTTTCAGAGCAGGAAGCGCAGGGGCTGGTGATGCTGCGCCATATCACACACAAAAATGTAAATATCTTCAAAACTATGCAAATAACAATGAAAATAACTTGCAAAAATTCTCAGGAGAGCAATCCTATCAATTTACCTAAAGTCAATTTCCCCTTAAAGTTTAGTCTGTAAGACGTTTTGCTAGTCATCCACAGGCTTTTCAGAATGACTTGAACTTATATATAGTATCTGTGTGGGGCCATTTCTATTGTTTTCTTCTTTGCTTTCCTCATAACCACCAGTGTCTCTTTCCTCAATTGTTCGTTTCACTGTTAACCACCAGCTTTCCAGTTATCTGCTTTCTATCAGCATATCTACTGTATCAATGATCTGTCTGTCTGTCTAACATCTCTATTCGCTACCCAGATGGGAAGCACCTTTTTACAAAGTTTGAATCAGGTGCCAAACACCCTAGAGTGCCTCTGCCCTACCAATCCTTGTAAGGAGTGTACATCCTGCCAAACCCTTTACGAATGACAATTAAAAATTCCTTGTATGTTTTCTCTACATACACTACAATACACTCAAACTAATCAAAGAAAACAAATGTGCTGTAGTACAGTATTTTTCAAATGATTTACTTTCTGATTTTATAGTCCTTAATACATATGCCAATTGTTTTTTTTTTACCAGGCCTTCCCATTTAACTAAAGCCTTAAATGCTCATTAGTTAGATTGTTAGACTGTTCGTTAGACGATTGTCCCTACATGCCTCTTACCTTCTGCACGTGTTCCTATTAGAAAGGAGGCACGGATATCAGTTGTTAGAAGCAGTGGGCAAAGCACTAGGTATGCATAAAATGAACTAATTTAAAAAGAAAATTTTCCACTTTAAAGGGCAAGTCCAGTGCTAAAATGAAAACTTACATACAGGTAATTACCCCCAAAACCCTAAACGGTAATTGTTTGAAATGTGAAATTATATAGTCTAACCTGAAATCCTGCACAATGTCCGGTTTCCCCTGTTTTGCTTCCTGGTTCCCCCCGTTAGTAACTGTCAGTTATGGATTTGACAGTTGAGATCAAGCCAATGACTGAATGTTAATCCTGTTGCCTGTTCGAGCATGCCCGGCTCAGTACAGGTTCCTAAATTGCTCAGTTTCCACGAGACATCCAGAAGCATAGCAGGCATACAGTAATGAATTCTGGAAAAGTAGGATTTTATCAACATATTTTAAAGAGCCATTCTTTCTAAAGATGTCTTATGAGGGTGAAGTTGTCCTTAAAAACAGATTCAAAAAAAACTTTTACCCTTTTTGTTGAGGTATGCACAAGGAAGCTTTACCACTCCATGCTGGGCAAGATTCCTTTGTTAACAATGAACACCCCTAGACCGATTCTAGAAATCTGAAATTTTGTAGAAAAAATTTAAAATTTACTAGAAATGCAGAATTTTCGAAAAATATTGAATTTTAGGATCATTATCAAACAACGATGCAAAAACCTCGAAACAGCATGTGTGAAGGAAGTGACTATATGTTTGGATATGTACATGTTTTCCAGACCATTTCCCAGTCCCAGAGCCATGTAAGGAATTTACCATTGCTAGTTTAAACTTATTTTATTTCAAACTTCTTTTCACCATTGACTTTAATGGGTCGATTGGGTTTTCAAACTTTTCAGAAGTTTGAACTCCAAAATCAGACCGGAATTTTGGAAGTTCAGCCATCTCACATGGATAATAACAGAGTGTAATTGGGCAAGAAGTGGCCAAACCTTTGCTAACAACTGTGTATCATAGGCCTGGCACACACACAATTCATATTTGACTTTATCCTACCTATTTTAATAGTTGTGACAAGCAATCAGATGATGTTAACGTTAACTAATTTCTGGTGTACTGTAGTTAGATAATATCTGGTTTCTATGGATTAATAACAAGGCAAACTTTTTATTAAACAAGCCCAAATATGTTTATTTTTTTGGGCCTGTATTTAGAAATATTTCACCCCTCCTATTAAGTTATGTATACATACAATACAAGGATGTGTGAAGCACTCCATTTAGGCTAATTTACAACACATTAACGGAAGTGTACTGATCTGGTCAAACATTTAATACAAACACAGAAAAGATAATCAATGCACATTCCTAGGCCCCATACAATATCATATTATCTGCACACTGGCATACTTTAAACAAAGGGGTTTTAGATACATTACTGTGATCACATGAATAGAAAAGCCTTCCAACCACGTCCAGGTAACCCCAGTCTGGAAGGTCCAACATCTAACCTTTTTACATTTCTTTACTTCAATTACGATTAGAAAACTTCTGCATTTCTATTCTTACACACTGGATCCATAAACAGGCTCTCTCACTTCCCAGACGTTTGGCTTTTTAAAATGACGGAAGAGGCCATCCAGTGCTTTATATTAAAGGCATAGGACCTCCCATAAAAGGGGCATGTTGGGGGTGCTATTACCACATGGAAGCTTGACCAAGCCTCCCAATAGATACATACAATACAAGGATTGTGGAAGCACTCAATTAGGCTAATTTACAACTAGATTTAGCGGAAGTGCTACTATGTATGCATATTAAGATTGTCTACTACAGCCAACAAATATTTAAGGTGCAAGTAGACTCCATTTGTAACAAAAGTTTTAGTGTCTAGATTGCTCCCCCTCTATAGCACGGCTGCTGAACTGCCTGTGTCCCTTTAATAACATTTTAACCCTTATTATCAAAAGCCCCATTATATACTTAAATACTTTTTAGGACAGTCTTGTTAGTGGACCTAACAGACTTATTTAAACCTGACATATTTAACACCAGGTTTCCCAGCCTCCCAGTTACACGGGGAGTCTTCTGGATTCTGGGGTGGTCTCCCTCCCAAAATTCCGCCCCCAACTTCACCCCCACCTCACATGGGATTCTGCATGAGACATGCCCTACTATATCCTTTCCACACCCTTCCCTCCCCCCCGTCATGCCCTTTTCCCCACCTGCCATGATGCCCCATTTGGGCAGAGTAGGATGTCTGTAGCATTGTTTATGTATGTATGTATTATTTTATTTATAAAGTGCCACTTGGGTATGCAGCGCTGTAAATAAAATACAAACAAGGGAATAAGTGCAAACCATTATACAGATAATAAAAATTAAAGAGGAACGCGGTCCAAAAATGACTTTAGGTAAATTGATAGTAATTGCTCTCCTGAGAGTTTTGCAAATTTATTTTTATTGTTTATTTACATAGTTTTGAAGATATTACTTTTTTGTGTGTGATTGGCAGCAGCATCACCAGGTCCCTGCACTTCCTGCTTGCTTGAAAACTGTCAGTCAATCTGCCCGTGTCTCCTCCCCTCTTGCAGACCCCCTGGTCCCTCCCACTCATGGACCCCATGTCCCTCCAGTTGCAGGCCCCCCTTGGCCCATTCACTTACAGTCCAATGTGGTCACGCCCCTCACAGGTGCCGTGGCCACCGCGCTGCGCGGGTGCCTAAGCCCACCCACTCACAGGTGCTGTGGGCCACTCTGACACCCCCCTACCACCCCCCCCCCCGAAAACTCTGTGGAAACAGCCTTTCAGGCAGAGTGAGAACTCTGCCTGAAAAGGTGTTTTCACATAGTGAGAGAGAAGGGCTGTAGATTCCCTTACCTTTCTGCAGCTCCTTCACACAGCAGAGAGGAGGAGGGACTTCTGTCTCCCCTCACATACTGAGGGAGTTGAGACTGTGCTCGGTGGCACTATGCAGGAGAAGCCTTAGGAATGTCCATGTCAGCCTCCCACCCATTAACTTTCTGGTCAGTCATTTCTATATATCTTGGGCTGTGGAGCACGGTAGAAAAGTGGTTGATGGCTCGTTTAAAGGTAGGAGGAAACTGGCCTTCATTTATTAACTTGTTTGGAGACCACAGTTCCCCTTTAAATACAATTTCATACATCAGTTAAGAAAGCATATATAAAATTTATAAAATGGATATAAGTGTAACAAGCTCGACACATTAGGAATGAGATCCCCGCCCTGAAGATGCTACAATCTATAGTCCCTTACACTTTAATAGCTCCTCTTTCCTTTTACTAAAAAGGGAAAGCCAGACCAATAGAGGTAAAGTGAGAATGGTGAATTTTGTCTTTTTGGGTGACACTCCACCAGAAAAACACGAACAAACTTGTTATTTTACTTGTAAACCAGTCAGGCACTATCCTTATAGACACCCTGGACCACCGCAGTGGAATTATCACACTTGTCACTGAGGTGAATTAATATCCTGTTGGCAAAATGAACACGGGAAGCGATAAGTGTCAGTTTTGTTCATTTAGTCGAATACGTTTTATTATTTACTGGCAGTAAAACGCCTTGTGTGTCAGGAATTTCAGCAATAGCTATTAGATTGTTCCACTCCACATAGGTTGTGTAACATTAAAAATAAAAAACTTATATCACAAGGAAACTAGAACACAATGGAAGCAGCAGGATCAGTAAGAGAAGCTACCTGTACAGGTATGTGGCCTGGTCCGACATGGAAATCTAACACATAAAAAGGGGACATTTATCTTGTAGAAGAAACGTATTTTATTTCACCTTCCCTAGTATGTTTAGAGCAGTGATGGCGAACCTTTAAGAGGCCGAGTGCCCAACTGCAACCCAACCCACTTTTTATACGTATAGTGCCAACATGATCATTTAACCTGAATACGGAGTTTTTACTTAAGAAAATAACTCAAATAGACCCAGACCAATACAGTAGATAGAATTGATTATAGATTACCTATTAACCTTACATTACCACACAGGAGTTTGAGATCTAATACTGGACCATTAACCCTACTTATTAGACAGGAGTTTGAGATCTAATCAGTGACCATTAACCCTACAATTAGACAGGAGTTTGAGATTAATACATTACCATTAACCATTACTTATTAGACAGGAGTTTGAGATCTAATACATTTACCATTACCTACATTATTAGACAGGAGTTTGAGATCTAATACAGTGACCATTTACCTACATTATTAGACAGGAGTTTTAGATCTAATACAGGACCATTACCCACGTTATTAGACAGGAGTTTGAGATCTATACAGTGAACATTAACCCCTACATTATTAGACAGGAGTTTGAGATTTAATACAGTGACATTTACCTACATTATTAGACAGGAGTTTGAGATCTAATACAGTGACCATTTACCCTACATATAGACAGGAGTTTGAGATCTAATACAGTGACCATTTACCTACGTTATTAGACAGGAGTTTGAGATCTAATACGTGACCATTAACCCCTACATTATTAGACAGGAGTTTGAGATTTAATACAGTGACCATTTACCCTACATTATTAGAGGAGTTTGGATCTAATACAGTGACCATACCCTAATTATTAGACAGGAGTTTGAGATCTAAACAGTGACCATTTACCCTAAGTTATAGACAGGAGTTTGAGATCCATACAGTGACCATTAACCCTACTTATTAGACAGGAGTTTGAGATCTAATACAGTGACCAATCCCTACATTATTAGACAGGAGTTTGGATTAATACAGTGACCTTACCCTACGTATTAGACAGGAGTTTGAGATCTAATACAGTGACCATTAATCCAGTGGTGTAACTAGGAATCAATGGGCCCCCCAGCAAAACTATGATGGGGCCCCCATCCGTGCTTCATCCACAGTGGTTTTCTGGGAGGCGGCTATATCTGTCATAAGAAAAATAAGAACATGGGGGGCCCCTGCCATTGCTCCCCCTGCTCCCCTCTAGTTACGCCTCTGCATCAACCCCTACATTATTAGACAGGAGTTTGAGATCTAATACAGTGACCATTAACACTACATTATTAGACAGGAGTTTGAGATCTAATACAGTGACCATTAACCCCTACATTATTAGACAGGAGTTCGAGATCTAAAACAGTGACCATTAACCCCTACATTATTAGACAGGAGTTTGAGATCTAATACAGTGACCATTAACCCTACATTATTAGACGGGAGTTTGAGATTTAATACAGTGCACATTAACCCTACATTATAGACGGGAGTTTGAGATCTAATACAGTGACCATAACCCTACATTATTAGACAGGCGTTTGAGATCTAATACAGTGACCATAACCTACATTATTACAGGAGTTTGTGATCTAATACAGGACCATTAACCCTACATTATTAGACAGGAGTTGTGATCTAATACAGTACACATTAACCCTACTTATTAGACAGGAGTTTGTGATCTAATACAGGTGACCATTAACCCTACATTATTAGACAGGAGTTGGTGATCAATACAGTGACCATTAACCCTACATTATTAGACAGGAGTTTGAGATCTAATACAGTACCATTAACCCTACATATTAGACAGGAGTTTGAGGCTAATACAGTGACCATTAACCCCTACATTATTAGACAGGGTTTGTGATCTAATCAGTGACCATTAACCCTACTTATTAGACAGGAGTTTGAGATCTAATACAGTACCATTAACCCTACATTTTTAGACAGGAGTTTGAGATCTAATACAGTGACCATTAACCCCTATATTTTAGACAGGAGTTGAGATCTAATACAGTGACCATTAACCCTACATTATTAGACAGGAGTTTGAGATCTAAACAGTGACCATTAACCCTACATATTAGACAGGAGTTTGAGATCTATACAGTGACCATAACCTACATTATTAGACAGGAGTTTGAGATCTAATACAGTGACCATTAACCCTACATTATTAGACAGGAGTTTGAGATCTAATACAGTGACCATTAACACTACATTATTAGACAGGAGTTTGAGATCTAATACAGTGACCACTACCCTACATTATTAGACAGTAGTTTGATATCTAATACAGTGACCATAACCCTACATTAATGGTCACTGTATTAGATCACAAACTCCTGTCTAATAATGTAGGGGTTAAAGGGCATGTCCACCCCCAAAACTATAATCCCCCCAACTACTGGCCCCACCATGTAGTGTAGTTTAATCCTTACCTCACATCCCAGCTCCATAGGGTTCTCCTGTAGTCCCCCCCCAAAGTCCCAAAAACTGCCCACCAGGAGGCTAGCAGAGTCCATATAGGACTCTGCCTCCTACCTGGCCTCCGGGAGAAATTTGGCATGCGTACTGCGGCCCTTCTCCCCCTCCCTCCCTCTCCGGATTCCCTCCCCCTAGCATTAATTCCCTTTAATACAGTATTCCCCCTGGTCTCCCAGCCCCAACCGCATCATTTTTATTTACCTCCCCTCTTTCAATCGCTGCACTGAATGACCGGCAGCCGCGTCCGTGATTGGCTGCCGCTCAGCCAATCACAGACGCGACTGCCGGTCCTGCCCCTCTGCTTGCATTTTCTCGCAAGCAGAGGGCCGGGAGCGTGGCGGAGGAAAGAGGGGAGGTAAGTAAAAGTTTGGGGAGCTTTCTAAAGATAAAAATGATGCGGTTGGGGCTGGGGGACCAGGGGGAAGGCCATATTAAAAAATCGATTTAAGGATGGACATACCCTTTAATGGTCACTGTATTAAATCTCAAACTCCTGTCTAATAATGTAGTGGTTAATGGTCACTGTATTAGATCTCAAACTCCTGTCTAATAATGTAGGGTAAATGGTCGCTGTATTAGATCTCAAACTCCTGACTCATTAATGTAGTGGTTAATGGTCACTGTATTAGATCTCAAACTCCTGTCTAATAATGTAGTGTTAATGTCACTGTATTAGATCTCATACTCCTGTCTAATAATGTAGGGTTAATGGTCACTGTATTAGATCTCAACCTCCTGTCCAATAATGTAGGGTTAATGGACACTGTATTAGATCTCAAACTCCAGTCTAATAATGTAGGGTTAATGGTCACTGTATTAGATCTCAAACTCCTGTCTAATAATGTAGGGGTTAATGGTCACTGTATTAGATTTCAACCTCCTGTCCAATAATGTAGGGTTAATGGTCACTGTATTAGATCTCAAACTCCTGTGTAATCTATAATCGATATAATCTGTATTGGTCTGTGTCTATTTGAGTTATTTTTTCTAAAGTAAAAACTCTGTATTCGGGTTAAATGATCATGTTGGCACTATGCAATAAAAAGTGTGGTTTTGGGTTGCAGTCTGGGCACTCGGCCTCTAAAAGGTTCGCCATTACTGGCCTAGCTTTACCCTCTGAGCCAGCCAAATAGCAGTACAAACAGGTTCATAGTAAATACGGTAGTAATATATAAACTATGCCTCAATATTTTTATACCACGCCATTGGCATTACTTTGCAACATTATGACGCTTTATAAAATAAAATCTCAATAGCTATTTTGTGGCTCCGTCATTATTTTATGAGAGTGATATAAATTAGGAAATACAGACAATGCAACTCAATATATAGCCCCCCCACAGACTTAAATCTTTCAAGTTTTTGAAGACGGAACACCACAATTGTATACAGGTAAATCACCCCAACCCCAAAACTGCAATACGTAAAAAGTTAACAGATGTTGGACTAACCGGTTATGCAGCAGAATGTTCCCCCAACGAAACAACCATACACTGATCAATACTCAGGCAAAATGTCCATTTGTTGTACAGTTGTACGTTGCGGGTCAGCCCTGCAATCGCACGTCTGTATAGACTTTAAATGGACAATTATACTCGCCTTACCTCCAATACACACATCACCAGTCCTTTACACAGTGCAAAGGAGCGTGGACGCGTCAGAGGCTGTCAGAGAAGCTGGAGCGGGTCCACGGGTAAGTGTCTCCTGCTCTCCTGCAAGATTTACTGAAGAACGGGAGGTAAGAGATAGTGCATTTACCACCTGTTCTTCAGTAAAACAGTTAAAAAGAAACTTAAAATTAGGATGGACATGCCCTTTTAAGTGTGGCAACGATCCACTTCTCTAGTCTTCAGTCACTGACAGTGGAGAATAGGAAGACCTGTTTTTTTGCGTAGCGCGATCCAGGAGATATTGGAGCCAGCCAGGGGGAAAAACTTATCTATAAAGTATCCTAGCGGTTAAGGTCCTCTTGGTTTAATCTTGATTTCTTTGTAAAATACCTGATTTATATTACCCTATATATATTTACCTAAGTTCAAACTGCTCTCTATCAAGCTAAGCCCCTGTAAGTAGGAATGGTTTTAAAGGGCATGTCCACCCCAAAAACTAAAATTTAACCCACTTCTGGCCCTCCTGATCCTTCCAAGGTTGCCCTTTACCTAGCGTAAAAACCGCTATTTCAGATTGCTAAAAAAAGAATCTGAACTCTACTTAAAGCCCTTTGCTCCTGCGGCGCTTTGCATTGCCGGCAGCTGTGTCTGATTGGCTGACCCTCAGCCTATCACAGCCACGGCTGCCAGTCTGGTCCATTTGCAAATTCCGGCAAACAGAGGGACGGATCAGAGCGCCGCAGGAGCTAGGGGCTGTAAGTAGAATTCTGGTTCTTTTTTAGAAATCTAACATAGCAGTTGGGGTGGGCAGGGATGCCCTACATTATAAAAAAAAACTATTTAGAGGGTGGAGAAGGGGGAAAATGGGCCCCAAGCTTTGAATGGTTGAGGATAGAAAAGGTCCCCCCCCATGAGGGGGAGGTATATTTCACAAAGTCTCCCACATGTAGGATATGGGCGGACAATGAATGATCAAAGACTGAACGCTTTGGCTAATGATCTTACCTGTGTGGCAGCTCCTGTTAGTATCCTGCCAGATCAATGTACAACACCAAAGTGACCCGCATTGTAAGATTTTCAGCTGAAGCAGAAAGTAAAGGTGAAGCTTTACATAAATTGCTGTATTTGCCCTTTAACAAACAACAACCATCATGGGAAAATCTATATGAAGCTGGATTCAAAATAAGACTTACTGAGCAAGATATTTTGAGGACAAGGGATGCTGGGAACTGTATTTCCCAGCAGAGGCCTATTTAGAGGTTAAATACTGAAAGACTTATGTTAATAGCCACAGATACATTAAACATCCAGTGTCATGTAACCAGGCCCAGACAGACACTAAATGTCAGCTCTGTCATTGTTCACCCCTTGCTCTCCGTGTAGCCCAGTAATATATAGTACTAGGGTGGGTTTACATTACTCAGTGTAGACAACCAGAGCTCACTCTCACACCATATAGTACACACTGTTAAGTAAATGAGATATTTTACATTTTGGGATAATTACATTTTTGGGATAATTAGATAATAGTCCAGCATTATGACCCCAGGTGTAATTTTGAGGGGTAAACCATCAGACACATTATACCAACTCCCAACCTGTCCCACTGACCTGGACTGCTGAGCTTTGGATCAGACTAAAAGGAAGGCTTCTTGGCCTAGGGGGTGTGGTCATCAGAGCACTTTGTGGTGTGGGTGGGGCATGGGAGGCTCCACCCATATCCTAGTTCCACATGTTGGGAAATATACACTCAGTCCCTAAAAATCAGCCTTCAGATCATAGCCTTAATAATCACATTAAAGGACAACTATACCCCCAGCAAACTTATTCTCACCTCCCTAGGTGGCTACTTAGCTTAGAGGAAAATAAGTTAATAATCTAAATCAGCATCAAAATAGTTATAGTAGTGTTACTGCAAGGCTCTTGGCAGGGAAAAGTTTAAGAACTAAACACACAGATATAGTAAACTGAAGCTATTAAGACCCCATAGCACAATCTGCTGCCTTGTATCTGTGATTAGTAAAGCTGGGTACACACTTTAACGATAAAGGAATGATTGCAGTTGGATTCAAAGAGGGGTGTGTACCCCAGAAACATGCATTCCAGAGGCTGGCCTGATCCAACAGAATCGCCCCCTTATTGATAAAGTGTGTACCCCAGAAACAAGCATTCGCTAGGCTGACCTGATCCAACAGAATTGCCCCTTTATTGATAAAGTGTGTATCGCAGAAACAAGCGTTGCTGAGGCCACAGTCGGCCCCTGTACTAATAAGGAGTCAGCAGCCCTGGCTGAAGGGAATGTGTCGGTCCTTAAACATTCTTATACTTTATATAGGGAGAACACTCGGGACTGTGTAGCCTGACCTTTGAAAAAATAGCACAGAATATTAAAGATTCAGTCATCTTTTAAAAATATTTACAGTGTGTATACCCAGCTTTAATCTATTAAACTATACTAATGCCAGTCCCAGGCCCCCACCTTTTCTCTCTCAAACCTGCATGCCTCCAGTTGTTTACAAAATAAAATTCCCAGCATTCCCTGGCTGCCTTCTGCTGTTGTAAAGTGCTTGTAGGAAAATGCTGGGTGTTGTAGTTTTCAAACACCTGAAGGCCTCAGTCTGGAAATCCCTATTTAACCCAAAATTCCTACAGACAGAAGAGCATGAAACAAACACACAGGGCAGGGAAAGTCCAGGATGTATTTGGATTACACTGGCACTCTGTGATTCACTCACTGCAGCTACTTACAGTTAAGGAGCCCACACATGTATTTAGGACCAGGTGTCAGGCTGTAAGTCAGATGTGGGCAAGCAACAACCACCCATCCCCCACATGACAGGCGTGCTACAGAATGATATCCGCCTACTTCCCTATCCTCCTACAGACCTAAAAGGTACACATCATAGGAGTGGGTGGGACAAAAGGTCTATTCACAAATATCCCTTTCAGTGCCAGACAGTTTTGCTTTTTGGCGGTCTTTTTTTGCCGGAAGAATTTTCAGCATTTTGCATTCATCTGGTTTAGTGTTGCTTGCAACAGGAGATCACACAGAAAGTATGGAATATCATTTATCATTTTTTTTGGCAAAAACTACTATAAATATCCGTAGAAAGATAACGGATAGATCTCAAACTCCTGTCTAATAATGTAGGGTTAATGGTCACTGTATTAGATCTTAAACTCCTGTGTGGTAATGTAAAGGTTAATAGGTAATCTATAATCAATTCTATCTACTGTATTGGTCTGTGTCTATTTGAGTTATTTTTTCTAAAGTAAAAACTCTGTAATCAGGTTAAATGATCATGTTGGCACTATACAGTAAAAAGTGGGGTTTGGGTTGCAGTTTGGGCACTCGGCCTCTAAAAGGTTCGCCATCGCTGCTCTAAACATACTAGGGAAGGTGAAATAAAATAAACGGTTCTTCTACAAGATAAATGTCCCCTTTTTATGTGTTAGATTTCCATGTCTGATCAGGCCACATACCTGTACAGGTAAGCTTCTCTTACTGATCCTGCTGCTTCCATTGTGTTCTAGTTTCCTTGTGATATAAGTTTTTTTATTTTTAATGTTACACAACCTAATGTGGGAGTGGAACAATCTAATTAGCTATTGCTGAAATTCCTGACACACAAGGCGTTTTACTGCCAGTAAATGAATAAAACGTATTCGACTAAATGAACAAAACTGACACTTATCGCTTCCCGTGTTCATTTTGCAACACAGGATATTAATTCATCCTCAGTGACAAGTGTGATAATTCCACTGCAGGTGGTCCAGGGTGTCTATAAGGATAGTGCTCTGACTGGTTTACAAGTAAAATAACAAGTTTGTTCAGTGTTTTTCTGGTGGAGTGTCACCCAAAAAGACAAAATTCACCATTCTCACTTTACCTCTATTGGTCTGGCTTTCCCTTTTTAGTAAAAGGAAAGAGGGACTATTTAAAGTGTAAGGGACTATAAGATTGTAAGCTCTTCAGGGCAGGGATCTCATTCCTAATGTGTCGAGGCTTGTTACACTTATATCCATTTATACATAATTTATATATATGCTTCTTAACTGATGTATGGAAATTGTATTTAAAGGGGAACTGTGGTCTCCAAACAAGTTTAAATGAAAGGCCAGTTTCCTACCTTTAAAACGAGCCATCAACCACTTTTCTACGTGCTCCCACAGCCCAAGATATATAGAAATGACTGACCAGAAAGTTATGGGTGGGAGGCTGACATGTGACATTCCTAAGGCTTCTCCTGCATAGTGCCACCGGCGAGCACAGTCTCAGACTCCCTCAGTATGTGAGGGAGACAGGAAGTCCCTCCTCCTCTCTGCTGTGTGAAGGAGCTGCAGAGAAGGTAAGGGAATCTACAGCCCTTCTCTCTCACTATGTGAAAACAGCCTTTTCAGGCAGAGTTCTCACTCTGCCTGAAAGGCTGTTTCCACAGAGTTTTCGGGGGGGGGGGGTGGTAGGGGGGTGTCAGAGTGGCCCACAGCACCTGTGAGTGGGGTGGGGCTTAGGCACCCGCGGGCAGGCGGGGCCACGGCACCTGTGAGTGGGCGTGACCACATTGGACTGTAAGTGAATGGGCCAAGGGGGCCTGCAACTGAGGGACCATGGGGTCCATGAGTGGAGGGACCATGGGGGTTGCAAAGGGGGGAGACACAGGAGATTGACTGACAGGTTTCAGAGCAGGAAGCAGGAAGGCAGGGGACTGGTGATGCTGCTGCCATATCACACCACAAAAAGTAATATCTTCAAAACTATGTAAATAAACAATGAAAATAAATTTGCAAACTCTCAGGAGAGCAATTACTATTCAATTTACCTAAAGTCATTTTTGGACCGCAGTTCCTCTTTAATTTTTATTTATCTGTATAATGGTTTGCACTTATTCCCTTGTTTGTATTTTATACAGCGCTGCATACCCAAGTGGCACTTTATAAATAAAATAATACATACATACATAAACAATGCTACAGACATCCTACTCTGCCAAATGGGGCATCATGGCAGGGTGGGGAAAAGGGCATGACGGGGGGGAGGGAAGGGGTGTGGAAAGGATATAGTAGGGGCATGTCTCATGCAGAATCCCATGTGAGGTGGGGGTGAAGTTAGGGGCGGAAGTTTGGGAGGGAGACCACCCCAGAATCCAGAAGACTCCCTCGGTAACTGGGAGGGCTGGGAAACCTGGTGTTAAATATGTCAGGTTTAAATAAGTCTGTTAGGTCCACTAACAAGGACTGTCCTAAAAAGTATTTAAGTATATAATGGGGCTTTTGTAATAAGGGTTAAAAAGTGTTATTAAAGGGACACAGGCAGTTCAGCAGCCTGTTCTATAGAGGGGGAGCAATCTAGACACTAAAACATTGTTTACAAATGGAGTCTTCTTGCACCTTAAATATTTGTTGGCTGTAGAGGACAATCTTAATATGCATACATAGTAGCACTTCCGCTAAATCTAGTTGTAAATTAGCCTAATTGGAGTGCTTCCACAATCCTTGTATTGTATGTATCTATTGGGAGGCTTGGTCAAGCTTCCATGTGGTAATAGCACCCCCAACATGCCCCTTTTATGGGAGGTCCTATGCCTTTAATATAAAGCACTGGATGGCCTCTTCCCTCATTTTAAAAAGCCAAACGGCTGGGGGAAGTGAGAGAGCCTGTTATATGGATCCAGTGTGTAAGAATGAGAAATGCAGAAGTTTGCTAATCGTAATTGAAGTAAAAGAAATGTAAAAAGGTTAGATGTTAGGACCTTCCAGACTGGGGTTACCTTGACGTGGTTGGAAGGCTTTTCATTCATGTGATCACAGTAATGTATACTAAAACCCCTTTGTTTATAAAGTATGCCAGTGTGCAGATAATATGATATTGTATGGGGCCTAGGAATGTGCATTGATTATCTTTTCTGTGTTTGTATAAATGTTTGACCAGATCAGTAGCACTTCCGTTAAATGTAGTTGTAAATTAGCCTAAATGGAGTGCTTCCACAATCCTTGTATTGTATGTATACATAACTTAATAGGGGTGAAATATTTCTAAATACAAGCCCTAAAAAAATAAACATATTTGGGCTTGTTTAATAAAAAGTTTGCCCTTGTTATTAATCCATAGAAACCAGATATTATCTAACTACAGTACACCAGAAATTAGTTAACGTTAACATCATCTGATTGCTTGTCAGCAACTATGTAAAATAGGTAGGATAAAGTCAAATATGAATTGTGTGTGCCAGGCCTATGATACACAGTTGTTAGCAAAGGTTTGGCCACTTCTTGCCCAATTACACTCTGTTATTAATCCATAGTAGAGATGGCTGAACTTCCAAAATTCCGGTCTGATTTTGGAGTTCAAACTTCTGAAAAAGTTTGAAAACCCAAATCGGACCCATTAAAGTCAATGGTGAAAAAGAAGTTTGAAATAAAATAAGTTTAAACTAGCAATGGTAACTTCCCTTACATGGCTCTGGGACCTGGGAAATGGTCTGGAAAACATGTACAAATATCCAGAACATATAGTCACTTCCTTCACACATGCTGTTTCGAGGTTTTGCATTCGTTGTTTGATAATGATCCTAAAATTCAATATTTTTCGAAAATTCTGCATTTCTAGTAAATTTTAAATTTTCTACAAAATTTCATATTTCTAGAATCGGTCTAGGGGTGTTCATTGTTAAACAAGAGGAATCTTGCCCAGCATGGAGTGGTAAGGCTTCCTTGTTGCATACCTCAACAAAAAAGGGTAAAAGTTTTTTTGAATCTGTTTTTAAAGGACAACTTCACCCTCATAAGAACATCTTTTAGAAAGAATGGCCTCTTTAAAATATGTTGATAAATCCTACTTTGTCCTATGAATTCATTACTGTATGCCTGCTATGCTTCTGGATGTCTCGTGGAAACTGAGCAATTTAGGAACCTGTACTGAGCCTGGGCATGCTCAGAACAGGCAGACAGGGGATTAACATTCAGTCATTGGCTGTGATCTCAACTGTCAAATCCATAACTGACAGTTACTAACGGGGGGAACCAGGAAGCAGAAACAGGGGAAACCGGACATTGTGCAGGATTTCAGGTTAGACTTATATATTTCACATTTCAAACAATTACCGTTTAGGGTTTTGGGGGTAATTTACCTGTATGTAAGTTTTCATTTTAGCACTGGACTTGCCCTTTAAAGTGGAAAATTTTCTTTTTAAAATTAGTTCATTTTATGCATACCTAGTGCTTTGCCCACTGCTTCTAAACAACTGATATCCGTGCCTCCTTTCTAATAGGAACACGTGCAGAAGGTAAGAGGCATGTAGGGACAATCGTCTAACGAACAGTCTAACAATCTAACTAATGAGCATTTAAGGCTTTAGGTTAAATGGGAAGGCCTGGTAAAAAAAAGAAATAACAATTGGCATATGTATTAAGGACTATAAAATCAGAAAGTAAATCATTTGAAAATACTGTACTACAGCACATTTGTTTTCTTTGATTAGTTTGAGTGTATGTAGTGTATGTAGAGAAAACATACAAGGAATTGTTTAATTGTCATTCGGTAAAGGTTTGGCAGGATGTACACTCCTTACAAGGATTGGTAGGGCAGAGGCACTTCTAGGGTGTTTGGCACCTGATTCAAACTTTGTAAAAAGGTGCTTCCCATCTGAGGTAGGCGAATAGAGATAGTTAGACAGACAGACAGATCATTGATACAGTAGATATGCTGATAGAAAGCAGATAACTGGAAAGCTGGTGGTTAACAGTGAAACGAACAATTGAGGAAAGAGACACTGGTGGTTAATGAGGAAAGCAAAGAAGAAAACAATAGAAATGGCCCCACACAGATAACTATAATATAAGTTCAAGTCATTCTGAGAAAGCCAGTGGGATGACTAGCAAAACGTCTTCAAGAACTAAACTTTAAAGGGGAAATTGACTTTAGGTAAATTGATAGGAATTGCTCTCCTGAGAATTTTTGCAAGTTATTTTCATTGTTTATTTTGCATAGTTTTGAAGATATTTACATTTTTGTGTGTGATATGGCAGCAGCATCACCAGGCCCCCTGCGCTTCCTGCTCTGAAACCTGTCAGTCAATCTGTCCTGTGTCTCCTCCCTTTTGCAGCCCCCCGGTCCCTCTCACTCATGTACCCCATGGTCCCTCCAGTTGCAGGCCCCCCGTGGCCCATTCCTTTACATCCCCATGTGGCCCCACTCGCGGGTGCCGAGGCCCTGCCCACTCGCGGTTGCTGTGGCCCCGCCCACTCGTGGCTGCCGTGGCCTCGCCCACTCGCGGGTGCCTAACCCCAGCCCACTCATAGGTGCCTAACCCCCACCCGCTCACAGGTGCTGTGGGCCACTCTGACACCCTACCCCCCAAAAAACTCTGTGGAAACAGAGAACAGAGTGAGAACAGAGTGAGAACTCTGCCTGAAAAGGCTGTTTTCACATAGTGAGAGAGAAGGGCTGTAGATTCCCTTACCTTCTCAGCAGCTGCAGGTCCTTCACACAGCAGGGAGGGGGAGGGACTTTCTGTCTCCCTCACATACTGAGGGAGTCTGAGGCTGTGCTCGCCGGCGGCACTGGGCAGGAGAAGCCTTAGGAATGTCACATGTCAGCCTCCCACCCATTAACTTACTTTCTGGTCGGTCATTTCTGTATACCTTGGGCTGTGCCTGTGGAGCACGTAGAGAGGTGGTTGATGGCTCGTTTTAAAGGTAGGAAACTGGCCTTACATTTAAACTCAACTTGTTTGGAGACCACAGTTCCCCTTTAAGTCTAGTTAATCTAACTGAATACAACAGATATAATATTCGGCTGATAATCGTGCCTAGTATGGGCACTTTCTTGCAAGAAATGGCCATTCATTGGGGATTGTTGCCCAACCGGCTAGGCAGATCTTCGAACCTTTGTGTGTACGAATGTTCAGGTACCTTCTGATGCAAGGTGTGGATGCATTGCAACAAAAGGGGTGTGGATGCAAAAAAAGGGGTGTTATGGAAACTGCTCAGGGTAAGGTGTCAAAACAGCATTGTACATGGCAGACAGTTGGTGTTGAACCCCCACATCTCTATTCACGCTTGGTTTCTTTATTTCCACATACATGGCCTCCTTGACACTTCTCTTGAATCGGTCCAGTTCCTTTGCCAAGATGTTGACATTACAATCCTTTTTCCTTAAGATGCAGGAACACGGCTGAGTCCTGACCCAAGGAATTAATTCTTCTCTGCTGGCCCATATATTGGTGCAGTTGCTGTTTGGTCTCTGTCACAGTCATGTGATTCATGTATATTTATATGGGGAAATGTAAGTAATGGGGAAATGTATTATTTTCTGTCTGTACAGGGTATTTTGTGTATTTGGTTAATGTAGATACCAACAGGTAACTTTATTATGCATAGTTAGCAGGATGAAGGGACATCCTGTGGTCCCAGTCGTCTGTATTTCCCAGGTGCAAACAGACTCCTGACCCTGACTCTGTGGGGGATAATTATCAAGACTGGGGGTAATTAGCAACACTGGAATCCATATCCCAGTTCATAACTATGTGGAAAGCAAAACATATATCAGGATTTATATCTCTTTTGGTGACCATAATTTAGGTGAACTGTTTTTACGTTTTTTTTTTACAGTTTGTTTTACAGTCTACTTTGTGTGGAACGCAACAGAGACACTTTTTTGGTTTATGGATCAATACGCAATAACCATATTGAATTTGTGAAAATCCGTCTAACCTCCCTGGATACGGATTTGTGAGTTGGTGTGCTATGGAGCGTTACCCAGGTATCCCACCTCTCTCGGATTGTCCGGGAGTCTCCCTCATTCTGGGGTGGTCTCCTGCACTCCCGCGAAAGCACCTAAGACTCCACCAACTGAGAGGAGACTAGAGTCTCCTCCTCGGTCACGCCCACTTTTTACAGGAATGCCCCGGGAACACCCCAAGCTCCTCCCTAATCCCACCTCCCACCAACCATAGAATGCTGGCCACGTTTCCACGTGACGTCACGCTCCACCTCTGTGTGACGTCACTCCCCTTTCCCACCCTGCCATGAAGCCTGAAAGGACAGGGTGGGATGTCTGTGTTACCCTGTCGCAATATGGGATTTGGCAGGGATAGCCACCTTGTGGGTGTGTCAGGGAGACCACCTGGAGTGTGTTACACTCCTCTTGTTCAGCCCACCTTTTCTCTAATTGGGTGTGGTGATCTGGTCACTCTCCTGTCCAGGGGTATAAAACTGGCACTGAAACCCAAAGAGGGAGCTATCCATTACCATCTAAGATTAAACTAATAAGAGTTATTTTGAGGGCTGGTAACTCTGGACTCCGTCTTACACGGATCTACTTCCTCCACTTCATCCTGGAACATTAAGGACTGAACTAAGTATTATTTTCACTTTTCATCCTATTTTGTTTTACTGTTGTTTATGTTGTGTTTTTGTCTGTTATATTTTTCTGTAGTTTGCACTGTTATTGTTTATATTAAACAATATTCAAATTGTTATCTGAATCTCTAATTAGAATGGAACTCTGCCTCTGAGACGCTACGTTTTTACCAGTACATTATATTCTATTGTATTCTGTTATATTCTTACCTGTACGTGGTAGCGAATTAACGGCCATTATTATTTGTTTTATTGTACAGCTGTGCATGCTGGGTATTTTGGTGTACCTTTTAACACACCTGGTGGCAGATACCGATGGTTCATGGTAAATATATATAAGTGAAGGGCAACTCTCAATCAGGTTTTGGGGTTTTGCAGTGAACTAAGCGAGCTCAGAGCGCCCCTGGGCTGAGGGTTGTAGTGTCCCCGTCACAGTCTCCCCCCACATACAAATCAGAGCACTCTTCACTGCACTGCACTGCATATATGATGTCGCTTTACTTGTGTTTCGGTATTGGGTCTTTCGGATGTACCAATTGCTGCCTCAGTGTGTTGTTCGGTTTAAAGCAGACAGGGATACGGTGTTTTTTGAAAATTCTTCTTAATTTCTCGGAGACCCCTGCTACATATGGGATGACCATGTTCTCTTTCTCCTGTCTTGTTTTCCCCTTCACTGTTGGTATTTGTGTCATTTTCTTTCCTTCTACCCCTTTTGATATAGGCCCAGTCTGGATATCCACAAGTTTTAAGAGCTTGTCTTAGATGTTTAAAGGGGAACTGTGGTCTCCAAGTTGAGTTTAAGGCCAGTTTCCTACCTTTAAAACAAGCCATCAACCACCTCTCTATGTGCTTCACAGCCCAAGATATAAAGAAATGACTGACAAGAAAGTTAATGGGTGGGAGGCTGACATGTGACATTTCTAAGGCTTCTCCTGCACAGTGCCAACGGCAAGCACAGCCTCAGACTCCCTCAGTGTGTGAGGGAGACAGGAAGTCCCCACTCCTCTCTGCTGTGTGAAGGACCTGCAGCTGCAGCCCTTCTCTCTCACCCATGAGCGGACGGGGGTTAGGCACCCACGAGTGGGCAGGGCCACAACACACGTGAGTGGGCGGGGCCACGGCAGCCACGAGTGGATGGGGCCACAGCACCCACGGGTGGGCGGGGTCTCGGCACCCACGAGTGGGGCCACATGGGGCTGTAAAGGAATGGGCCAAGGGGGGCCTGCAACTGGAGGGACCATGGGGTCCATGAGTGAGAGGGACCAGGGGGGCTGCAAAGGGGAGGAGACACAGGGCAGATTGACTGACAGGTTTCAAAGCAGGAAAAATCTTGAAAACTATGCAAAATAAACAATGAAAATAAATTGCAAAAATTCTCAGGATAGCAATTCCTATCAATTTACCTAAAGTCATTTTTCAACCACAGTTCCCCTTTAATTTCTTTAGCCTTCGCCTCTGTGCTAGTGGGGATGTTCTCAGCTCTGTGTTGCAGGGTTCTGATGACACCCAGATTCTCCCTGACTTCTACCAAGCAGTCCGAGAAAGCCAGTGTGTTGTTATGTACCTCTTCCCTTAAATTTAATGTTTTGTTCTATGACATTGATATGTTCTGTGAAGGATCATACTTCCTTCTGGTGGATTTTAACCCAGGTTTCATCCACATATCTGAACTAGTGGCTGGGTGCCACGCCTTAAAGGTTTTTTTGACACCTTACGCTGGGCAGTTTCTATAACACCTCTTAGCCTCAATACCTTGCCTTCAGAAGGTCCCTAACACTTGGCTGTGATATGCTAATTGGCACTTTCCCGGCTACTTAATTTCCAACAGATTCTTGTGCAAGTTTCTGAATTGAGAAAGCCAGTCGGATGACTAACGAAATGTCTTCAAGAACTAAACTTTAAATGGCATGTCCACCCCCAAAACTATAATTTAACCCACTACTGGCTTACAATATATGAAAAGTTAAAAAAAAGGGGTGGACATGCCCTTTAAAGGGCATGTCCACCCCCAAAACTATATTCCCCCTCAGTAATGGCCCCACCATGTAGTGTAGTGTAATCCTTACCTCACATCCCAGCTCCATAGGGTTCTCCTGTAGACCCCCTCTAAAGTCCCAAAAACAGTCCACCAGGAGGCTAGCAGGGCTCTGCCTGCTACTGCTCCGTAGATATGTCCTGGTACTGCAGCTCTCTCCTCCTCCCCCTGCTTCCCCTGAACCCTCCTCGGATCTCTTGCGTAGCTTCGCATCAGCGTTTCCCCTCCCTTTTTCACTGGCTGCCGAGCGTCCAAACTCGCCGTCTAGTCCGCCCTTTGATTCTGCCTCAGTCGTCTGTCTCCTCGTCCTGGTTTCGCCCAGCCGCTGCGGCCGATAGTCGATTCCTTGTTTTCCTCTCTTGACACTCTTTTGTTGCCTTCTTCCTTTTTCCCTTGGCCTGCCTGCTTTCTGTTTATCCACTCTCCCTTGTGCCGTTCCGCCCGCCCCGCCGCGCCTGCTGTTTGGTCCCCCCCTCCGCTCTTTGGGGGTGGGTTCCTATGTCAGTGCCTTCTCCGCCCCGAGATGGGGCGGGTTCGCCCAGTGCCGTTTCGGCCGGCGGGGCTGTGTTTCCGTCCGCGTTTGGTGCGGTTTTTGCTTCCTCTCTACCGCTGACGTACGTTAGGTGGGGTCAGCCGGGAGCGTCGAGCCTTTCGTCCCCCTGCGTCCTTTTTTTTTGCGCGCGCTGCGCCATTTGGCCCTTTCGGTTCCTGTCTTGATCTAACTGAATACAACAGATATGCCATGACCTGGATGAATGAGAACCTTCACAAGCAGATCTCTTTGATCCAAATACTTAAGTTACACTGACAGCAGGTACAGAACTGCGATCTGAATGGAGATCACAGTTCAGTACCTTACAATGGACCACCAGGGAAGTTAAATTTGTGAAAATGTCTCACTCTGCCTCATTAGAGAAGAGGCACTAGGTAAGGATAAAGAGGAATTTCTAAGGCCCAGACTTAAATATGTTGAATTTAACACACCTAATTAAGGTATATCCAGTTACCATTTTGGACCCAATCAAGCACCCACTCTGCCTGCAGTTCTTTCCATTATCCATCAATCCTGTGGGTGTCTGCCCCCAGGCTACCAATATAGGTGGCTCTTGTATCGTTTACCCATAAACCAAAATTGATAACTCTCTTTGCAACTCATTTGAATTGTGCTGCTGTTTTGGTAGCCAATAAAGTAATACAGATGGGGAGGGAAAGAGGTGGAGCCAAACGACTGCAGATCAAGTAGCCTGTATTCATGGGCAAAAGATTTGGTACAGACACATACAGGGAGATTCAATAAAAGTTCTTATCGTTTAAAATGGTGCTAATGTTGCCCCAACCAATCAGAACTTATCTAACATTTGAAAGCTAACATCTGATTGGTTGGGGCAACATTAGCACCATTTTAAACGATAAGAACTTTTATTGAATAACCCCTAAAATGTGTTGAAAACTTTGTGGCTTCAGTTATTGTCTCAGCAATTCACATTGTTTTTAGATAAATGTGCAGAGTGATCAGATGCATATTAATTAATTAAAATTAACTTTATTAAATTTGAAGGTAAACTTAATCACAAAAAGCATTTTTTTTATTGGCCCTGTCACAAAAGGAGAAGCAAAAATAAAATGAATCTCTTCATTCTGAAAAATTCACACGAGCATGGACAGGCACACGTGAATAGTCCCAATGACATCCCGTGGGTTTAAAGGGCATGTCCACCCCCAAAACTAACTTTTTATATTTATTTGGCCCAAATAAGTGCTCCAAAACAAACTTTACAGCATGTAAATTGGTCCAGTGGTTCAAAAGTTACAGACATTTGTAGCTGGCTTAATCCTACAGCATGGACCAATACAGCGATGAACAGAGACAGGTTACATCACCTTGCCTCTGTTCTTTTCATGCTCTTGAGCATGTCTGTTAACATCCAGCAGTGAGAACACACACACAGGCAAGAATTTTTTTTTTCCCCCTAAGCTGCAGCTCGGGGTCATCTAAAGAGGAAGTGGAGTGGAAGTGCAGCCTGATATATATCTCATTAAATATCAGGCAAGGCAAATGATTTTTAGAAAAATGAACATGGCGTTTGAGGTTGGTGCTATTATATAAAGAACATATAAAAAGTTTATTTTTGGGTGGACATACCCTTTAAATGGGAAACATTATTATCTATTTAATTCACTAAATATCTGTTGTATTCAATTAGATCATCTGGACTTGAAGTTTAGTTCTTGAAGACGTTTCGCTAGTCATCCGACTGGCTTTCTCAATTCAGAATGACTTGTACAAGAATCTGTGGCAATTATGTACCCTGGAAAATCCCAATTAGCATATCACAGCCAGGTGTTAAGGGTGTGATTAGATAGTGGCTAAGAGGTGTTATAGGAACGCCCAGAGAAGGTGTTAAAACAGCATTGTACATGGCAGACAGTTGGTGTCGAACCCCCCCACCTCTATTTAGGCTTGGTTTCTTTATTTTCACATAAATGGCCTCCTTAACACCTCTCTTGAACCAGTCACGTTCCTTTGCCAATATGTTAACATTACAATCTTCAAAGGTCCTTTATCCTTAAGATGCAGGTACACGGCTGAGTCCTGACCCGAGGAATTGGCTCTTCTGTGCTGGGCCATACGTTGATGCAGTTGCTGTTTGGTCTCCCCCACATACAAATCAGAGCATTCTTCACTGCACTGCGTATATGATGTCGCTTTTCTTGTGTTTCGGTATTGGGTCTTTCAGATGTACCAATTGCTGCCTCAGTGTGTTGTTCGGTTTAAAGCAGACAGGGATACGGTGTTTTTTGAAAATTCTTCTTAATTTCTCAGAGACCCCTGCTACATATGGGATGACCATGTTTTTTCTCCTGTCTTGCTTTTCTCCTTCACTGTTGGTATTCGTGTTCTTTTCTTTCCTTCTACTTCTTTTGACAAAGGCCCTGTCTGGATATCTACAAGTTTTAAGGGCTCCTCTGAGATGTTTCATTTCTTTAGCCTTCACCTCTGTGCTAGTGGGGATGTTCTCAGCTCTGTGTTGCAGGGTTCTGACGACACCCAGCTTGTGATCTAAAGGGTGATGGGAGTCAAACATCAAATACTGATCTGTGTGTGTTGGTTTTCTGTAAACCTCTACTTCCAGTTTACCATTTTCCTTAACTTCTACCAAGCAGTCCAAGAAAGCCAGTTTGTACAATGTACAATGCTGTTTTGACACCTTACTCTGGGCGTTCCTATAACACCTCTTAGCCCTATGCAATCCCGCCCTTAACACTTGGCTGTGATATGCTAATTGGGATTTTCCAGGGTACATAATTGCCACAGATTCTTGTACAAGTCATTCTGAATTGAGAAAGCCAGTCGGATGACTAGCGAAACGTCTTCAAGAACTAAACTTCAAGTCCAGTTGATCTAATTGAATACAACAGATATACCATGACCTGGATGAATGAGAACCTTCACAAGCTTAATTCACCAAAGTTATCTCTCCATTTTTCGGGTGATCATTTCCTTAAAAAGCTCCAGTAATTTCTAGTGATTGGTTGTTGGTCAAACATGCTCAGATCTCTATTGAGCAACTCAGTCACCCAGGGAGTCAAGAGCAAGACCATAAGGGACACTATTAGGGTCCTTCATATAGGACCATCTTATAAAAGTTTGTGTTGGCACACGTTTTCAACATCATTTTAAGGGCAGCCCTATTTATAGCTGAAAATAAAAAGAAACGCCTATTTGCCATCTAGGAAGAATGAAGAAGATCTTGTGGATCCATTTTTATGAATTCAGAAAATCTTTGGTACATTAAACTGAAAGGACTAGGTCTATTCCAAAATCCTGCATTTTCTTCACAGCAACCGGAACCATCATTGTTACTTTCAGTCTCAGGAACATTTAATGATACTTTTGTACATATAAAGCTACTAAGGTATCCTGGGGTGTTTTTTCTCTGCACACTGATAGCTTTGTTTCCTTCTTTCTTGGTGCAGAGGACATATCCTGAAGTTTTTACTGGTTCAAAGGTTACAAAAGTCCGGGAGGGGTCATTTTGTTTTAAGAGCAGGTTTTCATCTCTTAGGCTGCTAGGAATTTCAGCCTTTTGCTGTACAAAATTAACAAAAAAGCATCTTGCCATTTGATAAATAAGGCCATAAAAAATGGAAATAATATCATTAGGGTTTTTGTATAAACTATTTCGCCCTCTGCAGGTGTCTTTTGCAATTTTTTTTTAATAACATACAATTTATTAGCAATACCAATGCAACATCTCCAAATTGCATGCATTTCCTTTTCACATATAGGAATGGGAAACCAGTGTAGGGAACTAATAAACTAGTTACACCTTAAGCTAGGTACACACCTAGCGATTTTTCCTCCTGACCGTCCGTTCGATACTTTCGACCAGTCGGCCAGGAGGAAGGACTGTCGGTCGCGGCAAAAGCAGCCGTGTCCGATAGTCACCGCGACCGATCGTGCGGTCCATAGAGGACCGCACGATCGGACGAGATTTTCCACCCTGTCCGATCGTCCAATTCAGACGAACGGTCGATTGGACATGGGCACATTCGGATGCGATAATTTCGGACCGATACACTGTGTGTACCCAGCTTTAGTCTTTTGGCTCTGGCAGTTCAGGAATTGGCCAGTAGAGGTGTACAATGTAAAAGGGAAGCAGACATGTGCTCAGCCTCTTTCTGACTTGGAGTTTCCCCAGAGGAGCCTGGGACTTAAATAACAGGTAGGCCCAGTTAATGTGAGATTAGATTCTGTTTTAGATCACTCCAAGAGTGATAGATAGGAGTAGGGTAGTGCCAGTAGACATAGTGCCCGACATAGGGGTAGAAGATTCCACTACAGTGACCTGAAAGCTGGGGTGGCATTTACAAGCTGATTGTTATTTATACTGTCTCGGATTCCTCTGGTTTATGAGTATTTATGATATCTGTGCCATGCTATGCCACCTCTATCGTGCTAATTGAAATGCTTTATTAATATTGTTCTGTTAATAAATAAGATACTGTTTAAGTTCAAGAACCACTGGCACCCTTTATTGCATTCTACCTAGAGTGGTAGTTCAGTAACACCCTGCCTCCAACTTATGCAAGGGTCCACACCTGATAAATAAGAGTCTTGTGCATAGAATCTGATAAGGCTGACTCTGGAGCAAATGAAGTATCCCCATTTTACTATCACCTTACAACAGAAATAAAGGACAGCATCATACACATTATATACATATTATTCTCCTATCACATTATAATATTCTCCACTTACAGTATTGTAAAATATACATAACATTCTCCACTTACATTATAGGTCAGGCTCCCAGATTGGACATTGAGAAAATAGAGAGAACTTTTGTTTTCATAAATATTCAAAGTGTAAAATATTTTCATTCCTGCGGCATAACTTGTAATTTGCATTTTAGCTGTGGGTATAATTCAAAACACAAAGTTTTATAAAGCATCTAAAACATACAACCCAATTTTTAATACTTTAAAATCTGCTATCAGCACTGTGTTCAGTAGAGGGAAGCCTCCTTCAGTGCACAGAAAGGGGCATGTACAGTACAACACTCACACGATATCTTTCTCCTTCATTTAAAGTCTTCTTATCCCTTCATATTTTTTCTGTCATTTGTAAGTAGTTTTTTATTTATTAATAGAATTTTGTTTTTCCTCTGGACGCTTCTCTGTGTCTTCTCCTACCTTGATGTACATAATGTACATGTGCAGGAGCTGATGAGAGCAGAGACACTGACTGCCAGAAGTTGAACTGCAAGTTGTCATAGAATATCACTGTGAATAGAAGACTTACTAGGTCAATTGATGCTTTCAAGGCTTAAACCTGATTCCATCCATCTTCCCATCACCCTTTGAGGCCTGTGATTAAAGGTTCTTTGACCCTGCTGATGCCTCACTGACGCCAACTAGCTCATGGCAATTTCCTATTACTGCTGAAGGTCTAGCCAAGAAGATTCCCTTAAAGGGTATGTCCACCCCCAAAACTACATTTAGTTTAGTTTAGACCTTGCGAGGTTGAGGTTTTGGGGGCAATTAGGTCATATACAAAATTTAGTTTTGGGGTTGGACATACCCTTTAAACTCACCAACAGGTTTCTAGCCTGTGAGAGAGAGGCCTAGAAGTCCACAACTAATATGAGACACTTCCCTAGATAAACAGAGCTTTATGAAGTGGTAACCAGGGATGATAATTCTGAATCTAAAGTATTCACTGGGAACGCTGTTTACCTAAACAGGGAAATGTGTTGATCATCACCCACATGCTCAGCTAATCTCCTACATTGTACACACTAGACTACACACCCAGTAATGCAGCAAAATTCAGCAGTCATATAAAGTAAAAAACTTAAATCCTTTTTTCCCCATACAGGTAAACCAGTTGTTCAAGACAAAGAACACTCAGAGGCAGATCACGGAAACATTTTTTTGTGCCTTCAGCTACTTATTCACATGTAAGAAGAAATTCAAGTTTATTTCACCCGAGAACTGATTTTTTCATTTTCCAATGTTAATGGTAAAAAACAGAAAAATATCAGTGACCCATGCCAAAAGCTCCAGACATGACATTGCGGAGCCCACCCATAATGCGCGTTTGGAAGAGGTATGATCATTTCAGTCAACTTTCCGTAGGTCTCTGGGCACTTCCAGTAGGTCTACAGACTGTATGGCTCATCGGTCTCTAAGTCCAGGCTAATGGGCATGTGTGAAACCCAGTGGGTACAGTAGGAGGATGAAAGTTGGAAGCCCTCCTGCATGGATACTAGGAGAGTTAATTCACTGATGGATCACTGATGTTGTCCAATCCTTTCTATATGGATCTGAAAGCTTGATGGCCTTTCATCTCCATGTCTCATAGAGAGTAAGGCCATATATATATCACTTCCCCCCAGATATATATATATATATAATGTTCTTAACAATACAGCAGCACTATAGTAGTAAAAAATTCTCACAAATGTTCTGATGCGGAACACGAATAGTAGTTTATTAGGCTAAATATAATGATATAATAACAGTGACGTTTCGGGATCAACCCTTTCTCAAATTATCAAATCAGCCTTGAAGTATCAATCTACAAAAGACATTTTATACAATTAGCAACAGGGAATTGTTGCAACAGAGTTCCTTAATTAGAAACAACACAAGAAACAGCTTCAGATAATTACAGAGACCTCCTGTGGCAGACTAAGGAAAAACAATATAACCCAATCACAAGTATACATATAAATCATAATCTCTATTTATCCCTTTGGGATATAAAGTGTCAAGTCTGTTTATCCACCAGACTTCCCTCTTTTTTAATAATTGGAGACGATCACCTCCTCTAGTGTGATCATTTTGTACATGTTCAAGGACCATACATTTCATTTGGTCTGCTGTGTGGCCTTTCTCTAGATAATGGCGTGGGACTGGTAATGTGTTCTGCCCTGTTCGTATGGAGGACCTACTGAAAGTATAAATACACTGAAAGTATAAATAGTAAAGTCTGTTGGCACTAAAGAGATAATGGTAATGTTCTGCTGGTACTAAGGGGTTAATGGTAATGTTCTGCTGGCAGAAAATGATTAATGCCAATATTCTGGGAAAAACACTGAAAGAGTTAAACATCTCAGATCTCACCAATTTTCCCTGTTCTGCCCTACCTGGCTGGAAACAATTTCTGTGGAGAACACTGGTGCCACATACCTCACATCCACTGAAACCTGTCCTGTCCTTCCAATCAGTATTTCATTTGTGGCCAGTGTCGCTGCATACGCACAAACGTATGTACTCATGCCCACCTCACCTGGTACAGCGTGTGCCTCTTACCAACTAGTAAAGCCGTTCCCACTATAAAGAACAGTCGCAGCAGACGGTGTCAGAAGCAGAAGGAGGAAACCCAGCTGTAGTTTGATAGGCCAAGGTTTTTTTAAATTATTTTGGGGGTGCATAGGTGGGAGGGGCCTAGGGCACCAAAATGGCTAGAAACGGCCCTGCTTTCCTCTTTTGTACTTAATGTACTTACTATGTGTTTAATAGCAGGGTCCATATATATCAGGGTTGCAGGGGCTTTAAACCCAAACCACATACAACACACGAACAACCAATGTGCGGTTCTTTCACTCTGCTAAACAGCTTGATAGAAACTAGATGGACCTGGCTTCTTTCATGGACTATATTCAAAGCATTTTTTTAAATTAAAGTCTAAATAGCAAATAAGAAGATCTGGGTACATACCTGTAGGAGAGGGACTTTCCTACTCTCTCTGCATCTTCCCTTGTATTTAAGGCTTGTCCCTACGTTTCTTTTTATATATTTCTGTGTTGCACAATCCAGTGGACCTGAGTATTAGTAGATATTATTAACCTGTCTGGAGCAAATTCCTTGGTCTCCTTAACACCTTTGTAATCAATGTAATACTGAACTATTGCAAAGATTTACTGTAAATAGGAAATTGGCAAACTGCCACGGTCTGTTCCTGGAACTATAAATGAGGGTGGGTGCTGTAGCTATAACTTGTTCTGCCCACCAGGAATTTGCTTCGCCTTTAAACGGGTATTATGCCTCAAAGTCCTAGACACACAGTGGCCAGCTAAAATCCAGCACTAAAAAGTGATAATCGCAAGCGTAAGTGTCGGAACACTACTATGTGGCAAAAGTTATTTACAGGGGTGGACATGCCCTATAAGTCCAGGAATTAAAGTTCAGTATAGTGTATAGTGTTGTGGTAAGGTGCAATATACCAAAATGGTTGGAGTAAGTCCAAAATGTGCAACACTAAGTAAACAGTGTAAATTAGATTACCTGTATGATTGGACACTGCTAAGAAGGAGACCAACGTGTGGAGTGTAACGGACCACCCACTCACAAATCTTGACCGCGCGACGATGATCAAGCAACCACTAGGTACAGCCCAAGGTACGATATCCTGGTAGTCCTGCTCAGGGCCATTTCTAGCCATTTTGGTGCTCTAGCGTGATCAGATTGCAATCCCATCACGCTTATAACAGTGGTGTGGCCTATCCCTCCAAGAGTATTGTACTCAATACCTTCAGTGCCAGCATTTTCCCAGAGTATTGACATTAACCCTTCAGTGCCAGCATTTTCCCCAGAGTATTGACATTAACCCTTCAGTGCCAGGAGACTTCTATAGAATATTGTGATTACCACTTTCAGTGCGAGCCAGGTATTACCATTAACCCTTCAGTGCCAGCAGACTTTCTTACTAGTAATTTCAGTGCCAGCACTTTTGCAGCGTATTGCCATTAACCCTTCAGTGCCAGCACTTTCCCAGAGTATTGCCATTAATATTTTCAGTACCAGCAGTGTATTAACTTTAACCCTTTCAGCTGCCAGCATTGACATGATATACCAGTGGTGGCGAACCTATGGCACGGGTGGGCACCAGAGTCTTTATACCAGAAACAGTCCGGTCTGCTCCCCTTTTTAAAATCCAGCCCTTGGTAAAGTGTAGAGGCTGTCCGTAGAAGAGAGAGGTCAAGTGAACATTAGTGTCTCGCTCTCTCTGCTTTTGCACATTTCAGTACACAAGAATGGGGGGTGCAGTGAGAAACTGCTGTGCATGAGTTCTCTGTCCTTCTCTTTCCAGTGTCTGCCACTGCATGCTAAGGAGGTGAAGAATGACAAATTACTCAGTTTTTATATTTGTGCTTTAAAGTTCAGCTCTTCTTGAGTTACTGTTTTGGATCTCAAATTCTTGTCTGGTAAAGTGGTATTAATAGGTAATCTATCTACTGTATCTGTCTGTGTCTATCTGTCTGAGTTGTTTCAATCAAATCTCAGTATTCAGGTTCAAAAAGGCAGAATGGTCTAAATATCACTCACTTAATTACTAACAAGGTGGGCCCTGAACCTTGCAACAAACACAGATAAACTCACTATCTATATTATAAACACAAAAAAGTAATAAGGGATAAAAGTACTGTAAGATCGGAATATTTCTTTATTAGAACTATATACCCATAAAAAACACATACCGGTATGTTACACAGTGATACAGGTGAAAAAACCCTGGAAAAATATCCATCCAGTAATAGGCTGGGGAGGGTCCCTCCAAGCGGTCCAGACCCTTTATATTGCTGCTTCTTCCTTTCTGCATTCCCAAAGCACTTCACATTAGGTTTTGTAATATAGATTTATAATTTACAATTTCTGTTAACCCCTTATCCTCTCTGATGATGTGCCAGTGTATTTTAACCGATCTGACCACTTGGCCCACCTCCTTAGTGTACGCTAAAATTATTTTAAAAACCCTCTCATTTTTACACTTTAACCCTTTACTCGTTTGGAGTAGGTAAGTTCTATCTTTTTCTGGCTCATAGTCTTTTCCCCAGAATCTCTTTTTAATCATTTCGCTCTGTATGTTGTGTGCTATGTGCTATAAGCTAGCCAAGGAATCCATAAATGTGTTAGAGTTGTTATCAGCAAATTTATGGACTTTTTTGTGCCTAGACTTTAATTCCACTTCTAGTTCCAATAATGCTAGATTTTTAATCAGACCTTTCTATTACAATTTTGATGGTTATCTCCTGAAACTACATTTACCTTTCCTTTAACTTTAATGGAACTAGGATTGTACTGTTGTAACAAATTATTAACTTGGCTTGAAAGAGGCAAATTACTGTTGTTTCTAGTTTTTCCTATTTTTTGGACTGTATCGCCTCTCAATTTTCGAGCTAGAGACATACAGGGTTATTCAATAAAAGTTCTTATTGTCTAAAATGGTGCTTATTTATCCCCAACCAATCAGATGTTAGCTTTCAAATGGTAAATAAGATCTGATTGGTTGTGGAAAAATTAGCACTATTTTAAACGATAAGAACTTTTATTGAATCTCCCTGATAGTATAGTATTTGAGGTTGAATAAAGACATACGTCCATCTAGTCCAACCTACTCAGCAAATACCCACATTTCCGACCCTTACATTTGACCCAGTGGAAGGGGGAAAAGTGGCAATCGGAAATATCTCTGGATCAACTTTATGTATCAATACCAGTAACTTGCAACATTCTTTATTTTTAAGAAACTCATCCAGCTTCCTTTTGAAACTATCCAATGTAGTATTACCATTCTCACAGCAAAAGAGAAATGTCTCATAGCTTGTGATAATGCATATGAAAGCTTTACATATATGTACAGCCACAATGGTCTCAAATATGAAATGTGCCCCTAGCAGTAAGGTAATCCCAGTGTAATGCAATATGGAAAGGTGATAATCGGGTGATCTAAGTTTTCATAAATGGGTAGATATAATGTTCTCTATACATAAATATCCTTTGCTAAAAATGTATTATTGGTTTAGGACATAATGCTATAACTTCAGTTAAGTTATTTATTAAAGAGCATTTTCACCCCCTGACTGCCATACTCCCTATATAAAGTATATATAAAGTATAGAGAGAACGTTAGTGACTGCCATACTCCCTATATAAAGTATAGAGAGAACGTTAGTGACCGCCATACTCCCTATATAAAGTATATACAAAGTATAGAGAGAACGTTAGTGACCACCATACTCCCTATATAAAGTATATATAAAGTATAGGGAGAAGGTTAGTGACCGACATACTCCCTATATAAAGTATATATAAAGTATAGGGAGAACGTTAGTGACCGACATACTCCCTATATAAAGTATGTATAAAGTATAGGGAGAACGTTAGTGACCGCCATACTCCCTATATAAAGTATATATAAAGTATAGAGAGAACGTTAGTGACCGCCATACTCCCTATATAAAGTATATATAAAGTATAGAGAGAACGTTAGTGACTGCCATACTCCCTATATAAAGTATAGGGAGATTGTTAGTGACTGCCATACTCCCTATATAAAGTATAGGGAGAACGTTAGTGACTGCCATACTCCCCATATAAAGTATATATAAAGTATAGGGAGAACGTTAGTGATCGTCATACTCCCTATATAAAGTATATATAAAGTATAGGGAGAACTTTAGTGACCGCCATACTCCCTATATAAAGTATATATAAAGTATAGAGAGAACGTTAGTGACTGCCATACTCCCTATATAAAGTATAGAGAGAACGTTAGTGACTGCCATACTCCCTATATAAAGTATATATAAAGTATAGAGAGAACGTTAGTGACCGCCATACTCCCTATATAAAGTATATACAAAGTATAGAGAGAACGTTAGTGTCCACCATACTCCCTATATAAAGTATAGGGAGAACGTTAGTGACGGCCATACTCCCTATATAAAGTATATATAAAGTATAGGGATAACGTTAGTGACCGACATACTCCCTATATAAAGTATATATAAAGTATAGGGAGAACGTTAGTGACCGCCATACTCCCTATATAAAGTATAGGGAGAATGTTAGTGACCGCCATACTCCCTATATAAAGTATATATAAAGTATAGAGAGAACGTTAGTGACTGCCATACTCCCTATATAAAGTATATATAAAGTATAGAGAGAACGTTAGTGACTGCCATACTCCCTATATAAAGTATATATAAAGTATAGGGAGAATGTTAGTGACTGCCATACTCCCTATATAAAGTATATATATAAAGTATAGGGAGATCGTTTGTGACTGCCATACTCCCTATATAAAGTATATAGAGATCGTTTGTGACTGCCATACTCCCTATATAAAGTATGGGGAGATCATTTGTGACTGCCATATTCCCTATGATTGCGGCCAATTCCTTATACTTTAGTTTAGAACTGTAACTGTATTTTGGTGTAACCAAACAGGACCAGATTTTATATTTAACTTAGGTTGGCCACATGCAGACACAGACAGACAGGATATACATATCATGTGATAACATAACCTTTATTTAAACAAAATGAAAGGCAAACGGCAGGTTAAAATAAAATAATTAGAGGAACTGTGGTCCAAAAATGACTTTAGGTAAATTGATAGGAATTGCTCTCCTGAGAGATTTTGCAATTTATTTCCATTGTTTATTTTTTTTAGTCTTGAAGATATTTACATTTCACCAGGTCCCCTGCACTTCCTGCTTTGAAACCTGTCAGTCAATCTGCCCTGTGTCTCATCCCCTTTGCAGCCCCCCTGGTCCCTCCCACTCATGGACCCCATGGTCCCTCCAGTTGCAGGCCCCCCTTGGCCCATTCCCTTACAGCTCCATGTTGCCCCGCCCACCCGCAGGTGTGTAAGCCCTGCCCACTCGCGGGTGCCTAAGCCCCGCCCTCTCACAGGTGCCTAAGCCCCCCCCCCCCCCACGCAGAGTTCTCACCCTGCCTGAAAAGGCCGTTTTCACACTGTGAAAGAGAAGGGCTGTAGATTCCCTTACCTTCTCTGCAGCTCCTTCACACAGCAGAGAGGAGGGACTTCCTGTCTCCCTCACACGCACTGAGGGAGTCTGAGGCTGTGCTCGCTGGCGGCACTGTGCAGGAGAAGCCTCAGGAATGTCAAATGTCAGCCTCCCACCCATTAACTTTCTGGTCAGTCATTTCTGTGTATCTTGGGCTGTGGGGCACGTAGAGAGGTGGTTGATGACTCGTTTTAAAGGTAGGAAACTGGCCTTTCATTTAAACTCAACTTGTTTGGAGACCACAGTTCCCCTTTAAGACCATGTTAATAATGATATTGATAAGAAAAGTAGTGTTATTGTCAAGATATTGTTAAATATCATTTAACTTGTGTACAGGTCTGGATTTACCTTAGGTACACAATTCTACTCTAGCCACTTTCATTTGCAGCACATTATTTATTTTTTTTTTAAAAAAATGCAGTGGTACAGTTAATATTTATGCAGTTAATGCATAATGGTCTGTTTTCCACTCTGGTCCTATCTGTAAGCTCTTTGGGGCAGGGATCTCTTTCCTAACAAGTCAAGACACACCACACTTATTTTTTATATAGACATATATAGATATATATGGATTCTTAACCTTTGAAACTTTATTTATGTAAATTTAATTTATCTGTATAATGGCATGCACTTATCTCCGTTTGTATAATCGGTATTTTATAATGTACAGCGATGCGTACCCAAATGGCGCATTATTTTTATGCATAGATACATACCCCTAAATAAAAAAGCCAGGGTTTAGGGTGGGCTTAAGGGCACCAGGCTTTTTGTGCCTATAGGTTACTGATATGTAAATTTGTCCCTGCGTGTATGGATAGATCCTGAAGCCAACGTACTACGGTTTTCTGCATCAGGGCCTATCAGACCAGGTGGAAAATTTACGTTGGATCGTTACAGGCTGGCCAAACGGAACCATCTTTCTTGTGTATTTGCAAATTGCCCAAATTCACCACAAGATACCAATGGAAGTTGCATGTGTATGGCCAAGCTTTATTGCTGTACACATGGCATGATAAGTGCTCACCAGCAGGGTTTGCTTACCCTTTCAACATGAAGCTCCACATCTTGCTGGGTACAGCTCTCAATCTTTTGATCTACCTTGCGCACAAAACCTTCCACATCCACAATACTCTCCTTGGTGATGCTGTCAAGGATAGAAATAGTTGCATTGTTAATGCAGACAATTATTATCTACCCTGTTAAGAGTGTGGAGCTTGGGCTACACACACACAAACACTTTAATGAGGTACACCTGTTCAAACGCTTGTGAGATGGTTGTTGGTCTCGATATTTCTACTGGGATTCTCACACACAACCATCTCTAGGGTTTACAGAGAAAATATCCAGTGAGTGTCAGTTGTGTGGATAAAGAACCTTGTTTAAGGAATAGTTCACTGGAAAAATGAACTATTCCTTTAATGTATTAATTGAAGACCGGGAGGTTAAGGAGCTATGCCTTACCTCCTGTTCTTCAATCAATTGAGCAGGAGCGAAGGATGAAGAAAGAAGATTTACCTTAAATGCGATCCACCGCTGCAGCAGTGACAGGTCCCGACCGCTTCCTGGTTCCGAGTAACTATAGCGCACATGCTTGATAATGCACACTATAGTAACTCTGAAAACGAAGCGGACGTTAATTTTCACTGCTGCAGCGGAGGATTGCATGTAAGGTAAATGTTCTTCGTCAGTTGCTCCTGCTCAATTGATTGAAGAACGGGAGGTAAGGCATAGCTCCTTAACCTCACGGTCTTCAATCAATTCAATTAAAGGAATAGTTCACTATTTTCAAGTGAACTGTTCCTTTAATGTCAGAGGAGACTGATCAGACTGGGTCGAGAAAATCCAAAAGCAACAGTAGCTCAAATGACAACCACTGATTACAACCAAGGTACGTAGAGTACCATCTTTACCACATAACCCATCAAACCTTGAACCAGATGGGCTAAGGCAGCAGAAGACCACACTGGGCACCACTCCTGTCAGCTAAAACCAGAAAAATGAGGCTAAAATGAGCACAGATAGGGTCACCAGCATCGGACAATATAAGAATGGGAAAATGTTGCCCTGGTCTCAATTTCAGCCATTCAGATGGTAGGGTCAGGTGGTGTAAACAAACTTGTTTGATCTGTTCAGGCTGCTGCTAGTGGTTTAATAATGTGTGGGACATTTCCTTGGAACAATATTGGCCCCTTGATACCAACTAAGCAATATTTAAATGCCAAAGCCTGCTTGAATATTGTTGCTGATCATGCCCAGTCCACATTATCTCTAACTGGTTTCTTGAATGTGACCAAGTGTTCACTGCACCCCAATAGTCTACACAGTCACCAGAATTCCATCCAATATAGAACCTTTGGGATGTGTTGGAACGGGAGAAATGTGCTAACTGCATAATGCTATCATGTCAATATGGACACAGATCTCCGAGTTATGTTTAAATGTCAAAAGGGGGTCCAACCCGGTACTTCCAAGGTGCACCTAATAAAGTGTCCAGCGAGTGAATAGAAGATGTGACCACTGCCTAAAAAAATAAATAAACACTGCAGTTCCCAAATATAAAAAGACCCTTAAAACACTAGAGGCCACCAGTGTGCAACAAAGGTAACCAAACAACAAAAGGAGAATTATAGTGTCCTCGGCAAACCCCCTCCCTTTAAAACGAACCCAGGGTCAGGACCTAAACCACTAGGTCCTCGCCCCTGGGTTCAGCTTCTGTCCTATACTTACCTCTAGAAGTTCTGATCGCTGGCATGATGCTTTTACAACAGCATGCCTTCCTATTGGTTAGCTTGCATACCAGAAAGGCGCACCATAGATCAGAACTTCTAAGGGTTGAGTACGGGACTTAAAAACTGAACCCATAGGTTTAGATCCTCACCCTCTGTACTTTTTAAAGGGCCAACAAGAGGATCAGGGCTGAGGTGAGTATAGTTGTCCTTTAAAAGACAGAACACACATACTTCTTACTGTATAATATGAGATATCACCTTGGAGGTCTACATTATCATAACACACACTTTGCTTGGCTAGAAGGCAGCCATACATATGGCCGATACTCATAAAATCCCGTTAGATCAGATGACAGTAACTGAATTGGTGGCAGCCATGTATGCAGTTACCACAGCATATTGCAGACAGATGCACCCATGAAAATGTAATGGCAGGCGAATGGCCACCTTAACACATCTGCCTTCTGCTCTGCATAGTCATGTAGTACAGTTCCAACTGTATCCAATCTGTACATGGCATTAAACAGAAAGAATGGAAGAGGTACTCACTACTAAATGTGTGTTATACACCTTCCTCAACTGTAATTAACACTGTTCCTGACTATGGTTAGATTCTCCTCCAACATATGTGATGATCAGTACAGGTCAGTTTAACAAAGATGCAACAGGACAGACCATGCGGATTTATTCTAACCTGTCTAACCGTAGTCAAAGCCAATTAGAATTTCCCAGCCCAGAAATACTGTGTCATTTTCACATTAATGATGAAATGAATGTAACAGATGTGTCAAGCAGCCAACAGGGTCTTTTTTTGATCGTACATTAAAGGAAGTTAAAATCTTCCTCTGTGCAGAGAGAGGTCTGGTTAACGCGGGTGGGAAATGAGTGGAATTGTTTAGAAAGGAGCTTTAATGTGCTGATTGAAAACATCCGGAATGAAGTTTACAAAAAGTGTGAGAGAAACGAGGATAGAAAAGAATGAAAAGAGAACATCGCTCACAGGCAGGCAGGGGACAATGCTCTTCCTACAGGCTGTATTAAAGGGAAACAGCAGCTAAATAGCAAACAGCACGGATTTAAATATGCTGAGCGTGTTCTGTAAGCCCCATGGGTAGCATCATTTTGAAGATTTGAACAGTGTCTTTGCCTGGGAGTGCTAAGTTCATTGGAAAAAAATACTGGCTTACTATATTGTTATTCTACATATTGTTTTATTTTTAAAAAAAGAAATCAATTAATTTCATGCCCTTGGCTATATAGGGTCAGTAGTAATCTGCCATTTCTGGTTCTGTAATGGTCCTTCTTCCCAGGGTGCACCACTTCACTGGAATATACCAAAGAATAATTTCTATTGATTGGTTGTTGAGTGGATCAAACATGCTGAGATCTTTACTGAGCAGTTTGTATTTCTACATCCGGGAATGGAGTAGCATTAGGGGCCGAAACGACAGCTGCTTCTATGATTGGCTGAGGGTCAGCCAATCACAGCCATGGCTGCCAGTTATTAAGAGAGCGAGTATTTCTGTGCTGTTTTTAATGTTTTAACCCGAAGGTTGGATGGGGGTCCCAACACTACAAAAAAGATTATTATTTTATTGAATAAGATCCCTCTTGCTCATGCCAGATTCCTCCTGGTGGACAGGGAAGGGGCAGATACTGGAAAACACACAGGAAGGCCCATACTCTCAGTTTTGTGGACTTTAAATAGACACTGCAGGGCAACCATAAGGGTCAGAGGAGAAAGGTAAGGATTTTTTAATACTACACAGTGGGTCAATTTTTAGTTTTGGGGGTGGACATGTCCTTTAAACAGGAAGCATTTACTCATACACAGAGCAATCACTGGATGGGCAGATCATCCCCCCCAAATCATATGTATTTTTGCTGAACTTTCCCTTTAACAGCAACATTTATCTTGTGGTCTTGAATATGGTCTGATCATAGGAACCTCTAGAAATACCTTGCTCAGCGGTCGGAATAGAGAGTTGTCAAGCTAATTAAGCAATAAAATGGTCCTTATTCTGACATTTCATTTGAACTGTACACACTGGCTTTCCGTGACCAAGCTGTCTATCCCATACAGAGTTCAGTAGACCGGAACACAGTCTCAGAGGAAGCGATAAGACTAGCTTGTATCTTTTAATGTTGAACTGTCCAAAATATCAGCTGATTTGTTTGCTTTGTATCAAACAGCTGCAGGGAAGATTTGGTTTTCTTGGTGCACGCAAACAAGAAATCTAAATTAAAGGACAACTAAAGCCACAGAACAACACTGAACCAGAAGGCAGAACACCTTCATATAAAGCCAGTAATCTGTGTCTTACCTCTCATTTTGATACAGGAGCTGGAAATGTAACCTAAAAAACAGATGTTGTGTGCTTTACTTCACAGCATTCTAGTATCACACAGTTTGGTCAACGACCATTATGTTCTGCACATGCTCAGTACTTAGCTATGGCAGAAATTGTTACAGTTGGTCACACCCATTAATAATCTCTAGCCAATCCTTTTACTGGACAGATGCAGCAATGAAGCATGTGACTGAGGTCAGGAGGTGTGGTCTGACACTGCACATACACACAGATACTTCATCCAGTTCTTAACAGGCTTACATTTACTTTAATACAATTTACTGGAGTGGGATTTTATAGCTTATTGGTGTTTTTAGGGTGTTGTTTTCAGATTCTAGAGTGTAAAAAATTGGGTTTACTTCTCCTTTAAAGGTGAAATCTAATGAGGAATATTGGTCCAGCTCCTAGCACAGACAGTGACACCGCTCAGTTCCTCTATTTACAGGAAGGCTAGGGACTTTGCATTATAATTGAAATAAAGGGGTCCTGAATATCTATGGGGAATATAAGAAATTCTGCAGATAAATAGGAATAACCTTTCACCGTTTGTTTAAATGTTTTGGTCAGATCTGTAGCATTTCCACGCGAGTGCTCCTATACCTCTTTTTAGGTATAGGAGCACTCGCGTGGAATAGGATCTTTTTAAAATAGGACTACACTGAAAAATTGGTCACTTGTTAGTTACCTGCCCCAAACTCCAACCAACATATTCAACACTTTACTAAACATATTTAAAGGGCAACTCATTCTATACATATAACATGCACAACTCTTGACCTTCACTTATTTGCAAATACTGTCTGTGAAATAAAACCAGGTAAATAACTGCCTATTTCAGTCCTTTGGTTTATGTATCATTTACTGCCCAGAAAGCCTCTTAAAGAGATCAGCACGGTGGCTCAGTGGTTAGCACTGATACCTTGCAGCGCTGAAGTCCTGAGTTCGATTCCTCCCTTGGACACATCTGCAAGGAGTTTGTATGTTCTCGCCGTGCTTGCGTGGGTTTCCTCCGGGCACTCCAGTTTACCCCCACAATCATAAAGACATACTGATAGGTTGTATGTGTCAAATAAATGTGCTTAGATTGTAAGCTCTTCCGTGCTGGGCCTGATGTGAATGTATACACGTCATTGTAAAGAGCTACGGAAGATGTTGGTGCTATATAAATCCACAATAATAATAATAAAAGGGACAATATCGGTGAAACATAACCAAAAGCATATGATGAAGACATAAAGTTGGATTTGGTATATAAAGTTTTTGTCATTATCACTGAGAAGCCATTTTCCTTACAGTTGAAAGGTGGAAGATACCCCGAGTTGTATAAAAACATTACAGAATGACTCATTAGGACTGTAGGTAACAGAATCTTCACTTGTATACAATTTGTGGCCGTTGAAACCCACAGATTTCCTTTGACACTGTGATGAACTGTTTGATAGGGTGACTGCCTGTGGGGGAAATAAAAGTGAAATCTGCCTAATGCCGGTAAACAGACACAGTTTCAGTGCATGGCCCAGACATAAACTAGCTTCCGAAATCCAGATACTGGTGTGATTGATTATAGCACCTTTATACTAAACCAATGGGATCCAACATCCAAAATTTCATTCCATTTCATGGCTGTTCCTAGTTTATAGGAAAGTCTTCCTGGACTGCCCTGGTGTTTTATATCTGCCAGTTTGCTGTTATAATGTCCTATAAATCGTGCCTACATCTATTAGGGGATGTCCCGAATCAATAATTCAATCAGATGATTTATTTCATATCATCATCATCATCATCAGGTTTTCTGCGTTCCTTTATTTAAAAAAAAGGAATAGATTTCATACCCTTTGCTATGCTTTTCAGAGGTCCGTATTGAGCTGCCATTTTAGGTTCTGTTATGGCCCCTCTTCCCATGATGCACCACTTCCTTGGAATGTCCCTAACAGTAATTTCTACTGATTGTCTGTTGGGTGGGTCAAACATGCAAGCATTTATTTCTATACAGAGAAATAGCTGGATGGGCAGATTAATGTAATTGAAATGAGAAAATACTCCTTTTCCCCTTGAAACCATATGTAATTCTTTAAAATGCAACTTCTTAATCAGTCAAATCCACCAAATAAAGAGCTGAAGACCCACTAAAAGTTCTCACCGATTCAACATCACATAGCACAGGACACACTTTGTGTCATTATTGCCTATTTTCAACTTATTAAATCAGCGATCTTTACAGCAGTCATAACAGTCTAGAAATAAGTCTTAGCCCAAAAGGAGATCTGATCAGAGTGTTAACAGGTCTAATTACGAATTTAACAGGACTTATCGAGTTACTGTCCTGTAATGAATGAAATGTAAGACATATTTTAATGAAGAGATTTTCCCTGGGGGACCTTATTTACAGGGTTTAGACAACTGATGTCACCTAGAAAATGTACAGATCTGAGTATTAAACACGTCAAACTATTTCTTTGAAAAATAGTTTAATAACAGTTGGATTATAATCAACAGTTATCAATGGGTCCACATATGACTGTTTAAACCATGGAACAGGATATTACCAAATGTAATAACAGTCTGTCTCCTTCTAAGAAGGTCACACAAATATCTACTGAGTGTGGATATTAACTGTAGGTAAAATCTGCAGGGCCCCAGCCTTGGGGGTACTAGTGTCATTTTTGGTACATTAAGTGGAACAGAAGCATGTGATTGCCGGAAATTAACAGGGACAGCTCTAGGGACAATTACCATGATGGAAGACAAAGTACTTTGTCAGTGACTGTAGCCAGACCTGTTGGTTGTGTTCAGTAACATGTCTAGTAAACACAAGGTACAGTGTCTAACAAAGGGACTACAAGGCACCGAAGAGAGATACAGCTCTAATTACTCCTTACAGACAGATTCCCTTTTTGCAAATTGCTGAATTTCCTAAGGGCTAACTTTCCCTTTATTATTTAAATGAGCCTATTGTTAGGTACAGCGCAGGGAACATTATCGCTCCCACTGAAATACAAGGACTGAAGAAGAGGTTTAACTGGTAAACTCCTTCACTGAATAGACGTTTCACAGTGGAAGCACAGCGTATTGCAAAAATCCTGCCTGCACAATGGGGCCTAGCCCCTAATAATATATAGGGTATTCTAATTTATTAGCCTTTTAAGCTTTTTTTCAGCCATTTTTGTGAAAAGGTTTATAACTATAGGACTGATTTATTAAAGAATAAGTCAGTAGTTCTAATGTATTTAACTTTGGTTATTTTATTGGGGAAATAGGAGAAAGTTTACAGGTATCACGGAACAAGAAGAAACAATCTCTGCCTTCTGAGCATTCATTTCACTACTGGGCCAATACGCGACTTCAAGTAATAAGGTTCCTATAGATGGGAGATTATGACATTGACTGACTGTCATCAATGGGTAAGCAATACCACTTTGGTTTTTAAGATAATTTCCCTCCTCCCTAAAAGGGACATATCACACCTGATCTTTCAGTTCTTACTATGAGAAACGTCACACACTTTCATTTCCTATAAACCCAAAACAGAGGAATGTCCCTAGAAAGGTCCCGTGAATCCTCAGATCTCTATGAATCTGGTCTACCTGCCATTCAGTGGTTAAACCCAGAAATTGTGACTCTCAACATCCCCCTTACAGGCTGAGATATTCTGGACCGATTAAATGAAAGTGCAAAAGTTAACCCTTGCTTTTAATCTGCAGAAACCAGTTAGATAATATCTAACTGCAATAACCCAGTAAAAAGCTAAAGTCTGATTGGTTTCTGCAAACACTGGGGAAACTTTTGCATGTTTAATTGATTCATCCCCCATCTTTTTAAATAGTCATATCCAACCTACAGTTTTCAGCTACTGTATTATAAACCTACTAACAACCTGTCACAAGTTGCAGTTTATCGATGGAAAGCAAAACGTTTGAGACCCTAATCCCGTTGAACTTTGGTGCCTATCCTGTCGGCATTGCTGAGCCAACAAAGTAAAATAACACAAGATGGAAGAGAGAGATAGTCGCAGAGTAACGGCTACTGAACTACATTCCTCTTCCTCTTTTTACTGAGCATATAAATAGAATGTTTAAGCTTTTATACCCAGGTGGCATCCCGCCCACGTCACGTGATTTCCTTGTGAACTTTAATTGGATGACGTTTTGTGTTCTAAATAGATTTGTCACAAAATATTTATAGATGCCCACGTTACCAGGCTACATTGTGTCTATAGTTTATTGTGCTGCTGACAGCATTCACTCACCATGAAAGGCTTTACATCAATCTTACAAACAGTATAATGAGGGGGAAAACACCCTTTATTCAAAGCGCCGGTATATACAATACATTTCATAAGGAGATCAATAACAAAACGCTATCACTGATACAATGGAGCTCCAGAAAAGAAGATTGACAGTCCGATATTGGATTATGAAAGACAGCCCCTATATAGGATTTATTCAGGTGTATAGATTGGGATCATTTGCTGTTAGAGGGCTGGGATACTTCACTAAGAGACTCTACTGCAGAGATCTCCAGATGTTTGAAAACTCCATATATCAAGGGTGATGCTGGGAGTTGTAGTGTTCAAACATCTACTGGTTTCCTATCCCAGCTCTATTGCGAAGTGATCTTAAAGTCACTCAAAGCTAATATAAGTGATATTGGGCCGATCCAGTCAGTACCGACGGGTATAGTCCTAGATCACTAATGTGTGTACGGCTGAAACAACAGTTTATGATGCTGACGAACTTTCGGCGTCAGAAATGATAGTTCTGACCGGAAAATTTCCCTTGGGTGTGGTTGGCCCCCTGTACTAAAACACAGGAAGTCAGCGGTGATCATAAGGAGTATGGCAGTCTCGAACAGTCTCCCTATAATTTATATATATTTTATATAGGGAGAACGATCATGACTGTCTGTACAACCATCTGTCAACGATAACAGACAGAATCATGCAGATAGGTTAAGGTCGGTACACACTGTATCATTGGGTTAGGAATGCCATACATGGGTTTGATTGTTTAACTAAACCAAGGACTGTTTAGGGATTTTCCGATCGGCTACTTGACGATATTGAGCGGATCATCGGATTTTTGGTGCAAGATGGTGCATTTCAACCAGTATGAATCAATTGGAAATTCAATCAGGAAGAATTAACCGTGTATGACCTGCTTTACTGTGCTACTACTGCCGCAATCAATATTGTCTCAATAGACAGAGCACATTCACAAACACACAACAAGCTGTGTCTAATGTCTCCCTTTGCTGTGCATGCTGGGTGATTTATGAAAATAACCTGTGTGTACTAAGGGTCAGCTCCCATAATTCACCTTATCTGGGAACACCCAGCTAAGTGTGCGCCGGACACTTCACAGGAAACTGCAGTCTTAGTTCCTGGAAGCTAACAGCCAATCATGTTACAGCTCAGAGATCCCTCCCTCTGACACAGAACACAGATTTCAGTGAAGTTTTTGTGTAAACACATTAGAAATGCTCCTGTCCCTAACAATGGTAAATTCCTATGCTTTTCATACAAAAAAGAAAACTAATCTTTGCAGTGTATGTCTTTGCTAGCACGGATGAAAGAAACTGAACATTTAACATTTCAGCCAAAAATAAAAGTAAGTATGTGGAGTTGAACCAGCAACCTTCTATACTGTGTCGTTCTACCTCTATGCCACATGGGCTAATAAGTAATGAACCAGTACATGTAGAGTCTTTATCTTTTGCTAGACACATAATAAAAACAAAAAAAGGGAACATGGGGGATCGAACCTGTGTCCCAATAGTCTGATTTTCTTCCTAACCCAGCACTTTAGCAGAACACGTCACAGGTGAACTCTCAATCAATAGAAATAAATGCAAGTAAAATCAGTTCACTATTTTGTATTGCTACTGGAAGACTGTCAGCAATTCACGCTGGTTGGTACATAAATAACAGAGCTGCTATATATAAAGTTTGTACATATGTAGAAACTTCATATTTTTCTAGAAACATGGAAACTCAGGCAGTAGACTATGTTATATTGTTTCATAAGGAAACTAGGGGATTTGAACTTGTGACTTCTTGGTCTGTTTGTTCATAAACACACAGCATTTACATGGTGCGCCACCAGCAACTCAACTGTGATCTAGAAACTCTTCACATAGAGACAGTGAATCCTGGGGTCAGGGGGTGTGGCTCTTTGAAGCCAACATGGGCTATGAGTTGTACTGGCAACAACATGGAAGCCTCCTTTGTTACAGAATCTATTACTTATATCTACTAAATGCAAACAACCAGAGAAAAATCTTTCAACGTGTAGGTATTCTGGGGAGAAAAACGTTCACATTAGGATCTGAAAAACTGAAGTTTAGTTCTCCTTTAACAGCAGCAATTAGTGGACTTTAAAGTCTTAGTACATAGCACTGTATGTGTCAAATTGGACTTTTTGTCTAAGGTTGACAATTTATTTAGAAGCCAGACACACAAGGGCCATCTAGCAAGAATGCAGGGAACAAAATGACTATTTTAGATCTGATGATGTTTTTTGTTGTTTCTTTGTGCTATGGCAAACATCATCTGGCAATATAAAATGATCTTGAAAATGTCTATTGTGTCCACTGCATATCTCAGCTGAACGATCTGATGTGTTATCTCTATATACAAATCACATTGTATATAGATAACATACAAATTATCTCCCACCACCTGTACAAGGAGACGGCTTCATGAGTCCCTGACTATCGTACACACAATGTACATTGCAATTATTTCACAATTATTCTCTGATAACAGGTGATGAATACCAGTTGCTTGTTTTATTACATTACCCCTGGGCCATTTTTACTGTTCAGTAAAGCAGTGTCAGAATTGTTAAGAAAGGGCTTGGAGCCAGCAAGACTGCTACAGGAGCCACCGGGGAGCAGACGGTAGAGGTAAATGTATATAATTATTGCCCAAATATAGCAGCCAAACGGAAACAATGTTTTGTAGCCAGAGTTATCAGGCAACCGAGATTTCTGTAACACCGTTTTATTACTGTATCCTGGGATCAAGCCTGAGGCTAGCACATAGGTACTGAAACTGTAATAATAAATCACCTTGCGTGACAATGTAAGGACACAGATCAAAGAGCAGTAACACAAAGTGCTGTGATTAGTAGCATCTATTTTTTTGCAAGCAATTGAATATCTGTCAATGAGAATAGGTCATCATGTCGCTATTATTACAGGCAATATCTAGATATAAAAGAATTTTGGTGGCATGTTATTGGTCCATTATTATAAGTAACATATCTTATGTGACGTTTATCTGCATCGGATGCAGCGTCTGTCTGATGAAATGGAGCTTTGCTTCTTTACCAACAGGTGTTGGATTGCAGAGCAACTTCTGCTAGAACATTAAGAACAGACTGCAAATTCTTGTGGGGATTAGAGGTTTAATGAACGGAATGCTAATTATATCGACTATTTTTATGCTAGTGTAGACTACACACACACACAGGAGAAACAAGCAGCTGACTGTAGGAATCAAACGTATCCTACCAGATTTAAATGGACATTTAACTGATTTCTAATTAGGGTGGATTTCCTTAATTTTTCCCAAGACAAGTGAAGCACGAGGGCACAGCTAAGCATTTCTTTGAACATAAAGTCATACGGCTTGTATTCTCCAATAGTCCACACCAAGATACTTTATATGCATTTGTCCTGCAAAGCTGCAAACTTGTAGGCACAGGGATAAACTGGTAAACACAAGACGTCAATAATTTATACAATTTACATTTCTTATTAGTAAGGGGTTGTTATAACTTTCCCTAACTCAGTGTACACACAGTACCAATATGTAAGATTCTGTCGGTCATCTTTTAAAGATACACAGTCTTTCTAAAGTATAGGTAGATTGTTCATGACTGCCTATTCCCTATACTACAGTACAAGGAGGTGACTACGGGCGAAAGAAAATTTTCTGACCGTAACGACTGTTTCCCATGCCGACGCTAAACGTTCTTTGGTGGATTTGGCCCTTTATGGGTAATGTGTGTTCCCAGCTTAACTTGTAGCACAGCTAACCAAAATCAAGGACTGCCCCCTGCAGATCTAGTGGCACAAGTATTACAAGATTTAAAGGACCAATGCACACACTTTTTAAAAAAAGATTTCCACAATTCCATAGCTACCTGTTATCTGTTTCTTCCTTTACACGTTATAGCCAAAATATGCAAAAGTGGGCCCTCTATAGCTGTCTTTGCTTTAGTTACCTACTTCTTTGTAGTTAATCACCTATTAGTTAGTACAGGGGGGATGTGACCTTTAGGTTGTTTATTTATCTTATTTATTGGAGAAGATATATTGTTTGTATTATAAAGTGTCTGTAGAGGTTGAGCAAAGGAATGGATACATCTGAATCTGGGTAACAGTAAAGGTTCGTACACACGTGCGATCTCGGGTGCCGATAATCGGCCTGCATATGGGCACTTTATCGCCTGAAAAGGCCGTTCGTTCGGAGATCGATGCCCGATCCACCAGGCGGATCTCTGAACGAGCGGCTGTTTCGGCTGATAAAGTGCCAATGCACGGGCAGATTTTCGGCCAAAACGGACGTTCGTACACATCCTGCGTCGGCACCCGCGATCGCATGTGTGTACGAACCTTAACATATTGGGCAAGCACCAGTATTGAGGGGATGAAACATCTTGATAATAAACATTTTCCCTGCATGTATCTCCTGATCCAGATCAATGGGAGCAATGTTGCCAATTAAGGTAAAGAAGAGGTGGCTAATAAACTGACATACTGTATGTAAAAAGTTGCAAATCTGTTTTTCCATTTTTTGTTAAGCTAGGTTAGTCCTACATATGTCCCCTTTCTAATTATTGAGGTTTTGGGTGTGATTTAATTATTGAAGGATGAACACTCCCTTTAAGAGGGCCATTTATCAACCATTTTGTCACAGTCATACTTTTTTCCTCTTGTATAAGGAAAACCAGGGGGGGGGGGGAATAACCTGCAGAAATTCCTAATAAAACCCTCACCACAAATAATGAAGAAATCAGCTATTGTTGCTATAACAATTCTTATTATTACAAGATCGTACCACAAAGGGATGTAAACTGTCCTTCAGCCGTGGGAAACCCTGGGTTAATTCCTAAGGAAGTTCCCCCTATTCATTCATCTTCCAAAGGCTGAGTGTTTAAAGGGGAAATAAATAATTCTGCTATTATAGAATATAGCTCTTGGATTTTTTATTGGCCAGGGCTGATTGCACAGAGATCTTCTTACCATTACCACGCAGGATTCAACACACACAGACGTAAAAGTTAACTAAGCAAAAATAAAAACGTGTAACATCTTTGCAGTTGGCAGTTAGGAAATTAAAAGAGAAAGGACAGTAAACACACCATGTATGAAAGAGTGAAAAATGGGCTGTGTGCGCATTCCCAGCTGCTTGTGTCCAAGTCGTATCCATCACCACTGTCCCACGTCAGGAAGAATCATTTTTCATTTAAAGAGGCACTATACTGATTAGGGGATCCTCTGGGACTTCTGCAGGGGGAGGGGAAGACATCTTTATATTTCAGGATGAATGACTTTGGGCCAGTTAGACATGCGTCTACCCACATTAAAATAAATATAACCACCCTAAGCAATCTGTCTAGAGATGGATTGTCCGGGCCTGGTAACACAAGCTCATGGCACCATTCTCCTCTATGGTAGACCAAGGACACATTCAGAGCAAGACAATGAGGTTTCCATGTTTTCTAAGCCTTGCAGCGTGTATTCTGTACTGGTATCATTGGGGCCTAAAGTGGTGTACACACCTGCAAGATTTTTGAAAGATGACAGACAGGATCTGCAAGATATCAAAATATCAGGCTACACACAGTCCCAAGTGCTCCCCCTATACACAGCATAGGGAGAATGCACGGGACTCTGTGTTTCCCTTGGCCCTGGTTGACTCTTTTTTCCCTCTTTTCCGAACAAGCATATGGCCAACCCGATCGTTTGGAGGCCGCATGTTCATTCGGAAAAAAAGCAATGTACACACAGTACCGATAAAGCCTGAATACCGTTGGATCCGATGGTATTGGGGCTTTATCAGTAGTGTGTGTACCCAGCTTGACAGAGCAGACATCCATACAGAAAAGGGAGTCTTCTGTATTGTGAGGTTTGAATGGAACAACATGATAAAATATGGGCTCAGACCCCAAGGACAAAGATCTTTCTTCCAGGGTGACTGTCTGGGCTCATTGAGATATATACTGCAGGGCTCTTTAATGTAACATTTTATTGTGTACCTTTGATTAGGGATTACATAGAAAGACAATGTACATCAGCAGTACAGCAAAGAAAAATGTGTTTTAGTGTTAACTTCCCCTTTATGAAAGCTTTGTATTTCTCCACACCAAAAACACTCACACTGTGTGCCCATGGAGTGTGCTTCTTTACACCACCATTCCAGTGAGTAACACTGGGTCAAAATGACCAAAAGTCCATAATAAGATCTCACATAGTAGTGGACCCAAGTCACAATATTAAAATGAATTAAGAAATGTATTTTATTTTTTATATATATTGGTATTGAGACATTGACAGTAAAGCCATAGGTCACAGCAAGGTGTAGATTTATTATTTTATTCAAAGGTAAGCAAAGCCTTGTATGTATTTCCTGCATACAATTATTCAAAGCTTACAATCCAATCACTTTATCTCACACACAACCAATTAATGTGACTTTATGTGCCCGGAAGTAAACCACGCAAGTACAGGGAGAACAAACAAACTCCTTGCTGATGTATCCATGAGAGGATTCAAATTCATGACTACAGCCCAGCTAACCACTGAGCTACCATGCTGCCCACTACACCATACACCTTTTCAGAATTAGCCACATGTTTTTTTCCCAACATAAAAACCACTAAACCAATAACAGGGAAATAGTGCAGCAGATTTCCATAATTCTCAAAGTCATTATTTTATTGGAGCTAGGCTCTCCCAAAGAAATGCTAGCCATACCTAATGGGATTTGATGAATATCGGCCATACATGGCAAAAAAAAATACATAGACCCCGATGCAGACAACAACCATTATCGCCTGCCAGTAAGATCAGATTCAGGATACAGAAAATACAGAACAATCGTTTTTTTGAATCAACACAATTCAGTGTGGTACCGGACATGAATTTGTAGCATAGGTTGCAGGTATAGGGTCTCCATTAACTAGATAATTATGTCTATGTCGTATGTAAAAACTTCCCGTGTAGGGTTTATTTATAAACATACAATGCTATTCAAGTGTACATGTAAAACGCTGCTATATATAGTGTGATATATATATGCCCCCGTAATAGTCACCATCTTGTATTGCATTGATTACAGTTTTGGGAACTCGAATAGAAATACTCTCCTTATTCTGCCCTCTGGCCAATCAAACATCTAGCAAATCTGCCAAAACGACAGAACATTTGCATATGGATAAAACTCTCCGTTCTCCCCACTTTTTCAAGTGAGCTAAGGGCCTTTGTTGAGGCCATTGAAAGCAGTGTGGCCTGTTGCTGTATTGGCTGCCGCTCCAGCTGGTCTCAATAAATTTAGGCCTGGACTACTTCATTTAGGCCTTTTGTAAGGGGGACGCATTCACTGCAGTGCTCAACCGACAATTTAAGGCAAGTTCTACTTTTCTTCCCTCACTCTCTCTTTTTTAAAACAAATGGAGCTTTGAACGGAATGTGTGAAAATGGCCCCGACCCTCCCAGGCTGAGTTCCCACCATTGTGTACTGTGACAACAGGATATAATTGCTTACTTACTTGGCAGCGAATTTTACCATCTGCTTGCTCGTGCGTTCTCCCACTGCTACCAGGGCCTGCACATTAAACTGCTGCTGACGTAGGACCAAGAAGCACTGTTTTCCTGAACAGAGACACAACAAAATACAGGTGTAATGTGCACTTGTGTGTTTTGCGACTTGCCGACCAATAACATTTTGTAATCCATATACCAGGGTAAATACGGTATTCATACAAACCCCATAAAGGAGCTTACTGTGTAATTACCTGCATTTACATTAATACCCACACACAATTCTAGTTAGAATGCTGAGGGAACACAGTAATTACATTAATAAAACAAACATTACAGCACATCTCATTACCCACCAGGAACATAGATAATGGCAGTCTAGCAAATAGGATATCATAATGAGAAGACCTTTCAACTATTATTTTAAAATGTGTTTCACTTAAAGGGTAACTGTGGTCCATTAAGACTTTAGGTGAATTGACAGGATTTGCTTTCCTGAGTATTTTTGCAATTTACTTTCATTATTTTTTTTACATAGTTTTGAAGATATTTACATTTGTATGTGTGATATGGAAGCAGCATCAGCAGATCCCCTGCACTTCCTGCTTCCTGCTCTGAAACCATTGTTATTGTTATCGATTTATATAGTGCCAACATCTTCCGTGGCGCTTTACAATTACATAGTCATACATTACATACAGGGTAATAGATGTTATGCAAAGTCATACTTATTACATACACAGGTAATACATAATATAAGTAAACAGAGTGTGGAGTTTCTTACAGCAATACCGTGATACAATAGGAGATAGGACCCTGCCCAAAGAGCTTACAGTCTAGAGGATATGGTGTGAGACATTAGGTTGCGGGAATCGGTAGGCTGTAAATAGATTGCCAGTGGAGTGTGAAAGGGGCTGGATCATATTGGGTAGTAAGAGGGGTAATGTCTAGACCAGGTTATACGCTAGCCTAAAGAGGTGGGTTTTAAGGTTACGTTTCAAGGTGTTAAGGGATGGTGAGTGACGGACAGATGGAGGAAGGGAGTTCTAGAGCAGAGGGCAGAAAGAGTAAAATCCTGAATGCGGGCATGGGAAGAGGTGACCAGGGTGGATGAGAGGAGGGTATCGTTTGCGGAGCGGAGGTTGCGCCTGGGACGGTATCGCTGGATCAGCTCTGAGATATATGGAGGGGCTGTGTTGGAAAGTGCTTTATAGGATAAGGTAAGCAGTTTGAACTGGATCCTTTTCGTGATGGGCAACCAGTGGAGAGACTGGCAGAGAGGAGAGGCATTAGAGAAGTGAGAAGAGAAATGAATGACCCGGGCAGCAGAGTTGAGAATGGATTGAAGCGGTGCCAGGCGGTTGTATGGTAAACCACACAGGAGTGTGTTGCAGTAGTCTGTCCGGGATAGTTGATGGGGAAATTTATTAGTATTGCAGTGTTTTTTTCTTCCGTTGGACCTACTGAGAAATAGTCTGAAGGTAAGAATCGGTTCCTGACCAAGAAAAATGGCCCAATTTCTTTATTGAACATGCTGGAAAATGCTGGTATCCCATTGTATGATAATAATGTTATGTGAATGGGCCCCTTTAAAATTACTTGAACAACAGTTTCCACCTAATCTTCAAGCTGTCTAAGACTTTTTACAAGTTTTTATAAGCTTAGAGGAGGCCACTAGGGGAATAGCATTCAGTCATTGGCTGTGATGTCATCTGTTACATCCATGACTGATAGCTGCTAACTGGAAGTACCAGGAGTTAGAAAGAGAGGTAACAAAACATCAGGCAGCATTCTAAGTTAGTCTTACATCTCTCAGATTTCTAACTATTGCAGTTTGGGGGGTTGGGAGACAATTAACCTACATATTTTTTTTCCTTTGAAGGGTGAACTTGTCCTTTAATTTTAAACAAAACAATCAAAATTTGTTGTCCCTGCCTTCACACAATTTCTTTGCACGTTTAAGGGAGCTCATGTTTATAAAATACATATATAAGCTAAACAATGGGCAGGATGCATTTAAAAAAAAACAACTTTTTACAAGTTAACTGGTAAATAAATATGAACGGGTAAGGGAAAGTGAACAATAGAAGAGAGGCTAGCATTATTTTCCCAGAGAACCCTAGGGTTTAGTGAGCGGGTTTAACCGACAATCATTTTCCTGGTACAGTTTCCTGTAACAATTGGCAGCTTAATTAAGAAACTTAAAAAAAAAACAAACATCTTAAGTGGAAAAAAAAACATGGTCAAATGTGGATATAACAAGGAGTCCATTAAATTGCATTAAATTCTAAATAAATGAGCTTAAATTTAAAAAGAGTAACAGTGGTCTCCACAAATATATATGAAAAACTTCCCAGACTGCCCGTCTCTGTGACAGAAATGTGTTATGAGCAGTGTCATCCCCCCCCCCCCCCCAAAAAAAAAATCGATCTTTTCTGAAGCTAGTTAGGCTGGGTACACACAACCGACCAATCAGACAAATCCATGTGTACCCAGCCTTACAGACCTGCAAACATTCTCTGTCTATTCCTCTACCTGGACACCTTAGGAACCTTTCAGGCTTGTGGCTAGCTTTACATATGATTTAGCAGTTTGGAGGCAAGGCTTATGAATACACCTGATGAGGCTCTGTCCCAGCAGTGGGCATGCTCCAAACTTTAAACTTGGGGGCAGACCAAGTGCTGGTGATGTCATAGCTCACAGTACTAGCAAAAAACACCCTTTATACTGCTGTAACTTTGGATAGACTGCAGCTAGAAGCAAGATCCTGAAGTCATGATAATGGTAGAAGTCTGCCCATTTTAATAAAGGTAACTGGTATGGAGACCACTTTTCCCCTTTAATAAGTATCCAATAAGGACACAGAAAATCCCCTACATTTCTTGGGTTTGCTGCTGGTTTTCGAACATAAATATTCCAGTAGTTAAGTAGAATTTACTAAGGCTCGTGAATAAAAACCATATTTATAACTACAAATCAGTTTACATTTCATAACTTTCCCTCTGACCTCAAGCAATACCGGCATTTTGCAAGTTGGAACATGATTTTCTGTTGGCACATATTTTCAGTAAAAGATTATACAGAAACGCAATCAACCTGCTCCAAGAAATCTAAAGACGGAAGGATAAATATACGGTACATTAGGGATAATTCTGGTTTCCAAAACTTTTTTTTAGTTCTCTATTTGCCAGTTATTTTTGCAGATTTCTAATAATAGAAAAGTGTAGAAGCCAAATTGTAAGTTTCCAAATGAATTTACAAGGCTGACAATGGCTAATGACAGATGCCTTTTCTATCGGCAATTGTTCTTGGGGCCGATATGTTTTTTTGTGTGGAATGTTTATTTTAAAAACCTAAGATAACACAGCATTGTAAATGCACATGCTGCATCCAAAGATATGGTGTTCGTGCAAGGAATGCTGGGTAACAAGTAGGAACAGCTATAGGGCAGCCAAATACAGGCAATGCACCTGCTAACATCATTCCCTAATGCTATAAAATCCAGAATGACATCATTAATAAATAGTTCATTTGGCATTCCACAACATATATACACATTAATACTATAAGCTTGGCTATTCCCAGCCATGCAGACCTAGTTGAAAGTCATACACAGGTCACACAGGAATGAAAAACAGATTTTCTGAATTGGAGCCCCAAGTCCAATACTCTTGTGTTTTATATTGTCTATGTACTTGTGCATATTAACCCATACATGCTATATTTATGACACATAAATACACTAAATTCACCAAGCCCAGTTAAGCCCAAAGCTTCTTACACACAAACGCCTGGCAATACACAAAGCTTTGCATACAAAAAAAGATACTAACTGATATTCTACAAATTCTTTATTCTCAGGGATAATATACAAAAATCTAAAATCACATGTAGCCCAACAACCCCCCATGTTAATGTTAAAACCAGAAAAAAAAAACACCAGACACAATGCAGTCATAGTATAGTACAGATCCCAACGTGTACAAAAGAATACTCAGTCACTAAGGGATCGTACACATGAGCGGTCATGGGTGCTGACACGCGACGCACATGGGCCTGTTTACGGCCACTTTATCAGCCGAAACTGCCGCTCGTTCGGAGATCCGCATGTGTGTACAAACCTTAAGGTATGTCCGTGCATTTTTTCAATGGCACCATCTATTCCTTGTGTACTCATCTTGAGACTTGTGTGAGCAATTACCCTGCTATCTCTTTTTGTTTGCTGTTACATGGCAATACACATAGCTTTGCACATGCCATCTCCACAATGAAGACCGTGTGTTGTTGCTCAGTACGTCTGTGTTCCCTTTACTTCTATCCAGGTGTCTCTCAAACTCATCAAATTCCATACGATTAGCCTAAGGGCCGATGAGTGACAATGCTACAGTGTATATATCAATAACCCCAAACTCTCCATGCTGTAGGTCATACAAAATATTTTCAATGGACATTTGTCTACAACAAAGGTTTCTTGTTAGTAGCCTATGGTGCAGCTGAATCAGCATCCATCATTTTGCCTTTTCATTTAACATAATAGCATCTAAGTCCTTCTACAGTGTAGCTCTATGTACAGCAATCAACAATGTAGGCCACCAGCCTTAGGCTTCATTCACACTAGATCAGTTTATGTCTGTTTTTGGGCAAAAACTCACGTTACGGTTCTTTTTTTAACGGATCGGATTGAAGTAGTGCCGCACGCATTTCTGTACCAAGACAGACGCGTTGTGATTAAAGATATAGCAAAAATGGAACACTGAAAACGGACAGTCCAAAGAAATGGATTGTCCATTGTGGTCCGTTTCTAGTGTGAATGTAGCCTTAAACAGCTGCCTTTATTTCGCCCACGTTAAGGTTAACATAGCAAAGCATAGAATCCCGCAGTAAATGGCGAGACAGAACTCAAGAAAACATTTGAAGTTCACATTGATGTACACTGAATGCCTAGAAACTGCTGAGTGCAACCAAAGGTACAAAGTTACTCATTACATAGCTTCCCCTCTGTCTAGGTTAAGATCACTGAGCATGTCTGAGTCGGTGACCTGGAGTAGAGGTTATAGAGGCAATATCATTTTAAAGAGGAAATCCTGGGCTACAAGAATAAAATATGTTTGAATTTCATCTTCTCCTTAATAATAAAAAAAACTGTAATTAATAGACACAAAATTCAGTGCAGATATGCGGGACACATAATAGAAGTGTGCCATTGTCTATGCATGCGCGTAAATTGTAAAGCCGCGTTGGGACCTGTCAGAGGAAGCAGCCCTGGAGTGTGATCGCAGGTAAGTTCTGTGTGTTCCCTGCTTGCTCTCGTCTAAATAACTGAATAATGGGAGGTAAGACAAAGACAAAGCTGCTTTACCTCCCATTCTTCAATTGAAGGGAAAAAAGCTAAGTCTTTTTTTATGAGATACACAAATCTTACAGCACAAGCAGACAGTCATATAATTAGAGTTTTGTGCAGAATTTCAAGCCAAATTCAGAGTTAATACTTAAACTTTCTCTATTGTTTTTTCTCTAGTCTTCGTATTGACAATTCCAGATCTTTATTCAATCATAACTCTACAAACAACTTGCATGTAGCTCTTACCTTTTGCTCTGCTGGTGTGCACTCTGGCCCGAACCCAGACAGATTCATCCGCTTTCTGTGCCGTTAGCTCCTTCACTCGCACTAAAACTCTATCTAGACAACGGACATAAAAACAATGTTAAAATGCAAAGCATTGGGAAGATAATTTAGAAACCAATCAGACATTTTTGTCTGATCTAAATGGTTTAGGTATAACAACTGTTGAAAAGAGAAAATATTGATACTCCCCAAATTTAAAAAAATTAACCCAAAGAACACCAATAGTAAAATAATTCTCTGGTAAATAGAATGTAGTTACATGTAACCCCTTGAGGGACTAGATTAGGCAACAATCAGTGCCACCACACTGCCTGCTTTCCAGTAAACCATGAGACATTCAAGACAGCCTTGTATGCATGTGTACTTTCAGGCAACACCTCTGACCTCACTCGCATTTGATGTACCGGTCTGTAACTGGATTAGTAAATGCTGCAGCAGCTTTTAACTGGGCATGTGTGAGAAAAAAAAGTCAGAGGCTAAAACAGTGGGTGTGCCTATAAAATTGGAATGCAAGGAAATAGGGCAAAATAAGAGGTAAGACACAGATGAATGTTTTTAAAGGACAATTATACTCACCATTTCCCCGATCCATTCCTGCAAAGTACCCAGGGTGAGGACCTAAAATGCTCCTCACCTCTGGGTACTTTACAAAAGTTGTGCACTACTTAATCTCCCTCGTCACTCCGGTCAGATCCTCCCCACTGGCACTGTCAGTGACAGTCCGGGAGGCAGCCAATGGGAAGGCACGCCTCCCTGCAGAGCGCGTTTTCCCATTGGCTGCCTCACAACCTGTCACTCAAAGTGCCAGTGGGGAGGAGTGGACGGCAGCGCAGAGGGAGATTACAAGTAATGTCTTAAAGCTGCCAATGTCCTAGCACATATATTTGGTGAACATGAAGCATACTTTTCTTAGCAGGAATGGATGCACATGAGAAGTAAAAGTTCATGTGCATTTGTATGCAGTTCACACTAAAATGTTCCAATCTGATGCATTTTAAATACGCACTGTTTCATGTATTATGTCCAGAAACGCACTCTATAAAACTGTATATATATAGAAAACGCAAACGCAACTTTTTACTGCTTTGCGGTCCATGTTTTGTGGATGTAGCCTTAGTTGATGAAAAAACACCTTTTCTTGCTAACACCTGCTATGTATTCCTGTGACAAAGTCACAAAGAAGATTATGTTTTATAGATGGCTTATCTAGAATAGAAGACTCTGCAGATATAAAGCCATAAGCAATCACACTGTCACAGTATTATTAGGTGCTAAATGCTGCCATGCCGATTCTCTGCTTTGAACATCCCACGTTTTTTTCTTGCTGTCTTACGTGTGAAATGCACAAGAAAACACCTGGGCTGCAGTCACTGTATTTACTGGAAAATAAGCTATTACAGGAGTATATAGAAACAAACAGAAAAGTGCATCAAAGTGGCTGTTCCTTTATTTATACCATTTTCTATTTATTGCTTTTAATTAGCTACAAGTTTGGCACCCGTTTCCTTTGGGAACTTTCAGACAATCACCCAGCTGGGCATGTAAACGCACAAGCCTATTGAATCCTTTTTACAGAACAGGAAACAGCCCATACAAAATGAAAGGGGTAGCCATTTATCGCTGAGCAAGAAAATATTGCAACCAAAAAATAAAACTTTTTATATTTTTTTTCCTTTTTGTATGACAAAGTATAATTACTGTACTGTACATGAACTGTAGCACAGATTATTGTGGGTAAATATATATACAGTTCTACACAAAGGGGCTTATGCGGATGGTGGAAAAGTTTGCTAGTGCAGCAACCAACCAGATGTTAGCTTTTTAACATGTTACTGCAGTAAGATTCTATTTGATTGGTTAATAGCACAGACAAACTTTTTCCTATAGCAGCTGTAAGAATAAATATAATTATATATAGTTTCGGATGTCTTGTCTGTACAGGGAGATCTAATGTCCAGAAACTTGATTGCATAGTTGTATACAGGATTAATTAAATCCTGTTTTATTAACTATTTGCCGCATGGTTTCCAAGTTATCTTCAGTCTGACAAACCAGAAAGATTTGGAAGAGTCCTGCACAGTTCGGCACTTTATAAGTAGCTGAATTATAACAGCTGTTTGTGAATAAACAACAGTATGTGACATGAACATTTTTTTGCTTGGCTGGAAAGATTATTATCATCTTAACATGAATCCCTCTTACATAGAGCACACAACACTCCATTCAATTCAGCTGTGAAATAGCCAGAAAATCAATGTAGTAGATCTAGTAGGAGATGCTAAATACTGTGGGAGGTATTTGCAGGCCCAGGCTTGAAGGAGAATAATGTATAAACTGAAATTTAAGAGGAAAGTGTTATATCTAGTGTTATATCTATAGTGATATGTTCACTGCTATAAGCACCTGTGTAAGTTAAAAGAATGGTGTACACCTGGATAACACTCTTCATTCACTTGTAATAACATGTACTAAGCCAATGGAAATCCCCTCCTGCAGGGCCCATCTCCAGGAAGGTAAATTATAATGCTGCTATTATTTTCTATAATCCCACCTGGCTTTTCCAGCACAAAAATAAACCCTTGCAGTGTCCCCTGCCCCCCCAAAAATGTTGTGAAACTGGTCACAATGTACAACCTGCTTTACGTGAAGTCAAGGACACTGACAATTTTTTTATATATTTATGTTTTATATTATAAGTGGTTTACTTTCAATTAGCTCAGTTCATGGTTACACTTATTTAGTAGATCTGAAATCTAACCAGAAATGAAATGGGAATATAGATGTAGAAAAGAACTCACTGACAGCAAAACAATCCACCTTCAGGGGAACTTATTTATAATGATATAAAGTAATAATCTGAAATATTTCCACTAGACTGACACAGGGTGACTACTGAATCCAATGGATCCATGGGAAATCTTTGTATTAATACTGGAGGAAGCGAAATGTTCTGTTTCCATTAAATTCCTTATAATAAACCCTGACGTTTGGAATTCCGTTACCTGGTTTGTCTTGAGACTGTATCATAGGAGGAACGCCATATCTTTCTTTAGCAAAGTCCTACGGAACATAAAATCTTATTTAACAATACACGAACCGGCTCTAGCCTTACCCTGCCTTCCTGTTTATTGGCACAAATACGGCCCCAGCCTTATATACCCAGGGCTGTTAATTCAGCAGAATAATGGGAACCAAGTACCAGTTTCTATATAGCACTGAATGTGGGAAACATTATGGATCACAATTTAGGTTTAGTATCACTTGTTAGAGAACAAAGATAATAAGGATCCCACTAAAAATGTAATTCTATATTGTGACTTCTCCACGTATTGATGGCACTGTATGTACCAATGGAACTGTGGTACAGCGTACAATCTGCACACACCCAGCTTCCTCATTTATCTTGTTGGTTCCATGTGCCTCAAGTGTGCAGCTGGCCATGGCAAACTATAAACAGAAAAAAATGCTCCAAGTACCCAGATCTGCAAAGGGGAAAATCACAGTCTATTGGGTCAAATAAACCACAAAAGGTTTCAGGGCACCTTGATCCTTTGTGTGGTTTATTTGACACGATAAAGGGGGATTGTGCTCTGAGCTTTTTTTCTCAATGGTATTGTGGTGGTCAGGGAATGCACACCCAGACCATGGGAAGAGCAAAAATACATACCCAATGTATTATTGGGTTAACTTTTGCATTTGATTTGCTCTTGAATTGCTTTTACAATTGATCAAATCGAAACATAACCCATGTATGGCAAGTTTAGCATGCTCACATTTCCCATAGGCAGATTCTCGTGGGTCTCTAAAGATTTTGTGAGGTTGTCGCCTCAAATTCCTAAATAAGACATTTGGCTATCAGGGGAACTTTTCTTTTTATTAGCCTCTTTAATTTCCCTATTAAACAGTGGAACAGAGGAAGAAAGTGTCACTCGTGGCTTTCAGGCCCAACCAGCCAGACTCAGTACTCCATAAGAATAAGGAGGGGCTGTATGTAAATTCAGCTGCAGTTTATATCAATATCACAGAGAGAGAGCCTGTAGGTGCAACTAGATAGTAAGCTCTACGGGGCAGGGACCTCCTTTCCTCTTGTGGCAAAGCTCCAGTGTTGCCTCTAAGCTGTGCGCTCGCACACAACTCTGCAGGCCTGTGCACACAAAAATATTCTGGAATATAAGTGCTGTGGTATGGAGCGCACAAAATTTCATTTTGTATGCGCACAGAAAATATATTTCTGCACACACAGCCAATTTGAGGTTAGAGGGAACATTGCAAGGCTCTAGAACTTATATAATTTAGATATTTATGTACTGAACTATTAATGGATTTGCCTCCCTTGTATGTTTTTTTTTGTATATTGTTCTTGTACAGCGCTGTGTCCCCAAGTGATGCTTTAAAAATAAACTATACATACATTCTTGTAACATGATCAGATCTACAGATACTTGCCTCTTCCTCTTCTCCTTGTTGTTCAGACGCCTGAAACAAAATCAGAGATTATTCTCAACATTGCTAGAAAGCAAGAGGACATATTGTACCAAGCAACTTCCTAAAACATGTAACAAACCACCGAGGGCACAGACGTCATGGCAGCATCATAACCCACCTGTGTGACCAGGAGCACCAAGGCAAAACACACACAAAGGGTACAGATATGTGGTTATACTAACTTACTGCAGAACACACTGTACTAAGCAAGAGAACCACAAAAGGCATAGCAGAGACAGAAGCTTACCACACCCATTACACCTGCTATAAAGACAAAAACTCTTTTCTTGGCTGAAAAATCTTTCATGGCCATATGCACATCCAAATAATAATCCCTAAACGTAGTTAAAAATAAAATGGCTACACACAGTACTGACCAATTTGGCCTGTTTTTCTGCTTTCTTTGCTGCCTTTTCAGCTTCCTTTTGTTGCTTTTTGAGAGCTTTCTTAGACTGGGCCTGCTCGTCAGCCATACTGCAAAAAAAAAAAAATAACAAAGTGAGCCTAAGAAGCAAACACAACATTAAACCTGTGACCTTGCGCCTTCCATTTCTATTTATAGCACTTCCTAGAGGAAGTTTTTATTCAATGGGAATTCATAGCATCAGAGGTGTGCAGATTCCCTTTGTCTTTCTAAATGAGTTGTTCAGTTTTCCTGTAAAGAAACAACAGAATCTTTACAATGACCCCCCCCCCCCCCCCCCTCCTCAATTTACAGAAAATAAAAACAGGAAACTTTTAGAATATTTTGCCTGGAAATAACAAGTATGGGATATTTCATTTAACACGTATATATATTTATAAAACAGAATAGGGACGTGTCCTTTCTCAATTGGAATGCTTACAAAAGGCCAATCCATCTAAAATTATGGTCACGACAAGTATTGGATCTCAGTCTATGAGACTGGGCAGTGTAGTTATTAAAAGGGAACAAAGGTAAAAAAATGTTTAATTCAGATGATTCCCTATTCTTGAATGCCTGTATTTGTAAGTTTAACTTAAATTTAAATTACATTAAAAAAACACCTGGGGTAAGGACCTAAACCTTTAGATCCTCACTACTAGATTTACCTTAGATAACTTATAATACTTGCCTTTTGAGCTCTCTGATTCTTTACAGTACCTCCCCCTTCCCAAGTCCAGGACCAGACTAACGGGAAGACATGCTTCTTGCAGGTAATGTTTTCCCATTGGCCAGACCCTGGATAGAAGCAGGGGCAGAGCTGGACAGGTCTGGCAAGTCCTCACCTGAGTACATCAAATGGGTGCAGGGTGGTTTAGAGGAAATAACTCCCTTTTACCTAATTACTGTATATACTCGAATATAAACCGAGATTTTCAGGCTAAAAAATAGCCTGAATCGGTTTATACTCGATTCAAAGACTTACCTGCTCCAGTGGCCGCACGCCCCGCATCCTCTGCTGACTGACGTCACTATTCGGTGGAGCATGCAACCACCGGAACTTAGAAGAGGATCCAGAGCAGCCTGCAGGGGAACATATGGAGCAGGTAGGAGAAGGCAATGGTGGGGGTTCAGGGGGGGGGGGGAAGCACAGTAATTCCTGCAGTGGCTATTCCTTGCCACCGCAGATGTTTGGAGTTGTAGTTTCCAAACATCTAGAGTGCCAAGGAATGAGGCTTTAATTGCCTTTTAAATGGACATAAGAATTCCCATACAGTAATAGCTAAATACAGTATGGCTATTACTCTATGGGAATTCTTATGTCAATTTAAAAGGCAATTAAAGCCTAAAAACAATAGAATCAGAAGGAGAATGTTATCTATTGCTGCCTTCTGATTCTGTATTGTTTTGAGGCTTTAGTTGCCCTTTAAGTGGACAGCAGAATTCCCATACAGTAATAACCATACTGGATTTGTCTATTACAACACAGAATCAGAAGGCAGTTGTGGTCATAATTTCTACCCTCGGTTTATACTCGAGTCAATCACTTTTACTCCTTTTTAAAGGTAAATTGGGTGCCTTGGTTTATACTCGGGACGGTTTATATGGTAATCAACTGTAAGCAAATCCAGGAATTAATTTTATTCACATATATGTGAAAAATTTGTAGAAGTGACTGGTTACCACCGTTATATTTCACGGTAGAATTAATATTGAACGTGGTGTATACATAATCTGATGGATATAACCAGGGAAGAAACTAATGTCACAATGCACAGGATTTCACATGAAACACATTAAAGGATTTTCTCTTTCCTGGATTTTTTCTCCTGCAGCTAACTTTAGTTTCCCGGCTGAACTTGGCAGTGTGTGATTATAATTAGAGACCCAGGAGGTATATATATTATCTGTTTGTGTAAACAATTGTCAGCTCTGATCATGCCAGAAGCAATATTCCCTTCCAGACATAAATAAGCAGGCTGGCAGGATGATACGTACACAGGAACACCAAGTTTAGACAGTGCGGATAAAGGTTTTCCCAAAAGGAAATGTTCATGTGAACAGGAGCCGAGTGGAAATCCCAGAAGCGAGGGGGGGGGGGGGAAGCCCGGCACAATCACAGTAACAGGTGCCCAACTACAGCCGATTATTAAAGACCCAACCCACGTATGCACCTGCTTTTTACTTAGTGCTCCTGGGCACGGTTAGTCAATGCCATTGTACCCTATAACAAGCAATAGCCAAAGAAATAAATGTTTTTAAAAAAAAAATTACATTAGTCATTGAGGGAAATGAATATGGACAAGCAGAAACCCAAACAACATTAAATGGGCATTAAAACAAACACCGACTTGGTGCTGATTCACAGCCCCACGCACGTGCACATGAGACATTTCATAATAACTATTCTTCAGGACAGCTGCTTTTGCATTCAGCCTGGAATCACTGCTAATCTATTTCAGTTCAATTTGTCAAGTGCAAGGGCTGAGAAACTGACCACTGGTAGATGTAGTTTAACAGGTCAAAGAGTGAAACTACTGGTAAAACTATCCATAAATCTTTCCCTAAAGTATTGACTTACAATACTCTTGCTGAGATTTATCAGATGGAAACCCAATTCCATATAATGGAGACCACACGCCATGGTGCCTTCCAGCTATTACAATACTCTTACTGAATGCTTTAAAAGCAAAGTTCACTTTTACAGTGAACTATTCCTTTAAGACTGGAGGGAAAAGAAGTTTAGTCTTCAAGTTTATAAAGTGTTTTTCACTGCGAGAACGTTAAAACTATGGAACTGTCTTCCATTGGACATGGTGATGGCAGGTTTATCGAATAGTTTTTAAAAAAAAGCTGGATGTGTTTTTAAAAACAAAGAATGTTGCAGGTTACTGGTATTCATACATAAAGTAGAGTTAATCCAGGGATATTTCCAATTGCTATTTGAAATCAGTCTGGATCAACTGTTAGGCAGAAAATGTGGGTATTGCTGAGTAGGTCAGACTAGATGGACATATGTCTTTATTCAACCTTAAAGGGCATGTCCACCCTTTCCAAAAACTTTTAGTATATTATAGTGCTTGCTCACTCAGCCCCAAACGCTGTAATCTTATTTGCAGAAACTCCCGATAGTTACTTACCTTCCCTCTATCCTTTGCTGCACTGTCCCGGCCCTCTGCTTGCATGAAACTGCAAGCAGGGGGCCGGACCGGCAGCCGCGTCTGTGAATGGCTGAAAGGCAGCCAATCACGGACGCAACTGCAGGCAGTTTACAACGGCAGAGGATAGAGGGAAGGTAAGTAACTATCGGGAGAGTTTCTGGAAATAAGATTATTGCAGTTAGGGCTGGGGGAGCAAGCACTATAAGATATATAAAGGTTTAAATGCTAGGGGGAGGGAGACCAAATCGGGAAGGGGGGGCTGCACTGCGCATGCAGTGTCCTATATGGACTCTGGTAGGCTCCTGGTGGCCAGTTTTTAGGATTATGTGGGGGAACATTACAGGAGAACCATTTGGAGCTGGGATGTAAGGTAAGGGTTTTATTACACTACACAGTGGGGCCAGGAGAGTAGGAAATTATAGTTTTGGGGGTGGACATTCCCTTTAAATACTATACTAGATAATAACTCAGCATACCAAGTCCTGTTGCATCGCACAGTCAAAACGGGATCAGAATTGTGTAAGTGGGGCCTAGCAGTACCAATCCATTGCACCCAATTTAAAGGGAAAGTCCAGCCCTGAAATGAAAACTTACATACAGGTAAATCACCCCCCAAAACCCTAAACTGTAATAGTTTGAAATCTGAAATATATAAGTCTAACCTGAAATCCTGCACAATGTTCTGTTTCTGCTTCCTGGTTCTTCCAGTTACGGATTTGACAGTTGACATCACAGCCAATGATTGAATGTTAATCCCGTCTGCCTCTTCTGAGCATGCCCAGGCTCAATACAGGCTCAGTACTGGTCACTAATTTGCTCAGTTTCCATGAGGCATCCAGAAGCATAGCAGGCATCAGTTATGAATTCATGTGGCAAACTATGATATATCAACATATTTTAAAGAGGCCATTCTTTCTAAAAGATGTTCTTATGAGGGAGGAGTTTCCTTTAACTGATCGAAGTGGGAACACAGAGTATGACACCTAAGGTATGCACTTTCCAGTGCGACTGTCAAAATGTTGTTTTGAGAGGGCAGCACTGCTCAGAGGATACATGAGGATGCTCCTGGGGTTAGAAATATGAGGAACAGAAACTTCCTGTTGACAAATCTCCCTGTCCCTTTCTGTCTAGTGGCTCCCCTTCGCCATAGCTCTAGGAAATTTACATATTTAAATCTCAAATAGATACGTCCCCATGTTAACATATTAATCTTACTGCTATGTCTACAGAGGAGAGAGATTATAAAGTACAATGGCAAAGGAGGTTTTTGCTAAAGTCACAGCACAAATTGGCAGTAATGCGAAGCATTACAATTGTGCTTTTCAAGCGTGTTAGCATCCATTGATAGTGTGACGTTCCATTCTGGACATGCTGGGTGCACGCAGAACAGCACTGCTGTGTAAGGCTGAGGCCTCACTACAATGCACCAAGTCCCGCATGCAATCGCGAGAGCTATCGTGTGTGCGGTTTGTGTGTGTTGTTCCGCCTTTGCGCATGCAATTTTGCAATTTAAAGGGGAAGTTCAGTGAAATGAATGTACTTTTCAGAAAAAAGAGCAGTATTTTTTCATCCCAATGACCTCAATCTGCCAATTCAGTATTTTGTCTGTGTATAAATAAATGCAACCAAAATACTGACTTCCTGTTTGCAGGACCCCTTGTAGAGACCGTTATGGATTTGCCCTTGACCCAGCGCCTGGGTTGATTTAGTTGCTCAGTAGAGATCTGAGCATGTTTGACCCATTCAACAGCCAATCAGTAGAAATTACTGTTAGGAACATTCCAAGGAAGTGGTGCATCCTGGGAAGAAGAAGGACCGTTAGAACCTGAAATATCAGCTCACTAATGTCAACAGCAGGGACAGCAAAGGGTATGAATCACTGATTTTCAAAATGGAAGGAGAATATGTAGATAACTAATGAAGGCATTACACAAACTAACAATTTAACAAATATTGATAATTTCCACTGAACTGTCCCTTTAACATTATAGAAACGCATGCGTTTGCGCAAAAAATGGTGATCGCAAAACGGAAACGGATGCACAATCGAAAATCACGGAAACTTTTGCATTCCCGCGATTTCCATTCTCACCAAATTGGATGCGCAATCGCAAGCAAAAACGTGTTAGTGTGGCCTAGCCCTAAAAGCTCTTTTCTGGGCTTCCAGTTGAGGGGAACAATTGGAGGGAAGGAGTTGAGGCTGCACCATGAGCTGCTCCAGTGACAGCACCAAAGAAAAGGTTAATATCTGAAGATTACATTGAAATGATGCTCTGTATTTCTGTGGTTGGGGACAGTGGGCAGGTGACTGTATGGAGAGAAACCTTGTATCTCAGAGTGTGAACTGGGCACCAACAAACAGTTTAACCAGTGACGTAACTACTGCCCCCGCCACCCCCGCAACCGTGGTGGGGCCCGGGCTTTAAAAACAGCTGATCATGGAGGGGGTCAGGGGCCTGGCCTCCAACCCCTGCAGTTACACCCTTGAGTTTAACATTAACCCCTAGTGATCTGCAACTATCCCGATATTTTTTGTCCATTCATTACAATTAATGGAGTTATTAATGCTGATTACCTCTCTCTAGATTAGACACATCTGATTGGTGGATACTCTAACTAGACTGCATCTTTCTGATACATGAACACAATTTCAAAATAAAAGTAAAAAGTATGGAGTGTTGTGCAGTAAGGGCCCTATTTAAAACATGTGATGTATCACAATTTAGCACAATTTTATCACAACGTGTGACCACTTCCTGTCATTAACATAACCTGATACACATATTCATTTTAGTTCTGAACATGGGGCATTACTGTATCCTGCTCTCTGTACCCTTAGGGCATACCCACTGCCTTTTCATCATTAATTTGGCTTGAAAAAGCCAAATTACGTTTCTTTCTATTTCTTCTTTTTTTTCCGTTTTATTCTTCGCTTTTTTTATCTCCCTCCCACAGGTTTTGAGCTAGAGACGGAAATTCAGTACAGACGTGCGGGGCATATAGGAGAAGGGTGCTATTCTTCTAGCTAAGGAATCCGCGGGAAGCGTTACGCGGTTATCAGCGAATTTCCGACATTTTTTCCCATAGACTATAATGGTAAAAATCCTCAAATGTGGATATTTCAAACAGTTGTTTCATGGTCATAAATACAAATGGTGATTACCCCCAACCCCCCACACAGACCCAGGTACACCCACCTACTAACCTACTTTCCATTCCCATGGAAGCCATATTTAAAGGGTAACTAAAGTCAAAAAAACTAATTTAGATTTATCCTTAATAAAAGATAGTTTTATGGTTACCGTATATACTCGAGTATAAACTGACCCGAGTATAAACCGAGGAACCAATTTCAGCTAAATCCTATAAAAGTTATGACCGAGTATAAACCGAGTGGGTAGAACTTGGCATTCAAGATGTTTGGAAACTACAACTCCAGCTAATAAAGCATGCTGGGAGTTGTAGTTTCCAAAACATCTTGAATGCAAGTGAGGGTGGCATTCAAGATGTTGGAAACTACAACCCAGCATGCTTATTAGCTGGAGTTGTAGTTTCCAAACATCTTGAATGCCAGCCTCACTTGGCATCAAGATGTTTGGAAACTACAACTCCAGCTAAAAGCATGCTGGGAGTTGTAGTTCCAAACATTTTGAATGCCCCCCTCCCCTCATTTCAGTTTGTACCTGTGGCGTCTTTCCCTGTGGACTCTTCTCCTGGGACTCCTGTGGATCTCTCCCTGTGGACTCTTCTCCTGTGGACTCTTCTCCCTGTGGACTCTTCTCCTGGACTCTTCTCCGTGGATTCTTCTCCTGGACTCTTCTCCCTGTGGACTTTCTCTCGTGGACGACTCTTCTTCTCTATCTGTGGGCTCTTCCTCCATCCATCTGGCAGGTACGGTATCGGCATCCGGCAGCGCGCGCCCATTCCTGTAGTGACGTCAGGCCGGCGCGCCAGTGCCGAAAAGGATCGCGCGGCTGCCGGAATGCCCAGGTAAGTGGTTGGACTGAGTATAAACCGAGTCCGAGTTTTCAGGCTGATTTTTCAGCCTGAAAAACTCGGGTTATACTCGAGTATATACGGTTATAAACAAAAGAAGACATACCCCTCACCAGACCCAGGAGACACACACCTACTAATCTACTTATCCATTTACTGTGGCAGCCATACTTAAAGGGTAACTAAAGTAAAAAAAAACTATTTAGATTTATTCTTAATAAAAGATAGTTTTATGTTGTAAACACAAAAAGACATACCCCCTCAACCAGACCCAGTACACACACCTACTGATCTATAACCATTATGGTGGTAGCTCTTAAAGGGTAATAAAGTCAAAAAAAACTAATTAGATTTATCCTCAATAATATAGTGCTTATGGTTGTAAACACAAAAAGACAATACCCCTCAACCAGACCCAGGTACACACACTATTGATCTACTTATCCATTATGGTGGCAGCCATATTTAAAGGGTAATAAAGTCAAAAAAACACATTTAGATTTATCCTCAATAAAGATAGTTTTATGGGGTAAAAACAAAAAAGACATACCCCTCAACCAGACCCAGGTACACCGACTATCTACTAATCATATTGTGGTAGCATACTTAAAGGGATAACTAAAGTCAAAACAAATTTAGATATGTCCTCAATAAAATATAGTTTTATGGTTGTAAATACAAAAAAGACATACCCCTCAACCAGACCCAGGAACACACACCTACTGATTACTATCCATTACTGTGGCAGCATACTTAAAGGGTAACAAAGTCAAAAAATTAATTTTGTAATAATAAAAGGTTTGTTTTTTAACCCCCATGTGGCACAGTTACATACACCTAACTGACCTACCCCTCCATACTGTTGCAGCCATACCTAAGGGTAACTAAAGTCAAAAAAACTAATTTTGAACAATCATCAAAAAAGTTAGTTTTAAACCCCCAACTGGACACAGGTGCATACACCAATGATCTACTTATACATTACTGTGGCAGCCATACCAAAGGGTAACTAAAGTAAAAAAATAAATTTTGACCAATTATCAAAAAAGTTTATTTTTTTAACCCCCAACCCGAACCAGGTACACACACCTACTGTCTACTTATCATTACTGTGGCAGCCATACTTAAAGGGGAACTAAAGTCAAAAAAATAAATTTGACCAATCATCAAAAAAGTTTGTTTTTTTAACCCCCACGTGGTACAGGTACCATACAACTCCTGACCTATCCCTCCATTACTGTGGCAGCCAATTTAAAGGTAACTAAAGTAAAAAATCTTTGTCAATCAATCAACAGTTGTTTTTTTAACCCCCCGTGGACAGGTACTACCACCTACTAACCTACCCTTCATTACTGTTGCAGCCATACCTACAAGGGTAACTAAAGGCAAAGAAAATTTTTGACCAATCATCAAAAAAAAAAGTTTTTTTTAACCCCCAACCTGATCCAGGCACACATGCTTACTGACCTACCCTTCCATTTTCATGGCAACAACCATATTAAAGGGTAAATATAGTCAAATACAAAATTGACTAATCATGAACAAAGTTTGTTTTTTAACCCCCAACCCGACACAGGTACACACACCTAGGATTACTTATCCATTACTGTGGAGCCATACTTAAAGCGGTAAACTAAAGTATAAAAAAAAAATATTTGACAATAATCAAAAAATTATTTTTTTAACCCACGGGCACAGGCACATACACCTACGACCTAACCTTCCATTACGTTGGAGCCATACTAAAGGTAACTAAAGTCAAAAAAATAAATTTTGACCAATCATCAAAAAAGTTTGTTTTTTTAACCCCCAACCCGACACAGGTACACACACCTACTGATCTACTTATCCATTACTGTGGCAGCCATACTTAAAGGGTAACTAAAGTCAAAAAAATAAATTTTGACCAATCATCAAAAAAGTTTGTTTTTTTAACCCCCACGTGGGGGACTCTGCCTTTTGGGACAGAGAAGGGGACTCTACCTTTTGGGACAGAGGGGGGGACTCTGCATTTTGGGACTGAGGGGGACTCTGCCTTTTGGGACAGAGGGGGCTCTGCCTTTTCAGACAGAGCGGGGCTCTGCCTTTTGGGACTTAGGGGGGACTATGCCTTTTGGGACAGGGGGGACTGCCTTTTGGGACTGAGGGAGAGTCTGGCCTTGGGACACTGAGGGGGGTCTCTGGGCTTCTAGCGCCCATTAATGTAAAGGGATTAATGTCTAGTATATATATAATAGCATAATTATTTAACACCAGCATATTACCCCCATGTGCAAAGCACTTATTGAATTTGAAAAGGAAGATTTACTCGGATCGATATAGGCTCTGGGTAAATAGTTCTCACAGCAATAGTGTTAATTCTTAGTTCCAATAAAAATGTATGATATAAAAAAAATTCTTAATAAAATAGAAACAGCCATTTTAATTCAAGATTGTAACCTCAATTGTAAGCTCTACGAGAGACCTCCTTTCCTCTTGTGGCAAAGCTTTAGCACTTCTATATATATAATTTATATATTTATGTACTGAACTATCTATGTATTAATCCTCCTTGTATGACTATTGTATTTTGCTACTGTATAGTGCAGCGCCCAAGTGGCGCTTTATAAAAAACCTATACATACATACATACAAGGTTAACAGTTCTTGTTTTTGCAGTACAACATGTCCCAAACCTTCCTTCTGTGTAAGTTACACAGAAGACCTATAACTGTACATTGTAATATCCAAACAACCCAATATTCTTATTCTACATGTTTTATCCAAACAATCAATCTCAAACATGACTGGCCTCGGACACATATTATCACATATATTAATATCTCCCACAGTGCTATAATCCGAACATCTTGTCTAGTATTGGTTCGATAGGCCTATCCTCCCATTTAGAAAAATGATATTGGTTTATGTACTGTATATCATATACATATATCATATACATAATATCCTTATTTTTCACATATAACTGACCTCTCTGTGTCCATTGTGGAAACTCGTTCTTCCCTTCAGGCCACCCCCCTGACATTTTCCAGGTCCAGGGCCTCGTTTGGGGAAATGTTGTGACCCTTTGTGGCTAGGGTTTATTACCTTGATCCTAAGGTTCTGTAAGAGGTGGGATCTGGCTGTAAGACATTCTGGAAGACCTCAAAAATCTCTAACTATGACCATACAAGTCCCCAACTGTTAACCCTTCCCTGCCTTACTATATGGCTTAAACATTACTCTGTCATGACAGCTACCAATGAGCAAATCCTTGTTTAAGTATTAATTAGGACTCTACTTATATTTATATATAAAGAACAAAAATGTGGCAGACTGGCTAACAAGACGATTGATTGGACTGATTGGAAGGCTTGCTATTAAACTGTCTGACAGGTTGGATTTTAGAATGGCTGGTAAGCGTAAATAGGCCACACATTACACAAAGGTTTTAAGTCCAGCACTGGTAGGCAAGTAAGCCTGTTGGCTTTGTGGCAGTCTGGCTCGTGATCAAGCTGGCATTTGAATAGTGCTATTGAATAGAAATAGGCCACCAATTCCACAAAAATGTAAGTAACAGGCTGGGTTGACCCCGCACCAAGCAAATGTGCCCCTTTCCAGATAAGCTTGTTTTAAGTAAAGGAATGCTGAGTAATGAGCACCTTGACAGTGCAGCATGATAACCATATTCCACCAATTCTTCAAACATTGTGGGACCAGACAGGATTTACCACACAGCAAAAAAAAGTTATCCACTTTCTAGCTGAGCCTTTTTCAAATAAGCAATAGCTGAGTATGGGGCACCTTGGCAATGCAGCATGCAGCAATTCCATAAAAACATGATTTACCCCACAAATAAGCTTTTCAGCTGACCCTGTTTCAAGTAATGAAAAGTTCATAATATTTGCACCGTGACATTGCATCATCCTGAAACTGGTCACCAATTCTGCAACAAATTCTGTCAAGCATGTTTACTGGTTAAAAACCATTAGGGAATTTAATATTTAATATCTAAAACAACCTAAAATTTAATTTTGTTTTCCATAGACTTCCATGTGTAACCTATTACATCTCAACAAAAATGTTACAATAGGTTATTTGTTGTCCTATTCAGTATTTACAGCTAAATGCTGTTAATAGTTCTTTAAATGAGTGATAATAACTAATGAATATTGGTTATTTATTCCCAGCCACTACAACACCAACAAGTAAGTGCAAATAACATCTTCAGAATCTTTTTATAGTGCAAACTATAGGCAGCTACTAGCCCAAATATTAGCATAGGAGCTGCTTCTCTAATCCTCTACCCAGGACCCATGAATAGCACAACATTAAAGAATAAGAAGGGCATGCCACATTAAGTTCATTTGCAGCTTTGTTTAGTGTATCACACACCTTGTCTCCTTACTCTGTGTAACTCAAACTTTCCCAACCCCCCTTTACAGTATATACTCTTAACCCCATCTCCAATTATAATGGTATAATCGTTTCCCTTCGGATTTATATTTTTAAAAGTGATTATTATAATAATGTGAATCATTTACGTGACGTTGCTGAAGTTCAAAAGTGCTTTATTGGAACATACCGCACATACAAACATTAAGACTCACTCTTTCAAGCGGTGTAGATGCTTGAAATGCGCAAAGCTTAGTTTTTGTGTGTCCAGTATGTTCCAATAAAGCACTTTCCACCCTCTTCTTTTCAGTACGGACTAAGTATCCTGGGTTGTCAGTTACCATTTACAAAATTGAAGGTAGGGTTTAAGGGTTTATGAATGGGTGTTGGAAATGTTTGAATTACACCTGAGGAATGGCACAAGGTGTTCCAGAAAGTTGTGTGTGTGAGCCACTAAATAAATCTGCAATATGGCCCATTTTCATCTAAACCCACATTAACCCAAAAAAATTTCGGGTTAACGCGGGTTTTAGACGGATTTTCGAGCACAGCGCCATTTCCGAATGTTTTTGGAAATAGCGCTGTGCTAACGAAGTTTTGCGCTACTTTGTAGTGTGAAACTTAACGCTATGGCTTGTGGAGCGTTAAAGTGCCGCTCCTTACCTTAGCCCGATCCCGCAATGCAATAACTGACGTAATCTCGTTTACGTCAGTTATTGTATCGCGGGATAGGGCTAAGGTAAGTTTACGGTAGCGGGGATATTGAATCTCCCCGTAAATGTGGTTTGCACTTTTTATTAATTTAGAAAGGATAATGCTTTAACAGTACAATTAAACTATACATTCTCAACTAAATAGAGTGCTTAAACACTGTGACATTTTTCTTTTATTTTTAGCCACTACCACTCCTACAACAAGTAAGTATTAAACAACCAAACCAACAAACAATGTGTTTCCAAGCTAAGAGCAAATACAAAGATGTCAATTGATGAGATTGGAATAGGTTAAAATTTATGGATACTGTTCAATATTTGATAATATTAGGCTAATATTAGTGTTATTTAATTAATGATTATTACACTCTTCAGCCACAAATACAAGAAACAACAAGAAATCAATGCCTTCAGATACATTAAATGCAGGTTCATTTTTTTCCATCAAGTATGAGAAAAGCCTAAGTATTTCCCTCCCACTCTTAACCGTCTACTTCTTCCATTTGACATGACTTTCTGAGTAGTCAAGCATGCTCAGTAATCACTATGAGTCAGCACTGGGAGGAGGATTTCAAAGAATGAAACTCACACATTCCATCTGTCACAATTTCATTTCAAATGTCACAAAGCAAAACTGCACACAGCAGAAGATTTTATCATAATAAGGAACTTTCTAATGATATCTAAAGAAATAGGGGACAGATTTCACATTTCAGAAACATCCTTGAAGCTTCTTATACACTATAATTCTTAAAAATGCATAGATTAATTTAATTAAATTAAATTTACCAGAAAATATGAAACTAATCTGAAGTAACAAAATTAATGGATAAATAAGATTGTTTGAGGGTGTGTTGACCATTGAGTATTCTGAAGTTTTGCAGCACAAATAAGACTTAGGAATATTTAATAATAGACTGTTTACTAAGAATGAAAATTCATTGCCTATGTAATACACAGCAAATGCTTTGTAAAATCAAAACAATCATCAGATTGTTATCATAAGGATCATTTCCTTCCCCGTACAAAATCACTGCATGTAGAGCCTCGATAGAGTGAGGGGAATCGTCATGGTCAAAATAATGGGCTAGTTAAGTCTTTATGTTGTTTTGGGTTTTTTACATTTGTTGTAATTATAAGTAAAAATAAGTCTTCACTTTTTTTTATAGCCACCAAAACAACAACAAGTAAGTCCTGGAATATTCAAAATAAAGCAGCCTATACTTTAATAAAGATTATAAAGAAAAAAACAGGCCACTCAAGGCGGTTTCAAAACTTTGTTTAAATAAAGCTGTTTGAAGCAACCTAGAAGTGCATCCTGTTTCCTGTTTGTGCATGATGGCGGAACAGCAACCAAATGGAAATGATCCAGCTGATTTTCCTCCAGCTTTGTTTCAAGCTTTTGTATTAAGAAAATATTGCTAAAACACCACTTGAAGCAGTAATATACCCAAATGTTCTCTGTCTCACTCCCTAACTTTAATTATATTTTCCATTGATGTCAAAATTACAGATTGTAGATTATATGGAAATTGTTTATGTGGGGATATAGAGGTTATTGAAGCTACAGAACAGGATGAATATCATTCTGGAAAACATGGACCCTCTAAATAGAGAATTGTACGATTATTATTGTATCATTGGCATTATTAAGTCCATTGGTTCTTTAAAAAATGTATAATTATAATGAAACATTTTTGCTTTTCAATGTATTTTACAGCCACCAGGCCAACAACAAGTAAGTACAATTTTTCAAATAAAGGAAACATTTCACCACCATAATTTTAGCAGATATGGCAAGACATTGCCTGAAATATCATATCTTAATAACGTATGATGTCACCAGCATGTTTTCATTGGAGTAATGTAACATATGTAGACCACATAACAATAATTACACAATAAACTTGTAATCAAGTTTTTGTCTAAGAGTATGAATAGTAAGTATTTAATACAATGTAATAGAACTTGTGTTAACAATAATAACAATTATAAAGCACTTTACTGTTATACGACTCAAAATGCATGTTACAGTAAATCTACTTTCAGAAGACATGTGTGATTTTTCCTTAACATATCCACATCTGTTTGTCAGTTTTTGATATTTGAGTTTAGGAGTGCAACCCATTACCCAACCTAGATGTAGATAGGTACTAAGCTTTTTTGTATAATCTCTCTCTCTATCTATCTATCTATCTATCTATCTATCTATCTATCTATCTATCTATCTATCTAATATCTATCTAGCTAGCTAGCTAGCTTGCTAGCAAGCTACCAGCAAAAGTGTGCCCATTGGTGCACAGTGGGAATTATTATGTGCATGTTTAGCTATGTGTAGATATAACTCTACACACCCTAAAATGGCAAAAAGTCAAAAACAAATTAAAAACAGTTTAGTGAAAAAATAAACCAACCTTATCCTGGTTACATTAGTGTGCACATCCTCAAAGCCAATACTTTGTGGAAATACTTGATTGATTTTATGGTTGTTTTGTATAAGAGCCAATCAGTTTGGTATATCTGATATTGGCGTTTTTTGCCTACTGTTCATAGAAATATCAGGAAAAATGTTGACTAATGTATGGGCACCATGGAGGATTTTGTTTGCTAACCTGTTCTTGGACTGAGAACTGGCTAAAGCTTAAGGGATGTACACACGCAAGATGCGTGCGATGTGTGCAATTCACAGCTGAAACGGCCATTTGCCGCACAAATGTGTCATGGTCGGTCATGTACTGTAGTAGTAGGCTACACCACAACTCTTACAAGTATAAAACAATGATTAAATTAAGTCCATATTTTTACATGTATTCAAATTATAATAAAGAATTATTGCCTTTTAATGTTTTTACAGCCACCAGGCCAACAACAACAAGTGATTTCAAATAAATAAAATCAATATCACCCTCCACTATTTTTAGTAGATATGGCAAGATATTGCCTGAAATATCATAGCTAAGAAATGTTTGAATTAATCAGTTTTTTAAATGTCATCAGAACAGAATGTTTTCATTAAAGGAATGAGATACATAGACCATGTAATTACCGCTAATTACTTACACAATAGACTTTCTAGTTTTTCTTTAAAGGGTAACTGTGGTGAAAAAACATAGTGTTTTAAATGATAGGCAATTGTGTTACCTTTTAAATGATCCCCCTCTTGCCTCTCTATCATGATGAGGTCAAAAGTTATTGAGACTTAAATAGACTGTCAAATAACACCCAGTGAGCAGTCATTATTCATCTCCTCTCTGCACCGCTCTATATGCTACGAATCACTGCCGGTTAAACTCTCCTCCTCCTCCTGTTTTTATGTGTTTGCTCCTGTTACACATTCACTGTGTGTGTCTCAGGGGAGGAGAGTTTAACCGGCAAAGTGATTAGTAGCAATAGAGATAAGCAGGAGAAAGTTGTTATGATCTCTGCCCATTCACTTCATGTGTCCCAGGGGAGGAGGGGAATGCAGCCAGTAGAGGGGAAAGCCAAGCCCCACCCATATGTGCACTGCTCAGCATATAGAGCGGTGCAGCGAGGAGATGAATAATGACTGCTCCCTGGGTGTTATTTGACAGTCTATTTAAGTCTCAATAACTTTTGACCTCATCATGATAGAGAGGCAAGAGGGGGATCGTTTAAAAGGTAACACAATTGCTTACCATTTAAAAGACCATGTTTTTTTCACCACAGTTCCCCTTTAAGACTGGGTATACACACGGCCGAATTTCTCGTCCCGATGTACCATTCGCCACAAACAAAAAACGGACGATAGTTTGCCGTGAAAATCATTATCATTGAAAATGCCGCTAATTTTGCCCTAACCAATCAAATGTTAGCTTTCTGATTGATTGGATCAAAATTAGCACCACTTTGGGCTGGGTACACACAAAGGTTTTTTTTGTCCCAAACAAGAGTTCACTACAAACTCATCATTCCCATTATTGAGTTTTAAGATCTGCAGCAAACACACATATTCCCTTCCAAAATGCAGCCCTTCAAGCCAAATTCAAAGTTTATACTTAAACTTTCCCTTTCTAGTTTCTTATGCATCGTCAGCTTGTTGTGCTATTTCCCTGTATTTTCCATTTGTTCATAGATATGTATCTTGTTGGATGTGAACAGAGACAATGATAAGTGGGTTTCTTAAAGAGATTTTGGGGCTTTTGCTATATTGGCCATTTTTGGTCCACATTAGTGCAAAACTGACGCTACCCGATGTACCCAGGTTAGCGTGAGTTTTTGCTAATTTTGCACTGGAAATAGCTCAGCGTAGCCTATTAAATACATTGTAGGGCAAATCTTAATGCCTATTGAATGCAGACGTATGGGGCCGATGCAGGAGGCAAGAGAATTATACATGTCTACCACACTCCTCTTTCTCCTCCCATGAATAGTACCCAGTTCTGTCATGTTGCCTCATAATTAACTTTTCTTTACATAAAGGAGAACTAAACCAAAAAAATTATAATCCATAATCTGAAATTATCCCCACCATGAACACCAATAATCTTGGTGCACATCAGTGCCCCATACTCAACTTTCTTTATTTGAATCTGGCTCAGCTATAAACTGATTAGTTTGGTGTGGGCTCAATTATTCCCGGCTCAACTTGGTTTTAGAATTGCTTACCAGGGCACCCCCTGCTCTATTTTTCATGCCATGACTAAAAGACGGTCCACTTACCAGCCTTCCTGCCAGTTCACCAGCCAGCCTTTCAATCTGCCCACCAGCCAACATGCCAACCAGTCTATCAAACAACCCATCAGCCAGTCTTGCTTCTACAATGTTTTCCAAATTGGTAGCCAAATATTCTGTTCAGCACTACCAAGGTGTCCGATACAGGCCTTTTCTCAGCTGGAATGTTGCTAGTTTGATTGGTGTGGAGTTTATTATTGTGAGCAATACAATGTTTGTAGAACTGGTGAGGCAGAGGCAGAAACCTTAAGAGCTTTGGCAGCAGGACGTTGCAGGGTTGATGCTGGTTACTAGTAATGTTCTGGATTGTAGCAGTGGAGCATTTGAGTCTTACAGACATTGAAGAAAATGTTGGTAGATATGTATTTTAAGGGTGGACATGCCAATAAGAAGGACATTGTAATCTGAGTGAAGCAATCATTGGTGCCTATTGATCTGGGAAGGGTTACAAGGCTATTTCCAAAAATCTATGGAAAGTCTATGGTTGTTAAGTGAAAAGATTATCTACAAGTGGAACATTGCAAAATACCCAAGAGCAACATCTAAAGCTGGGCACACACATGAACGAGAAAGGGGCGATTCCGTTGGCAACTTTCTCCGCGATGTGTTTACTGGATGAATGAGCGTTCCCGACCAAACAGACGTGCACCATTAGCATTGGGACGGCTTATTTCTTTTTCTGAAAATTTCCCTCGGCCACGGCTGGCTCCCTGTACTAAAGTATAGGGAGGTCGGCTGCGTCCGTGGGAAACATGTCAGTCCTGAACTTTCTCCCTATACTTTGTATTACTACTATGTGACTGCCATACTCCTTACGATCGTGGCCGACTCCCTATACTACAATCACGGCCTACCGCGAAAAAGGGAAACTTCCCATTTGAAATGAGCGCTTCCGATGTGGAATGTTCTTCATATCAAGAAAAACACTAGAGAGAGACAGAAATGGTATTCAGTCCAAAATGATTTATAAAGAGACATAGCACAATATGTCTCAGACCAAAAGTCGGTCCACAGATTATTTGTCCCGACCGAGCGCTCGCTATGAGTGAGCGCTTGGCCTGGACAAATTTCCGTCGGTCGCAGCAAATTCGACTGCGGCCAAGAGTGTGAATGATTGGAATTTACCAACATGTCCGATCGAGGACGGACATGAACGATCAAGGTCGGTTGTGGCCGGCCTCTCCACACCAGCAGATAGTGCACCGAAAGTGCCGTGAAACGGTCAGTCAGCCGAAAATATCTGCTGGTGTGTACCCAGCCGTATATACACAATATACAATAGAGACAAATACAATTTCACCAGATCCATCTATTGGCCAGGTGGGAGATTAATTACAAAAGATTTCTATTCAAATACTACAAGCAAATGTCTGTTTGACAATTTAGCACCATTTATTAAAGGGGAACTGTGGTCCAAAAATGACTTTAGGTAAATTGATAGGAATTGTTATCCTGAGAATTTTTGCAATTTATTTTCATTGTTTATTTTGGATAGTTTTGAAGATATTTAAATTTTTGTGTGTGATATGGCAGCAGCATCACCAGGCCCCCTGCACTTCCTGCTTCCTGCTCTGAAACCTATCAGTCAATCTGCCCTGTGTCTCCTCCCCTTTGCAGCCACCCTGGTCCCTCTCACTCATGGACCCCATGGTCCCTCCAGTTGCAGGCCCCCCTTGGCCCATTCCTTTACAGCCCCATGTGGTCCCACCCACTTGCGGGTGCCATGGCCCCGCCCAATCGCGGGTGCCGTGGCCTCGCCCACTCGCGGGTGCCTAACTCCCGCCTGCTCATGGGTGTCTAAGCCCCACCCGCTCACAGGTGCACCCCCCCCCCCAAAAAAAAAAAAACTGTGGAAACAGCCTTTTCAGGCAGAGTGAGAACAGAGTGAGAACTCTGCCTCAAAAGGCTGTTTTCACATAGTGAGAGAGAAGGGCTGTAGACTCCCTTACCTTCTCTGCAGCTGCAGGTCCTTCACACAGCAGGGAAGGGGAGGGACTTCCTGTCTCCCTCACACACTGAGGGAGTCTGAGGCTGTACTCGCTGGTGGCACAGTGCAGGAGAAGCCTTAGGAATGTCACGTCAGCCTCCCACCCATTAACTTGGGTCAGTCATTTCTTTATATCTTGGGTTGTGGAGCACGTAGAGAGGTGGTTGATGGCTCGTTTTAAAGGTAGGAAACTGGCCTTTCATTTAAACTCAAATTGTTTGGAGACCACAGTTCCCCTTTAATAAAGAAGTGTTTCCCCACTGGTGTATGAGTTTTTTTAGATTCCAGATCAAAATTTCTATTTGAACTTTATATGTTCTGCTTTACATTAAATCAGCATGTATAAGTCTATCAGCTTTACATTAAATCAGCATGTATAAGTCTATCAGCTTTACATTAAATCAGCATGTATAAGTCTATCAGCTATACATTTTTTATATAAAAAGAGGGGTGGTTCCTTGAACAATTTCCCAAATTGTGTGTCCCTTTGCAAAATTGGCCAATGTCTTAAAACTATCAGGGCGATGCCCTGAGCACCGCTATCGGCAACCCAGTGCAAACAGCCCAGCGATGTTATATGCCAATATCGGCGCTTGGAACATCACTACCTGGCGCTGTTCTATTCTTTAACGCAAGCTATTAGCTGGCATTTAAAGTGCCGCAATAAAATGCTGATTTCGGCATTTAACATCGCTTGCGGCGGCTGCACAGTTAACTTTTGCGTTAGCCACGCAGCCGCCACAAGGAAGTAGTTTAAGTCAAGCTAACCTATTAAACATCGGTGGACTTAAACTCCAAAACAGGAGCGGTGCGCCCATTGGTGCATCACCCTGGGTGTCTTTTATCCTCTGACTATATGGTCCAAGGGTGCTGACAAAGGGAATCCTCTTTTTTGTTCAACATGCTCCTAAGAGTTTAATAAATCAGCCCTTTCTAGTCTTTAGGAGGGGGCCTCTTTTATACCCTCTTTCCATACATTTTTCAATTAGCTCATTATCAAATTAAAATGGATCGATAAGCTAAATAGGTTGGAGCCTCATGGACTTAATGACGCCTACAGAATCAAGTGCTTTTTGTAAAGGTCTTATTATACCCATGTTTGTACTCTCTCTCTTTTTCTATACAGGATTATGTTGCTACTTAAACATGGGCTATTTCTGCAGCTATTGGAACAGTTGGTAAGTGATTTACCCTACCCTGCTTATCTTAGCAAAATGTCTAGGTTGGACTCTGTAACTTGCTAAAATGTCTAGGCTGGACTTTATATGGTGCTAAATTGTCAAATAGACATTTGCTTGTAGTATTTGAATAAAAAATCTTTTGTAATTAATCTCCCTTCTGACCACTAGATGGAGCTGGTGTAATTTTATTTGTCTCTATTGTATGTATATCGTGTATATAAAGGTGTTGGGATCATAGTGTCTGTAACTGCACCAGATCAAGGAGCAACTTTTGGCCTGAAACATGTTTGTGTTGTATGTTCCAGTGTTTTTGAGCTGTGGTGAGGCCCATACTAGATTGAAGAGTGTGTTGAAACTTTTCTTACTGTGACTGCTGAGGTAAAGCACTTATTTTGTTGTGGAACGTTCTTCGGCGTCGGAAACTATTGTTTCACCCGTACTCACCTTACGGATAAAGGGCCAATCCTGTCGGGACCGAGGGGAATGGCCCTTTATTGGGAATGTGTGTACCTAGCTTTAGTCCCTTTGTATTTTAGCAAGTATGCTGCTTCTTTATTGTACATATCCTTCAGAAGGAGTTATACCATGTGTATAACTAAAGGAAATGGCACTATACTAAATATGTCCATTTAACTAAATTTAGCTGGCTTTGGCTTACTCTATGGGAAGTAGGAGCAAGTATTCCTACCTCTTCTTTGCTTTAGTTTTGTAGCTCTATAGTTTTCAGGGGACAATATTTCATCACAAATCCTCGACTTTCAGTTTCCATGCAGTACACAGGTGGAGTAAAGAGAACAAGCTGGAGCAGATAAACTGTCAGACACAATTGTATGAGAACAGCTTTAGCAAAATGAAACCAGAATGGACGAGTCTTACTACAACCTCCATATAATTAGCCAATGGAGCTACATTTCTAGTGGATGTATTTTAGTAGAGTGGTCGTTTCATTAAGTTACCCTTTAAATCTACTATATAAAGCAGAAATCTTGTATGTATGTATGTATGTATGTATGTATGTATTTATGTGCTCACCTCACAGCCACACCCCTGAATGATGTAATGGCGACTCCCATGAAGTCCAGTTTGACCAATAAAAAGCCTGCACGTCACTTGCAGAGTGTGATTCCCCAATTCAGTAACTCAGATGAAGGGCCTGGGCTCTGTGTGCTGCCCGACTTCAACAACACAGACACAGAGTCCACTTCAGTGACATAACAACAGTGTAATGTACGGCTACACAACTCAGAGAGCTGCACACACAGAACAACAGCTTCTATAACAGAGGGAACAAGACATTTCCCTTAAGGTCTGTAACACATTACAATTTGCTCCTGTAAGGTTTCAAATATAAACCCTGGAAAGTCTATGTTAAAATTGGGGATATGAACCCCATTTATATACAAATATAAACCCTGGAAAGACTATGTTACTATTGGTGATATGAACCACATTTATATACAAATATAAACCCTGGAAAGACTATGTTACTATTGGTGATATGAATCACATTTATATACAGATATAAACCCTGGGAAGACTATGTTACTATTGGTGATATGAATCACATTTATATACAAATATAAACCCTGGAATGACTGTTGCTATTGGTGATATGAATCAAACCAAAGATAACTGCCATGCCCCTAAACATCGCAACCATGCCCCCAAATGTGACCAAGCTACCAGATATTGTGGTCACCCCCCAAATAAACCCCCAAACATTATTGTCCGCCCCCATACATCTTGGCCACACTCCCAGACATCCCAGGTCTGTTACCCAACTTCCCCCCAAATACGCAAACATCCTGTCCATGCCCCAAACATCACAGGCCACCCCAACACCAACACCACACCCACACACCCCTAAAGGTTACGGCCATGCCCACACTTTGAAACAACGTGGCCATGCCCCAAATATCGCGACCAGCGACGTCACATGCAAACTCCTGGACACCACAACATCACAGACACGCGCACCCGACGACTGTCACACCCTAACGCCGTGCCCTCAGCCACCGCAACATCGCAGACATGCCTCACCACCTATTCAAACCAGGACAGTTGGGGGTATGGACTATACAGAATTACCTGCATTACCTGGCAGACACACACTGCCCACATGTCCCATACTTCACAGGTAGTTACAACTAAAAGAACAAAAGACATCATGGCACTTTCAATTCGGACCAGAAAGTAACTTTATTGATTGGGATCTAATAGTCAATATAAAGTGGTCCTTGTGCAAGGATAAAGTTTTAAAGTGCAAACAAAGTGACATACTGCTAACTAATGTGCAAAAAATTGAGCACGCTTAATAAAAACACAGAGTTCAGACAGTGCAACAGAATGAAGCTGACGTTAACAACACAGACAAAGAGCCACATGTCACATGATCAGAGACACTGACACCTGTCAGTCACTCAAGTGCTGCGATATTCAGTTGCAATCAACATGTTTTCCCAACGGCAAATTCCATGTAGGTTCCATGTAGGTTCACCGCAACTTTTGTATATTTAACTCCAAGTGGAAAAACATATAATGTTGTATATAAAGTTTTGCTATAAACATATGTGCTTTATGTCCCTCAAGCAATGTCACCTACTCAACTCATACTATTACATACATGACGTACATTACCAACTGTGCAATTTTAAACATCGCAACCATGCCCCCAAATGTGACCAAGCTACCAGATATTGTGGTTACCCCCCAAATAAACCCCCAAACATTATTGTCCACCCCCATACATCTTGGCCACACTCCCAGACATCCCAGGTCTGTTACCCAATTCCCCCCAAATACGCAAACATCCTGTCCATGCCCCCAAACATCACAGGCACACCCCAAAACACCACACCCACCCCCTAAATGGTACGGCCATGCCCACACTTTGAAACAACGTGGCCATTGCCCCAAAATATCGCGACCAGCTGACGTCACATGCAAACCTCCTGGACCCACAACATCACAGACATGACCCGACTGTCCACACCCTAGAACGCCGTGCCCTCAGCCACCGCAAATCGCAGACATGCCTCATCCACCTATTCAAACCAGGACAGTGGGGGTATGGACTATACAGGAATTACCTGCATTACCTGCAGACACACACTGCCCACATGTCCCATACTTCACAGGTAGTTACAACTAAAAGAACAAAAGACATCATGGCACTTTCAATTCGGACCAGAAAGTAACTTTATTGATTGGGATCTAATAGTCAATATAAAGTGGTCCTTGTGCAAGAGATAAAGTTTTAAAGTGGCAAACAAAGGTGACATACTGCTAACTAATGTTGCAAAAAATTGAGCACGCTTAAAAAACACGAGAGTTCAGACAGTGCAACAGAATGAAGCTGACGTTAACAACACAGACAAAGAGCCACACGTCACATGATCAGAGACACTGACACCTGTCAGTCACTCAAATGCTGCGATATTCAGTTGCAATCAACATGTTTTCCCAACGGCAAATTCCATGTAGGTTTCCATAGTAGGTTCACCGCAACATTTGTATATTTAACTCCAAGTGGAAAACATATAATGTTGTATATAAAGTTTTGCTATAAACATATGTGCTTTATGTCCCTCAAGCAATGTCACCTACTCAACTCATAACTATTACATACATGACGTACATTACCAACTGTGCAATTCTTTTTCCGCCTGTCTCTTCCATCTAAGCCAAACACACACCAGCTAGTATGTTATAAAGCTTTCACATTCTCTCGTCATCTATTGAATTCTATATTTCAGACTCAGCCTTTTTAAAGAGGCAAAATTATACTTTTCTCCTTTGAATCTATATCTCTTATAATGCAGGACAATATGTTATTTTTGGCTGCAGGTCACTGGTGTTTTTTGTGGAAAAGATATTCTCCATCACATGTCTATTTAATCCCCAAATATAAACATACATTTTCACAATACTACAATATCACAATAAATACATTATCACAAAACATACATTATCACAATACATACACTATCACAATGCATACACATATCACAATAAATACATTATCACAAAACATACATTACATTATCATAAATACATTATCACAATACATACATTATCCACAATACATACATCATCACTATACATACATTATCACTATACATACAATATCACAATACATACATTATCACAATACATACATTATCACAATACATACAATATCACATACATACATTATCACAATACATACATCATCACTATACATACATTATCACTATACATACAATATCACAATACATACATTATCACAATACATACTTATCATAACACACAATACATACAATATCACAATACTTACAATATCACAATACATACACTAATCACATACATACATTATCACTATACATACATTATCACTATACATACAATCTCACAATACATACATTATCACAATACATACAATATCACAATACCATACAATATCACAATACATACAATACCACAATACATACATCATCACTATACATACATTATCACTATACATACAATATCACAATACATAACATTATCACCATACATACATTATCACAATACATACATTATCACAATACCTATACAATATCACAATCATACATCATCACTATACATACATTATCACTATACATGCAATATCACAATACATACATTATCACATACATACATTAACACAATAAAAACATTATCACAATACATACAATATCCCAATACATACATTATCACTATACACAAAACATCACAATACATATATTACCACAATACATGCATACATTATCACAATACATACATCATCACAATACATATAATATCACAATACATACATTATCAAAATACATACTATATCACAATACATACAATATCACAATACATACATTATCACTATACATACATTATCACACTACATACATTATCACAATACATACAATATCACAATACATACAATATCACAATACATACGATATCACAAAACATATAGGGGGAGATACAATATGGCCCATTTTCGTCTAAAACCCACGTTAACCCAAAAAAATTTCAGGTTAACGTGGGTTTTAGACGGATTTTCGAGCACAGCGCCATTTCCGAATGTATTTGGAAATAGCGCTGTGCTAACTTTGTAGCGTGAAACTTAACGCTATGGCTTGTGGAGCGTTAAAGTGCCGCTCCTTACCTTAGCCCGATCCCGCAATGCAATAACTGACGTAATCTTGTTTACGTCAGTTATTGTATCGCGGGATCGGGCTAAGGTATTTAACGCGGCACTTAGATATTGGATCTTCCGGTTAATTTCACAATACATACAATATCACAATACATACAATATCACAATACATACATTATCACAAAACATATAATTTCAAAATACATACATTATCACTATACACAAAACATCACAATACAAACATTATCGCAATACATACAATATCACCTTACATACATTATCACAATACATACATCATCACTATACATATAATATCACAATACATACATTATCAAAATACATACTATATCACAATACATACAATAATACAATACATACATTATCACTATACATACATTATCACCATACATACACTATCACTAAACATACAATATCACAATACATATATACATTATCACAATACATATAATTTCACAATGCATACATTAACACAATAAATACATTATCACAATATATACATTATCACTATACACAAAACATCACAATACATACATTATCACAATACATACATACATTATCACAACACATACAATAACACAATACATACATTATCACAATACATACAATCTCACAATACATTCAATATCTCAATACATACATTACCACTATACATATAACACAATAATACATACATTATCACAATACATACAATCTCACAATACATACATTTTCACAATACATTCAATATCACAATACATACATTATCACAATACATACATTATCACAATACATACATTACCACAATACATACATCACCACAATACATATAATAGCATACTAATACATTATCACAATGCATACAATCTCACAATACATACAGTATCACAATACATACAGTATCACAATACATACAGTATCACAATACATATAATATCATAATACATATATTATCAAAATACATTCAATATCACAATGCATACATTATCACAATATATACATTATCACAAAACATACAATATCACAATACATACATTATCACAAAACACACATTATAAAATACATACAATATCACATTACGTACATTATCACAATACATATGATATCACAATACATATAACATAATAATACATACATATCACAATACATACAATATCACAATATATACACTATCACAGTACCTACACTATCACAATACCTATACTATCACAATATATACAATATCACAATACATGCAATACATACTGTACATTTAACATGGGTGGCCACATTGTCTGCACTGCTTTTTGTTTTTGTAGAGCAATACAATAATAGAATATAAGGGTAACGCACATGAAACATGAGCCATTGCGTGCATGCTTTTAATTTTTGTGGCTGCAGCCTTACACACATTAAAGCGAAAATTAACTTCAAAATGACCGTAATTTTCTTTTCCTGGTTCTGAAACACGGCAGTGATGAATGGGTTACTCCCTGATGCCTTGCATGACAGGACCGGTAGCCTATAAAAGATATGAAGCCACGCCCTTACCTTGCATCTGAAATCGACTGTCCAAGATAAAATAAATATCAGTCTGAAGAGGGAGGGAATTACTAGCTGCCGGGTTTCAGAACCAGGAAAAGAAAATTACTGTCATTTTGAAGTTAATTTTCGCTTTTCCCTGGTCCTTCACACGGCAGTGATGAATGGGATTTCCCAAGCAGAAGTAAAGGGAAGGACACAAATTGCATTTAAATGGCTTTAATTATTGGCTGCAGATAGAACTGATGACCCAAAATTTGATTGGTCTTTTGAGAAAATGTCCAGTTTATAATGTCTTATGAAGGTGCTCATGGAGGACCAAGTGGCTGCCCTACAGATAGCTTCTGGAGAGACCTTTGCCACCCAAGATGTGGCTATGGCTCGAGTAGAATGAGCTGTCACTCGTATTGGAGGGGAGGTTAGTTGAGCCTCCTAGGCTTGCCTAATTACCGATTTGGAGACCTTTTCTGGATCCTGAGAATAGGATGAATAGGGCGTCTGCTTTTCTGAAGTCTGCAGAACGTTGCTTATAGATTTTAGGCATGTTACTGGGATCCAGAGAGTGTGGTTCTGGTTCTGTAGAGTCAGAGATGGAGAATTTCGTCAGGACAATGTCTTGATTTATATGATACTCTGACACAACTTTGGGAGTGAGTCAAGGATTTGGACAGAGGATAAATTTATCTTGAAGATAAATTAGATATGGCTCAGATATTCTGAGGGCATTTAGTTCAGTAACTCTTCTTGCCAAAGTTATGGCTACAAGAAAAAGGGTTTTGAACGTTAGGTCTTTAATGTTCATCTCAGTAGGATTATCGAACCTGGAGCACTGTAAGAACTTTAGTACTTGAGACAGGTCCCACTATGGAACTTTTGATCTGACCTGTGGTTTAATATATTTGACTCTTGCCACCAGGGGATCCGAGGCCCATTTAATATTATGAATTGCAGACAGTGCAGATATTTGTTATTTCAAAGTGGAGAGACTTAGATTTTTATCTGGCTATTTGTGGGTGACTGACTGAGTCCTGGAACAACAGATATTGTATCTGTGGGAGGGCTAGAGGAGCCTGTTTTGACATGGACTGAATCCAGTGAAACCAGGGTCTCCTTGGCCACCAAGGGGCTATCATGATAACTTTGGCTTGGTCTTGCTGAATTTTCTTCAGGACTGGTACAATCATTGAGAATGGAGGAAATACATACATTAGAGGATCCTTCAGGGCATGGTGAAAGCATTGATCACAAGAGCCTTGGGATCTGTGGTCCAGAAGCAGTATTTGCTCAGGTTGTGATTAATTTTGGATACCATTAGATCTAGGGTTGGTAGACCGAAGATCTGGGTAATTGACTGAAAGATGAGGGGATGAAGACTCCATTCTTCCGCGGAGAAAGTGTTCCGGCTTAAAAAGTCCGCTAATTTGTTGTTTTGGCCCGGAATATAAATAGCTTGCAGATTCTCCAGATTCTTCTCTGCCCAAGTAAGTATAGATTCGGCCAGGGTGTTCAGTTGAAGACTGTGAGTCCCCCCCCCCTCTTTGTTGAGGTAAGTTACTGCTGTCACACTGTCTGAGAGACTTTGGACTGCTGTATTCTGAATATGCTGTTTGAAGGATTCCAGGGCACATTGAACTGCATATAGCTCCCTGAAATTTTGAGACTTTCCCTGAATCAGGTGAGACCACATTCCTTGTGCTAACTGATTGTTGTAGGTAGCTCCCCATCCTGATGGACTGGCATCCGTGACTATCATTATTCAGTTGGGATTTGATAGAGAAATTGGTATATAGCTTTCCTTGTTGATCCATCATCTTAACTCCTGACGAAGGGAAAGTGGTAGATGAATTAGAGTTTGAGGGTCCAACCATGCTTCCAGTTCCTCAAAAAATGAATTTGAAGGGACCTCAGGTGAAGCATTGTCCATTTCACTGAGTCCTTAAGGGGTACAAGTTTCCCTATGAATTGCTGGCATACAAGGGCTGACAAAACTAGAAAAGTCACCAGATTGTGAATGGTGGAGATAATATGACCCCCTTTTTTACTCTTGGGGAGTAGAAATCTGCATTAATGATGAATCTATTATGACTCCTAGTAAGAGTATTTTCTGAAATGGGAGAAGCCTGGATTTCTGGAAGTTTATAATCCAACCATGAGTTTGGAGGTAATTGATTGTGAATTGGATGTGACGATGTAGGGCATCCTTCTTGTGCACTTTCGGGAGGATATCGTTGAGATATAAAAAAATCTTGATTCCCTGAAGCCTTAAATTTGCGATGACTGAAGACAGAATCTTTGTGAAGACCCTGGAAGAGGAGACTAGGCCAAAAGGTAGAGCTTTGAATTGAAAATGAGTTCCCAGAATATAAAAGTGAAGGAACTGTCGGTGTGCAGGATGGATGGGGACATGTCAATAGGCATTTTAGAGATCTATTTTTGCCATCCAATCTCCCTTTTGAATCTGACATGAAATGGTGTGAAGAGTCTCCATCTTGAATTTATCTTTTTTTAAGAAGGTGTTCAGGAGCTTTAGATCTAAAATCCCTCGAATATTCCCCTGTTTTCTTTCTTCAAAGAAAGAAAGGATAGTAAATCCCTTCTCTATGTTGGGATGGTGAGACTTCCTTGATTGAATTTTCTTGCATTAGTCCTTGCTTGAAGGTACCCCTTGGAGCTCTGGATGCCATGAAGCGGTGGAAAAGAGGAAAAGAGGAAGGTTCTTGAGTTTGTAACCCCCTTCTACAATTCGATGTACCCATGAATCTGATATATTGCTCCTTCATGTGTCTGAAAAACATTGGAGACTTCTGATCTACCTCCTCGTTTTCCTCGAAAGAAGTTTGTTGCGTTTCAGGACGCCATTGATTTTACTTACAGCACCAAGCAAAAGCAGATCTGTGGACAGCTATTGTGCAGGAAACACCAGCGTGTTCGAGCAAGCAGAGGAATCCCCGCAGGTGTTTAAAAACCCCACGCTATGATGTCATCACTATGCGCTGTCAAGGAAACCCCAGTGCAGAAAGATCCGGGGAAGCTGTCAGAAACCCCAGTGCCCTGGACATTGTGTAGTCCGGTCCTCATGCGGCATAGAGGAGACCTGCATGGAAATGCGGGGAAGAGAGTAGGTCCATATTGTCTAGCGAGGACAGGAGAAAAAGACGTAAGGTAGGGGCGTGGCTTCATATCTTTTATAGGCTACTGGTCCTGTCATGCAAGGCATCAGGGATTAACCCATTCATCATTGCCGTGTGAAGGACCAGGGTAATATTTGGTTCAAGAGACTTCCTATAGGACTTCCTGCAGAAATGACACATTGTGTATGGATTAAATTGACAGACACATTTCCAGGTCATTTAGAAAGAAAATTTATAGAATTAAAAGCCCTTGGTTTTGCAATGGTCTGTGCTTTGCAGAGGGTGGCGCTAAGTGGATTTCTAATGTGCTTGAACCAGGTAGCAGCGCAATGTTTGAGTTAGACGTATAGTAAATATTGGAGCAAAAAGATTTCAATTATATTTCTATTATGTATATTAAACAATACATGAACATTGTACTAGAGTACAACCATAAGGGTACAGCCATACTGTATTAAGAAGGGCAAATCAGCATACAAATAACCATCATGGTTTCTCTCTCCCTCAAAACTATGAGAGTACTAAAGCTGGGTACACACAGGACAGATTTTTGAAAGATGACAGAGAGAATCTGCAAGATTCTGTCTCTCGCTTTTCAAAGATCATGGTACACACAGTCCCAAGCGTTCTCCCTATACACACCATATACACAGCATATACACAGCATATACACACCATATACACAGCATATACACAGCATATACACAGCATAGGGAGAACACAGTGACAGTGGAAACTCAACTCATACTTACCGAGAGTTTCCTTTCCTGGCCATCCTCCCAGGCAGCATATTAAAACATCTGGGTAGCTCCCTGCCCATTGGACAGAAGAAAAGACCTCCTCTTTAAAAGATCCATCTGGCCCAAGGTATTAAGCCTATTGTTGCTGTCAAACTTCCCAGGAACCTCATCAAATCCCTTGCCTTCACAGATTGTATTTGACGTAGACCTCTCGCTGCTTGTACAATCTTTTCTATCCTCACTCCAGGGAGAGACTCTAGCCCAAACCTTGTATCTATGTTGGCTCCTAAGAATACCTGATTCTGAGATGGGGACAGCTGACTCTTGTTCAGATTGATTAACCAACCGAATTCTCTTAGCGTATGAAGTACTCGATCTCTCCCCACAACAAGATGGTGCCTTGTTCTGGCTATAATTAGCAAATCGTCCAAGTAGTGGAAAATTTCTAGCCCCTCTTCTCTCAAGAGGGCTACCACTACCACCAACATCTTCATGAAGGTACTGGGAGAGGTGGACAACCGAAGGGAAGGCATGTAAATTGGAAATGTTGCTCTCCCAGGGGGAATCTGTAAGATCCACCGTGCACATCCAGTCTCCTACTGATATGGCCCCTCTTATTGTCTTCAATGTCTCCATTTTGAATGGTTAATGTTTGAGGTACTTCTGGGTACTGGGACTATGGCTCTCTTTTGAAGCAGATCTTCTACATACTCTCTCAACTTCTGACTTTGCACTGGATCCACCGGAATGGAGGTCTTGATGAAAAAATCTTTCCTCTGCTTCTCTATAAATTCTAAGCAATGCCCTCTGGTGATTACCGACATCACCCAAGAATCCCTTATGTTTTTTGCCCATACTTTCATGAATTCTGTTAGCCTGGCCCCCACTAGAGAAGTATGGGCAGGTCTCCCATCATAAGGCCTTGGATTTTGTGGGGAATCTGGGGTTGTTTTGTCTCCCCTGAGACAAAATGCTGCTGTTCTCGAGCAATCCTTCCCTGGTCTGTAGGATCTAAACCCTTCCTTCTAGCGTGAAATCTCTCCTGGCTTTTTGGGAAATCCTTAAACCTTCTACCTCCTTGCGGAAGAAAAACACCCCCCTGTCGTCCTGGCTATTAGATCTTCCAGAGCTCTTCCAAATAATTTCTTCCCCACAAATGGCAACTGAATTTTTTGACGGTGTATCCGCATTCCAATACTTTAGCCAGAAGGTTCTACGTGAGTAAACAGATAGACCCATTCCTCTAGCATTCAATTTGGTTGAATTTATGGCTGCCTCTAGGACAAAATTGGCGATGATCCGAAAATCTGGAATAGCCTGAAGCAGAACTCTTCTATCCACTCCATCTGCTATGGCGTCCTCTAACTTATCCACCAAAGATAATAAGGATTTCATGGTGGATATCATGGCTACTGAGACCTTACAATTTGCTCCCGCCGTCACATAGGCCTTTTTGAGATCTTGATCCATCCTCCATCCATGGGATGCTTCAGTGATGGTAACTGGTAACGCCGTCTTCTTCGACAAATGCGCCACTGGGGTGTCAACTAAGGGCGCTTTGTCCCACCTGTTACCAATATCCTGCGGGAAAGGGTAAAGTTTTTTAAATTTATTTTCCACTGGTGACCTTCTGGACACTTTTTGCCATTCCGTCTGAATTAGCTCCCTTATTTCATTGTGTAGTGGAAAATATTAACTTTTCTTTTTATGAAGGAGAACAGAGGTTGAAGGTTGCTCTCTCTCTTCAATTGTTAAGGTTTGCTTAATCAATTTGATTAATGTTGACACCTTTTTAAAATCGAACCCCGATTCCTCATCCTCAGGTTCATCGGAGGCTTCCAACTCCCCTGGCTCCAAAGGTGGCCCCTGTGGCGGTCTGACCACATCAGATGTAGATGGGACCTGTGATTTACCAACACGTCCGATCCGGTCAAACGGGCATGGTGGCGTCCGAAAGTGGCACAGATTTTTTTGCCCCAATCAACGATACACGGAATTATCAAACGATTGGGCCAAAAAAATCTGCCCGTGTGTACCCAGCCTAAGTGGAATGTCAGAAGGTAAGTTCTTAGTGTAAGTTAGCTGTTCCCCGTGTTCACTGGAATGGTATTCTATGGAGATTGTATATCTACGATTGCATTATTGTAGATTTACAATCTTTATCGGTAATTTACGATAACAATCGTAAATTAATGAACGTTATAATGATCATAAAACTAACTTTATGAATATGGCCCCAAATGTCTAAAGAGAATGTTTGCCAACCTACAGTTTTACCTTCCAATGTTCCCCAACGTTCCCAGTCTGGTCTATTTATTTTGTTACAGAAGTCGATTACAAATAAGACTGGGCAAGGCAGATTTTCTGCCATTGTGTGAAGGCCAGGAGGATGTTGGTTTAATGTCAGAAGGTAAGTTCCTAGAGCAAGTTAGTTGTTCTCCCTGTCCACGCTATCAGCATAGGGAATGTTTTATATTGGCTAGAGATTTTTTTTTGTCGGGAGCATTAGAATGATTAAAGAAATAATCAAATAGCACGAAACAAAATGCTGACTCTGTCATTCCATACCTCCATGGAGAACATTCTTTTCTTTCGGTCTGTGATAACATTAACACACCCATTTTCCTTCATGCCTGGCTTTCTGCTGAACTTTTGTGTGTTCCAAAATTGTGTGTAATTTTTATGGCTCGTTGTAACGCAACACTCGTAATGCAATGCATATGGTATGCAATAACGCAGAGGCTTTAATTTTTCCATACAATCCAATGTGTCCCACTAGTGTGTTGCGTTGAACAGCGCTGCAATAACACACAGCTGCATGCATTTTTATGCACCGCGGAGCCCAACGGACATCAATATAAGTCAATGGGAGTGTTGAGAAAATCGTGTACTAACGCTTTGTATACCATTGGAATGCACTTTCTGTGCGATGTTCCCATAATCTCGCACAAAAACGCATTGAAGTGCACAGTAACGCACACAAAAACTGTGCGAAAAGCACACAACGTTGCATTACAACGCATATGTGTTGTCATATGTTTTACAGCGTGTTTTAGTGTGAAAGAAGCCTTAAACTTTAAATCCCTCCTGGTAATAACTGATTTGGATACATTTCTCCTTGATCCGTCTTAATTACATTTACAGGAAACTGTGTAATTATTTACTGTGTAATCATTTTCTGCTGACCCTGGCAAATTGTTTCATGTTTAACAGCGCAGGCCACGGCTGTGTACACTGTGAAAAAAACCTTCTTAGGCCTCTTTAAATGGGCAACTTTGATGCGGCTACACATAGCAAAAAAAAAAAAGTTGTTTACATAATACGCTGTGTGAACACACAGCCTTCACACGCAGCATTCAAACCTAGCCATCACACACAGCCTTTATACCCATCCTTTACACACACTTAAATAGTTCACTCAAAAAGTTTGTCTCTTTATGTGACAGTGCTGGGACCTGTAATGGGAACATGGGACCCTGTGTCTCTATCTGACAGTGCTGGGACCTGTAATGGGAACATGGGACCCTGTGTGTCTCTATCTGACAGTGCTGGGACCTGTAATGGGAACATGGGGCCGCTGCATGTTGTCGCTATATGACAGTGCTGGGACCTGTATGGGAACATGGACCCTGTGTGTCCTATTGACAGTGGCTGGGACCTGTAATGGGAACATGGACCCTTGTGTCTCTATGGACAGTGCTGGGACCTGTATGGGAACATGGGACCTGTGTGCTCTATCTGACATGCTTGGACCTGTAATGGGAACATGGGACCCTGTGTCTCGTATTCTGACACGTGCTGGGACCCTGTAATGGGAACATGGGACCCTGGTGTCTCTATCTGACAGTGCTGGGACCTGTAATGGGAACATGGGGCCCTGTGTGTCTCTATATGACAGTGCTGGGACCTGTAATGGGAACATGGGACCCTGTGTGTCTATCTGACAGTGCTGGGACCTGTAATGGGAACATGGGACCCTGTAAGTCTCTATCTGACAGTGCTGGGACCTGTATGTGGAAACATGGACCCTGTGTGTCTCTATCTGACAGTGCTGGGACCTGTAATGGGAACATGGGGCCTGTTTGTCTCTATATGACAGTGCTGGACGCTGTAATGGGAACATGGGACCCTGTATGTCTCTATGTGACAGTGCTGGGACCTGTAATGGGAACATGGAACCCTGTGTGTCTCTGACAGTGTGGGACCTGTAATGGGAACATGGGACCCTGTGTGTCTCTATCTGACAGTGTGGGACCTGTAATGGGAACATGGGACCCTGTGTGTCTATCTGACAGTGTGGGACCTGTAATGGGAACATGGGACCCTGTGTGTCTATCTGACAGTGTGGGACCTGTAATGGGAACATGGGATCCTGTGTGTCTCCATCTGACAGTGCTGGGACCTGTGATGGAACATGGGACCTGTTGTGTCTATCTGACAGTGTGGACTGTATGGGAACATGGGACCCTGTGTGTCTATCTGACAGTGTGGACCTGTAATGGGAACATGGGACCCTGTGTGTCTCCATCTGACAGTGCTGGGACCTGTAATGGGAACATGGGGCCCTGTGTGTCTCTATATGACAGTGCTGGGACCTGTAATGGGAACATGGGACCTGTGTGTCTATCTGATCGGGGGGACCGTAATTGGAACATGGAACCCGCTGGGACGACTGTGGTGGACCTGTGATGGAACATGGGACCCTGTGTCTCTATCTGACAGTGTTGGACCTGTAATGGGAACATGGGACCCTGTGTCTCTATCTGACAGTGCTGGGACCTGTAATGGGAACATGTGTCCCTGTGTGTCTCTATCTGACAGTGCTGGGACCTGTAATGGGAACATGGGACCCTGTGTGTCTCTATCTGACAGTGCTGGGACCTGTAAGGGAACATGGACCCTGTTGCTCTATCTGACAGTGCTGGCCTGTATGGGAACATGGGACCCTGTGTCTCTATCTGACAGTGCGGGGACCTGTAATGGGAACATGTGTCCCCTGTGTGTCTCTATCTGACAGTGCTGGGACCTGTAATGGGAACATGGGACCCTGTGTGTCTCTATCTGACAGTGCTGGGACCTGTAATGGGAACATGTGTCCCTGTGTGTCTATGCGACAGTGCTGGGACCTGTGGCAGCGCAGGCCAAGGCTGTGTACACTGTGCCTGGTGTATGCGAGAGACAGAAAAACTGTATTGAAAAAAACCTTCTTAGGGCTAGGCCACACTGCTGCGTTTTTTTTGCGCTTGCGTTTGCGATTGGGCTTGCGATTTTACAAAATCATTGAAAACGCGGCAACGGAAAAAAAACGCGCGTTTTTCGGTGCGATTGCGTTTTGCGGTCTGCATTTTTTATCGCAATCGCATGCGTTTTCCTATACTTATTGAAGAAATCGCAAGCGCAACGAAAATCGCACATGAAATCGCATGCTATTGCGTTTGCGTTGCAGTGTGGCCTTGCCCTTAGGCCTCTTTAAATGGGCAACTTTGATGCGGCTACACATAGCAAAAAAAAAAAAAGTTGTTTACATAATACGCTGTGTGAACACACAGCCTTGACACACAGCCTTTATACCCATCCTTTACACACACTTAAAAAGTTCATCAAAAAGTTGGTAGTCTTATGTGACCAGTGCTGGGACCTGTTCATGGGAACATGGGACCCTGTAAGTCCTATCTGACTGCTTGGACCGGTAATGGACATGGGACCCTTGTTGTCCTATCTGACAGTGCTGGGACCTGTAATGGGAACCATGGGACCCTGTAAGTCTCTATCTGACAGTGCTGGGACCTGTAATGGGAACTGACCCTGTGAGTTCTCATCTGACAGTGCTGGGACCTGTAATGGAACAGGGACCCTGTAAGTCTCTATCTGACAGTGCGGGACCTGTAATGGAACATGGGACCCTGTAGTCTCTATCTGACATGCTGGGACCTGTAATGGGAACATGGGACCCTGAAGTCTACTTATCTGCAGTGCTGGGACCTGTAATGGGAACATGGGGACCCTGTGTTCTCTATATGACAGTGCTGACCTGTAATGGGAACATGGGACCCTGTAATGTCTTTTCTGACAGTGCTGGGACCTGTATGGGAACATGGGACCCTGTAAGTCTCATCTGACAGTGCTGGGACCTGTATGGGAACATGGGACCCTGTGTGTCCTATCTGACAGTGCTGGGACCTGTAATGGGAACATGGGACCTCTGGTCTCTATCTGACAGTGCTGGGACCTGTAATGGGACATGGGGCCCTGTGTGTCTCATATGACAGTGCTGGGACCTGTAATGGGAACATGGGAACCTGTGTGTCTATCTACGTGCTGGACCTGTAATGGGAACATGGGACCCTGTGTTCTCTATCTGACAGTGCTGGGACCTGAATGGGAAACATGGGCCCTGTGTGTCTTATCTGACAGTGCTGGGACCTGTAATGGAATGGGACCGATCTGTGTGTCTATCTGACAGTGCTGGGACCTGTAATGGGAACATGGGACTATGTGTGTCTATCTGTCAGTGCTAGGAACTGTAATGGGAACATGGGGCCCTGTGTGTCTATGTGACAGTGCTGGGACCTGTAATGGGAACATGGGACCCTGTGTCTCTATCTGACAGTGCTGGGACCTGTAATGGGAACATGGGACCCTGTGTGTCTATCTGACAGTGCTGGGACCTGCAGGTTAGAGCAGTGGATCTGTGTGAGTCAGGGAGGCAGCGCTGGAATGTTTCCAATTGGAACCCTGGACCTGCCTTTTCCTTTTATTTCCGGTGAACAGAAGCTCCAGCTGGGGATCTCACACTCCCTCTGGTCCCATTCGCTGCCCCTTCTCTCCCCATTCCGAACACTCCGATCTACGTTCTTCACTCTCAACTCAGCAACTAGAGGGAGGGGGGCAGAGCCGTATCAGGGGACTGACGGATCAGGTAACAATTTGTAGACACCGGGCAGAGCTGCTAGAGAAGGGAACTGGATAGAAATCCGGACTACGACTATGGGTAAGTAGCCAAAAACTGCTCTTGGTAGATGATAGATTTCCTGGAATGCTGGGAAATGAAGTCGGTCGTTTTATATATCCCATTATAGACTGATATACCCCCCCCCTTTCCAGCATCTCCTGGTTCCCTGTGATTTGTGGGAGTTGTAGTCTTTTAATTATAATGTGCTGGCATTGCTGCTCAATGGGTATAAAGGTCATATAATAACTGGGCAGGTCAGTGTGTGAAAAAGGGACAAGGTCATTCTGCCTGCAGGGAGTAATGGGTTAATTAGAGATCATATGGGGCCCTAGGCAGGGCCATCATTTAGGGCCCCCTTTTGTATAGACTATAATATTGTTACTGCTTCTGAAGCTGGGCCCCCAGAAGTTTCCTGGGCCCTAAGCAGGTGCCTAGGGTTGCCTTGTTGGTAATCCTACTCTGGGTGACAGCTCAAAGCTATTACAGTTCAGTGGATCCTGATACATGTGACATGGTGACTTACACTGGGGACATTGCATTATGATAAACAGAAAGGCTCATCTATCTACACACAGGTTTGGTTTAACATTCCTTCTCAGTATATTGTGGTAATGTCTATATAGCAGTGCGATCTGTGTATTCACCAAACAGTCTGATCTGTGATTGGCTCCATTATAGTCAGATGTCCAATTCCGACCAAAAGGACACATGGGCTGTTTTTTTGGGGGTTTTAAAAAGACCATGTCTGCCACTGATCCAATTCTGTGATATTGAATCTTGGCACTTCAGATGTTTGGAAACTACAACTCATTCTGCAACTAGAGGCATGCTGGGAGTTGTAGTTTTTAATCATCTGAACTGCCATTGTTTGACACCACTAAATACAGGCAGGAAATGATTTATTTGAAGCTTTTTTTTGCAGAGTGGGCAGCATTGCAGGGGGATATCTTTGTACATTCCAAATGTTTTCCTTGCGTCCTCATTCGTTGTGTACACAAGGATAACACACAAGGATAATCATTTGTGTACTGACATGCAGCCTAGGGAAATCCTGCTCACAGTACCCCCCACTTTGCTGTATCTATGTGATTTTTAAAGTGTCCTGTTTAATGGGGGAAATCCAGTATTGTTATCTTTATCAATGGTGCTTAGTGATGTCTCCTGTCACCATGATAGGTAAGGGTAAATACTGATACCATGGCTTAATAAACATGGCCCTGACGCATGCATGATGTGGTGCTGGGCATTATTTGGTATGTGCTATTGGTTGCTATAAATAGCTATATTAATGGAACATATGTGGTACATAGAATATCCCACGCATATTCCAATAACGGGTCAGATCAGGGTTATTCAATAAAAGTTCTTATCGATAAAAATGGTGATAATTTTGCCCCAACCAATCAGATGTTAGCTTTCAAATGTTAAAGGGAATGTCCACCCCTCTTTACAAAAACCATTACCTACTTCAAACCCCCCCCAACCCCCCAAAAGCAGGACTTCGTTAAGTTGAAAATGAGCTATTATACTTACAAGCTCCTCTCTCCACCGCCGCTTCCGGTCTGCTCACTCAGTCTCCACTCTGCAATGTTCTTTTTCTGTTCTTGCGCAGCCGCAGTGGAGACTGCTCCGGGAATGGCAGTCAGTGATTGGCCGTGACGTCACTGTCACAGGCCGACACTGACTGCCTTACCCGGAAGTGGAGAGCTGCGGCGGTGGAGCGAGGAGGAGCATGTAAGTGTAATAGCTGTGTCTGGGAGCGGAATTGCTCATTTTCAACTTAAAGAAGTCCGGCTTTTGGAGGGTTTTGAAGCAGGTAACAGTTTTTGTATAGAGGGGTGGACATTCCCTTTAAATAAGATTTGATTGGTTGAGGCAAATTTAAAAACCATTTTAAACAATAAGAACGTTTATTGAATCTCCCTGATAGTGGGGCCAGTCCATTTGCATATCAATGTCAATGAAAATCAGAAACGTGATGCAAAGTGGGGCCTAGCCCTTAGTATTAACTGGTGTTTTGCACCTTTAGATTAAGCCGTTGGCTCCAATTCACATTTCCATATGCCAGCTGGCTCAACCTGTGGCCACGCTCCTATCTCCTTCCTCTTCCCCAGAGCAATGAAGGGTTTTCATCACTGCACTGGAAATCCAGGGTTTCCTCCCATAATCTGGACCGTTCCCAAGTCCACCATTAGTAATAATATTTACTCTAACAGGCTGAATCTGCTGCACTATTTCCATTTATGTCCCAGTCCAAGAAATCTCACCTGACATTCCCAGATCCCGCCCTCTCCCAACCACACCTACTGATACACACCCCATAATAACCAAAGCTATCCTGTAATTATAATAAATCTGTATTATGGGAATGTGGTATACAGAGAGGCAGTGTGGGAAAATGTATGCTTCAATGTACAATAATAGGGTTTTCATCATCATACAGTAGAATGAATTGGGGTCGTTTTATGATTATGTGACAAGGCTGGGCAAATCCCTGGTAGCCAGTGTTCCCAATAAGGCTTAATGGGGTTTCCATTGATTTCAATGGAACTGGCTACTTAATGGTTTCAATTGGCTCCCAGAGTTTTCAGACCGGTTCCTAATTACTAAATAATTTGCCAAACCGGGCTGTAGGATAACCAGGAAACGAGATCAAACGGGCCGAGATTCAATGGGACATTGATTTTGGATCACCCTAATAATGTGCTAGTCATATAGTTGGCAGGTTATGTGAAAGGTTACAAACTGTGTTTAGGAGATGGTGAATATTCCCAAGGGACCCTATCCATCAGGACCTCATTGATCAGACATAGACCAGTTGGTCATTGTGTCGGTGTACAGGTGGAATACAATGTTATGGAATGTTCATGTCAATAGAAATGAGCAGTTTGGATTACTGGGTCGTGCTTTCTATATAACAAGGCTGATCTCCATTAAAAGCTGTTATTGCAGCTATAGGAAGAGAAAGTGCTGGTCTCCTTATCCACATAAAGTAGCCACATCCTCTTGCAGCAAGACACTTTATCCTTTGGACTAAGCCACATTACCATGGTCAGGTTGCTGGGGGTAAATATGAGGCCTATGGAAGCTTTGAGTGCCATGTAACAATATGTAAATATTACTTATAATTGGATAGCCATGAAGGAAGATCTGAAAATCTTACCTTTCACGCGATCCAGCAGGGGCCGCTCTGAAATTCCCGACCACTGCTGCTTCTGTTCTGCTATAGTGCACATTATCGGGCATGCACATTATAGCTGGATTGCGTGACAGGTAAGATTTTCAGATCTTCATTCCTGGCTATCCAAACATTGACTGAAGAACGGGAAGTAAGGGATAGCTCCTTAACCTCCCGGGCTTCAATCAATGTAGAAAAGGAATAGTGAACTATTGCAGTGAACTATTCCTTTAATAAAAATATGAAGATGGGGCTCCTGGGCGGTTGCTCCCCCTTCTCCCCCCTAGTTATGCCCCTGAACTGGCAAATCCTGGTACCAAGCAGAAAACATTGCTTAAAAGTTACCAGTGCAGAGAACTTGAAGAGTTAGAACCAGACCACAGGGAAACAGGTGTCATAAGGCTACATGCAAGATAAGAACGAGATTAAAAGAAAAGGCACGGAAGCCTGTAAACCCAAGACCAAGCCTGACATTAAACACAGTGACAAGTTAGTGGTTAGCTCCATAGCTTGATGCGTGTCTGCTAAAAACCCAATGTTTGCAAGTTTGTGCAGTATCTGCAGCATTGTGAATAACAGACAGGAAGCCCCCACTGTGTGTGTGTGTAGGACAGGATATGCACAGCAGTTAACACTGGTAGGAAAGGGGTTGGTGCTGACACATTGATTGTGGTATCTAAATGTAAGGTGGTGACTGCTTGGACTGCAGTGGGGCATGGTAATAGCATTTAGAATACAGAATGTCACCAGGCCAGACTGGTTTTTCTGTTTGTTAGTAAACAGCTGAAGGGTTGGTCCCTGATTTGACAGTGATTTGAAACTGACCCTTTGGAGAGAAAGGGGAAATGTTCAGTGAAACAATGTCACAGCTGGGATTTCCTGACTGCGAGTCTACAACTCTCTAAAAAAATTTTTTATATTAAACTACAACTCCCATCATTCCTCTGCAGTAGCCAAAGGCTGTTGTTAAAATATGTTGTAATCTGCGGTTTAAAAAAAAACAAATGAACGGTGTCAGATGCGTATCGCTTGTCATGTGGTTTACACAGTGAAAGATTTTTTTTTTTTATAATTAAAAGGAGAACTAAAAGTTCAAAACTATAGAGAATGTATAGCACACCTCCAGCACCCTGGATTATTTCTTTATTATTGCCTAACTTTATTCTTTACAATCAGGGGAGCAGACGCTGTGCAACTCTGGCACTGGGGTTTCAGAAAGGGAATTTACTTAAAGGAACACTAAAGAGAATTTTTAGGACTTTTAAAACAGAATCTATAATTTGTTAGGAGATCGGAGTAAGAACAGGCAAAGACCATATTTATAAAGCCTTTAACTGTCGGTATCGTAAATTACCGATTGTTAAAACGATTAGAGATTAACGATCGGATTAACGAACGTACATGTACGATACCGATCGTAAATCTACGAGAACAAAATCATAGATTTACGATCGGTATCGTAAATGTACGATCGTTAATCTCTGATCGTTTTAAAAATCATTATTTTACGATACCGACAGTTACGACGAGAACGAAATCGTAGATTTACGATCCCCATAGAATACCATTGCGGTACCGCAATGGTATTCTACAATCGAACGTTTGTTAATTAACAAATGTACAGTCGAAAATGTACGATTGCAATCGTAAATTAACTAACTCGCTTTATAAATACGGCCCAAAGAGAGCAAATCAAAGTTACCATAGCTGCTTGCAAAGCAGGGATGGGGCTTTCGGGAGAAAGTAAGAACTGAAGGTAGGAATACTTACTCCTACCTCCTAGCAAACAATAGGTTTGTTTGAAAAAAGTTAAAAAAAAAAAAATGGAAACATTTTATTTTTCCATCCAAAAAAATTTCCATTAAAAATGAATTCTGGGTGTTATCTTATTTTATCTTAAGTTTAATCTTGTGCTTATTGCACCTGATACTACATTTTAACATTACATTTCTCAGCTAACAATTGCCTGGTGTTTTGTATTAGACTGTAATATAAATACCATTCACAAGATGGATAATTCATTGCACCTTATAAAGAGAACATCTGTGCATGAAGAGATGTAAAATAGGTGTGAAATGTCTCGTTTTATTTATTACATAGCTACACGTTGTGGTTATACTGATTTTGTAATGCTGAATATTTTAACACAAACGACTCTCTATACTTAGCCCTAAAGCTACTTTTCTCTTGATGGGACTAAATGATAACTGTCTGTAGTTGTAGTTTTCAACCAAAGGGCCAAGGATGGTATTAGAGGGCAGGGAATCAGGGTCCCAACCCCAAGGGGGTTATTCCTGTGTTTAAATCACACAGGTTATTCCTGTCTTAAAATCACACTAAACCATTTTAAAAGGTTACCGTTGCTTTAAGAAGTTAATTGCACATGATTGGAATTTACTCTAAGCTGCAAGGTGATATCAATCACTCAAGCCAATCAATTGCTTACAGCTCTATGTAAATTCCACTGATAGTGGTTTCTATCCATGGGCTGGTACGCTCAGAACAATTTCCAACCAATAAATTTGTCAGACATCAGATTGTGTAGCCTAGAACACTTTACGACCAGATGAAAATTACTGACACGGACAGGACCCAATTGTATAATGCCTCTGATTGAAGCCTGATAAGGGCCTTTAACGCCCAACCATTTCTTCAACTTCTATAAATAATTTTTAAATACTTTGTGACATTACTCAATACGTAAACGAAATGAGGAAGAAGGTACAGATGTGTGAGTATCATACATGATTTAGTTGGCAAGTTTACTTCCTTCAGGCTACACAAATCAGTGGGTGGCAAATTTCTGCCTGGGATGTCAAAAATCCTCAACGTGGAGGCTGAGAAATTCCTCCAACATAGCAGAATAGTTTAGATCACCTATGCTATAAAGACACATCCTGAGTATTCTTTCAGCCCATATACCCCAATCTAACATCACTCGCTTGAAGTGCCTCACCAGGATCAGTTGCCCCCTGGACTCAGAGTGCAAGGTATCGGAGCTGATGCTAGGCAAAAAGAGACAACAAGGCACACAACCAAATGGAGGGATGACAGCAGGTATTCGGAGTGTATGGGACAAGGGATAGGAAAGAGCAGAGGAAGGAATGGAGCCAAACATCAGAACAGGGAAGGACAGACAGCGTAACGAGGTACCAGGGATCAAGAATAAGCAAGGTCAAAATCCAGGCAAGGTCTTGACGGGCAGCGTTCAATCAAAAACGTAGGAGAGCAAAGAGCATTCCAGAGCAGAGGAGGGGTAAGCAGACTCAGCTATTCCTGATACTATTAGTGCTGTTACTAAACTGTCAAAGTAGGCATAAGGTGCATACATAGGGTTTCCAGATCAGTGAAAAATCAGAGGACACCTATTTAAATCACATGCAGCAAGGCTGTCAGCAGTAATGCAGTTTTAATGCAATCAGTGCAGCCCTGCTAACTGCAATTATTAAGAGCATCCTACAATCAGCAGGTGATCTGGAAACCCTATGCGTACACAAGTATGACTGTGCGTCCACGAGTGGCTGACAAATGACAGACGAACAACAATCATCAATGTGTGGGTGCTTCCATTGGTGTCGGGGATCCATCCTGCTAGATGCGACGGTTAACCTGTCATCTTCAGTCGTGTGAAAAGTGCTTGCAGCATGTTTAACACGCATTACCATGCGCTTGCTTTGTGATTTTCCCAGTATTCCTTTATCGGTGTGCATGTGATCTGCACAAAAAATGGCAGTGCATACAGTGTGGCCTGCCAAATTGCAATTCACTGGCATGCGATTCTTACACAGGATCGGAAACATGTGACATACGTGCCATTGTGACCTAGCCCTTAAGCTAGGTACACACAGCACAGATTTCTGAAAGATGACAGACAGGATCTGCAAGATCCTGTCTGCCATCTTTCCAAGGTCTGCATACACACAGTCCCGAGCGTTCTCCCTATGAACTTCATAAGGAGAACGCTCGGGACTGTGTGTTTTATCGGCCGCGCTAGACTCCTCATAGGGAGTCTTGCGCGGCCGATGGAAATTTTCGGCCTTCCAGAACGCGCGTGCCACCCGATCGTTTGGCGGCCGCGCGCTCGTTCGGTACACAGTATCGGGGCTTTATCGTTACTGTGTGTACCCAGTTTAAGTATCTAAAAATGAGGGCACTTGGTACACCAGTTGAATATGAAATGTTGCATTGAGAACATTCTTTTGTTCTGATTCGCTTGATGCTGTAAAGGTTCTTTTCTCCCAATGGCTTCAGGTTACGGTATGTATTGGCACCAATGGACTAAGTGACTATACAATATAGAATTTGTATGTTTGCTGGGTCTAGATGAAGCCACAAAGTACGTTTTATTAATAGCCAATGAGTCTACAAAATAGTCTACAAAACACAAAACTCTTGACAAAATATTACACAAGATCATTTCTTGCTGACAAACATGTTGATTTGTGTCTGTACTCGCTGCTCCCTGTAGCATTTCAAGCTCAACATGTGGGTTTAACTCCTTTTTACTTGGTCTTCTTGAAGTTATAAAAGAAGAAGCAGTTGTATTGTTTTTATCCTCTAATCCAGGACTAAAGGACATTTCTAGACCTAAACAGATTCACATTCCCTTATGGCCCAGAGTCTGCTGATTAAAAGGCATTTCCACCCTTAAAACAAAAACCTGGTCACTTGTCAGTCACCTGCCTGCAATAGAAATTGATATATTTAGCACTTTAAAGGGGAAGTTCAGTGCAAATACATATACTTTTCAGAAAAAAGAGCAGTATTTGTATATCCCAATGACCATAATCTGCCAATTCAGCATTTTGTCTGTGTATAAATAAATGCAACCGAAATATTGACTTCCTGTTTGATGGTCTTGCCCTCGACCCAGTGCCTGGGTTGATTCAGTTGCTCAGTAGAGATCTGAGCATGTTTGACCCATCCAACGGCCAATGAGTAGAAATTACTGTTAGGAACATTCCAAGGATGTGGTGCATTCTGGGTTGAAGAAAGACCGTTAGAACCTGAAATGTCAGCTCACTAATGTCAACAGCAGGGAACAGCAAAGGGTGTGAAATCAACTGATTTTTCAAAACTGAAGAGTTATTCTACATATTAGAATAACTAAGAAGGCATTACACAAACTAACAATTTGACAAATATTGATCATTTCCACTGAACTTGCCCTTTAAGCTGGCTCCTCCCTTTATGCAGTCAATCAAGGCTGTGACTGCTGACATTACAACCAATGATTGACAGCCATTACCTATGCTGTCTCCTCTGCACATGCTCAAGCTTATAAAAAGCTCATTGATAAGTTATCTGTCAGTATTCGCCACTTATCATCCCTCCGCTCCCGCACTGTTCTGTCTTCCTCCTCAGTTTATGTCTAATTTCATCTCATTTGTATCTTCGGCCATTTGGGATAGTCCAGTTCAGGTTCTCCAAAACACTAACAGCTGATTGCTGTTAGTGTTTTGGAGGCAAATCAAATCCTCATCTTCCTATCCACAAAATAACCCAAAGTCCTCTGCACTCGCACCAAGCGTGGGTGTTCACTCCTCAAAATAATCCAACCCTTGGTGGATAAATATGACAGGAACAACAAATGGCAGGGGTGGCACTCCAAATAATAACTTTTATTAATACAGACCACACAACATCTCACAACGTTTTGGGGGGTGTAAATGTGCCCCCCTGAGGAAGAGGATGTTGTGTGGTCTGTATTAATAAAAGTTATTATTTGGAGTGCTGCCCTTGCCATTTGTTGTTCCTCATCTTCCTATCCCCGTCTCAGTTTCATTTTGCCACTCACTTATTTAACTTTCTGCTTTCCCTTGCTCCAGTGCCCATTATAGTTATTTGTTTGCCTTGACTCATGGTGTGTTTTCTCTGTGTTATTCTGCTTCCTTACTCCTGCCTGTTTTGGCCTGTGACCGTTTGCCACCTGCCCTGACCTCAGACCGTGTTCTGACTACACTCTCTTTCTATGCTCTTGTACCTTTGCTCTGCTGTTTTGACTACCTGTGTTCTGACCTTGGCTTTGTTCCTGACTCCGATTTGGTTTCTTCCTTTGTACCACTCTTGGCTAGTGCTCTTGCTAGTCTTGCCCTCTCTGGCAGTTTCGCTTCAGCTTCTTTGAGTATTCTCCGCCTCAGCTCATATACCCTGCACTCTAAGTCCAGGGGGCTACTGATCCTGTTGAGGTTCTACAAGCCTCCTAGCAAGCGGGGCTTTGTCTATTGGTGAAGCGAGTGGTGTTAGATTGGGGTATCTGGGCTGAAGGAATACTCGGGGATCCGGAGTGTTAATATCTGGTTACAAATGCATGTACAGTAATAAACTGGTAAAAATAGCAGTTGGGGTTGTGGGCAAATAACTAAGTCATCAATCTTTTGTTTTAAGGGTGGAAAGGCCCTTTAAAATGATGCACCCGAACCTACAGAAGGCCCGACCTCCAATTACTTTCAGTTTTACACCCCACTCTCTCTCTGTTTAGTATAGAGAATTGAAACAACTCCTATAAGACTTGAATGAATCACACAGAGCATGTCCCATGAGCCATGGGAGAGGGCAGTAACTGTGGGACGAAATAACTTTTTATAAAGACAATTGCTGCAAGGTTTAAAGGGCATGTCCACCCCCAAAACTAAGATTTAATCCCATATCCCAATCCTTACCTTATATCTCTGCTCCTTATGGTCCTCCTGCTATGCCTTATCAAAGTCCAGGAAACTGATGACTCCAAGCTGCCAGTGAGGCATCCGGTCCTTGCTGATTTCTTGTCCTCAACAAGGGCTGTGGCATGCACAGCCCACACCCCCACCCACCTCTCTCCCACCATCCGGATCTATCCTCAACCATCGTTGCACCTAGTGTGAAATCCTTTTGGGGTGATGTCAGTTACGTCTGTTACAGTTACAGACATGGCTGACGGTCCGGCCCCTGCTTGCAACTTCAGCCTGTTCGGATTGCTGCAGGAGAGAAGGCTGTGTAAGTAGAAATCTGGGGATTTTTTTAAAGAAATATTGCTGCGGTTGGGGGTGGGTAGGGGTTACCTACCTTACCCCCCAAGTTCGTTTTGTGGGTGGACATGTCCTTTAAATCAACCAATCTTGGGGAAAAAACATGTTTTATGGCTTAAGTTATTCTTGCACAAGTCAGCCTATGATATTCCTTATATAGATCAAAGACAATCAAGAATGTTTTATAATTTGTATTTCTGACTGCTGCAAGTTCCGTTTCACATTTGAACCTCATTTAATGAAGGTTTTGGTTTTGGAAGGACAAGTGTATGTTGATCCACATCCCTTCTGGTCTAACCAATGGAAAGACATGCAGCAAGAAGCTCTGTTTCACTTTGGATAGACCAAGATTTCCAGACTGAAATGGGCAGAGCTTGATCAATACATTTGGACTTTAATCTATTTTCCACAACCAAACACACGGGGCACACAAACTTCACTGATCAGTCTTCAGCTATTGTGATATTACGTGTAAGTCTATTGTGTTACATTTATTTTGTTTAAACATCCAGCATCAAATTTTACAATGGCTGCGTTAAAGGGGAACTGTGGTTTCCATACAAGTGTCCTTTATTAAAAAGGGCACAATTCTACCTTTAAAATGACTCCAGGACCATGCTTCCATTTGCAGTCTATCCAAAGCACATGGGGTGTGCTCTGCAACAAGCATGCCTTCCTATTGGCCTCGTCGCCAACGGGGAGGAGGGGGCGGAGCCTACCAGAGCAGCGTTGCTCTGAAACTCTACTGTTGGCTGCGCAAACCCAGGGGTGAGGACTTAGCGGTTCAGGTCCTCACCCTTGGTAAAAGCTAAGGAACAAGGAAGAGGAGCGGAGGGAAGGTGAGTATAATTGTCCTTTAAAGTTGGAGCATGCCCACAGTTGGACAGAGCATCATCAATCACATCATAAGACACAGGGCAGTCTGGAAAGTGTAATTTTACAAGCCAATATCTTAAGATCCAGAGAAGCTGGATACATCCTCCTGGGTTTACAGATGTTGTCTGTCATCTTTGAAAGATTGGCACAGTGTGTACCCAGTTGTAGAGTATTACAGCCGTGCCTGTAGTTTACTATGTTTGCGGTAAGCGGTAGGTGATATAGGTGATTAGACAATTGGTCCACGTTTGCAGGATCTACTATAGATAGATTTCCCACCCACACTGTGCTTTAGGGTATTTAGTGTTCTGACATTTCTACTGAACTGAAAGTGACTTATTCATTGATTTGCCTGGTGAAATCACAGTAGGAAAAATTTTCTGTGACATTTTCGATAGACGAATCTTATCGATTTTTCTTTGTAGGCCATTCATGTTCATAAAGTATTTGGCCTTTAACCATAACAATGTCGGGTCTTAAAAGTGCCAAATGGTCCCATTTACTCTCACACAGTTTTACTTCCCCTGTTGGAGCTTTAAAAAGAATAAAAGGGATCCAAATGACAAATCTTCTTCCTTCCTGTTTTCCTGAATGATGGAGCCTGTGTTGGATTTATATTGCTCTGTCTGTGCCAAATTGGAAATGTAACAGTGGGTTACAGTAATTTATGTAGTTCATTATGGGGAAAATGTAACCTTCCTGTACCTGGTGTGTAATCACATGAAGTGAGTTGGGTTTCCTCTGTGGTGCTTTGTATCCTGTCTGCTTTGCATGTTGTATGTTCTTTGCTGTGTTCTATGGTTTTGTTACTCTGTAGCAGTCAGCGTTGCACTAAGGCTGAGGCCACACTATCCACAAACGGTAACACACGTCAAAAGTGTACAGTACATTTTATGAATCGACTTTTACATGCGTTACCATCTGTTTGGCCAATATTTTGTTATCGGTACAATGTGGCCACTCACGTTGTAATGCACTGGCAATGCGATTCTCACACAGTAACAGAATGCAAAACTTGATCGTAAATGCGAGAGAAATATGTCAGTGTGGCCTAGCCCTAATACTTAATTCATCATCCCAGGAGTATAGGGTGAATCAAATGAATAAGAGACCTATCACTGGTTCTAGAGCCTCTCCAGTACCTGTGACTCCCTCCAGAACACCCTCCATTACACAAATATATTAAAGGGCAAGTTCACCCCTCAAATGAAAAATTGCATATAGGTAAATCACCCCCAAACCCCTTTACTGCAATAGTTAGAAATCTAAGAGATATAAGGTTAGCCTGAAATGCTGCCCGATGTTCTTTACCTACCCCTCTTTCTGCTTCCTGATTCTTCTAGATTGCTGTCAGTCATGGATGTAACAGATGACATCACAGCCAATGACTGAAATATATTCCTATAGCTGCTTCCTCTGAGCATGTTAAAGGTTATAGAGCTTGAAGAGGAGGCGGTGATTTTGAAAGGCATCGGGAAGTGGGAGAGGAAAATTTCTCTTCATAACAGATTACTCCTACATCTGAAAGCTTTGTAAAATGTTAGCGTGGGTTTTGGCGGGGGGATTTACATATATATATATTATTTTTCATTTGAGGCTACTAATGTTAAAGGCCATTTAGAGCAAAGCAATCATATTGTGATGGACCCAGTTTGGGCTGAAAACTACAGTTCTACTATTCCATTCAGCTAGTGTGTTTCACTCTTATGACTAATATTCACATTTTAGTGTCGTCTCCTTGAAATCCTAACCAATTTAATGTACTTACCAGAAAAAAGGTTCAGAAACCTTGTTCTGTCTAAATTCGCCCCGATGATGGAGGGGACCCCCCCCCCTCTATATTAGAGCTGAAATTACTATAACCCACACTGTAGCTTCCCAGTTTAGTCACTGACCCTCTCAGCATAATATTCGTTTTTTATTGTAGGTTGGAATGTGAACAGACAATAACAGGCAGGTGCAAACTCCTATTTATCAGCCCCTGAAAGGTGAAGTGTCCCTTCAGGTGACAGTGTTAGATTTCCTACAAGTGACAATACGCAGCCTCACTGTATCCAGAGGTTAATTGAATATTGGGTCAATGTAGACCCCCAACCCCCACAGCCTCATCCCTCTCCCTCCCCCATAACAGTTAGCGCAGTATAATAATATATAGAGTGAATCTGGGCATCCCAGCCTTGTATGCCCCCTCCCACACTGCTTGCACTTGCTGGAAGATACAGACAGGAAGTTTGCATAACACACACAGCAACTGCTGGGGACACTATCAACCCGTCAGCTGTAAAGGGAAAGTTAATCTGAATCACCCCAGCAGAGGACGCTTGGACTTTGTGACCACTTTCTAACAGGCTCTGCCATTGCCCTTTGGTAAGTTCCAGCCAGTGTGCAGTCTCACTGTTACCACATGTAGGAACCTGGTTTAGCTAAAGCTTATTGATTCATTGTAATGGGTTTAATGTGGGTTTGGAGGATTTTTAGTTTGTAGTTTTTCCCAATAAGCAGATTATTGTGTATTCTCATTTTGGGAAATGCCTTGTACAGTGTCATGTCAGGTTTAATTAAACCCCAATGCTGCCTAAAAGACAGGGGCACATGGCATTACATCACTTCTCATTTTGGGAAATACCTTGTACAGTGTGATGTCATGTTAAATTGAAACCCCAATGCTGGGGCACATTGGAACAGACTGGGGAACATTACATCACTTCTCATTTTGGGAAATGCTTTGTACTATGTAATGTCATTTTAAAGGGCATGTCCACCCCCAAACTTAAATTTAACCTACTACTTACCCCACTGTGTAGGTGTAAATGACCCCCAACACTGCAATAGTTAGAAACAGGGCTGACCTTTGATATGGGCGACTTGTGCGATCGCACAGGTTGCAATACCAGGGGGGCGCCAGCTGGGAGTCTTAGGTCATGGACCTGTAGGTCAAAGTTGTGCATCAGTGCCACAGCCCCTTTAGTTACAATCTTGCAGATTAAATATATGTATCAGCACCACCCCACATACTAAGCCCCAACACACAACAGTCTTAAGATATTTGTATACTGTGCATTTGATACCTTATGTGTTACGTAATGATGTACGCACAATATATACAAGCACACCCTGAAGATACTGAAAGGCATTAAGCCCAGGTTGGGGACTTGATTTGAAGCAGGTCAAGGCAAGCAGCATTCAACAGCGTATTGTGTGTGCCCAGGGGGAATGTTTTAGGGGGTGCTAGGCTCCAGTAACAAATCTTGCACAGGGTGCTATTTACCCTAAGACCAGCCCTGGTTAGAAATCTGAGAGATGTAAGACTGCCATAAAATGCTGCACAAAGTTCTGCTACTTCTCTTCCTGTTTCTTCTGGTAAGCAACTGTCAGACATGGATGTCAGCCAAACGGCATTGGACTTCTTACTGATTGGTTTTGAACTACAAGCTCCCTCAGCCAATTGTTTCATGCTAGGCTTGGTAGTTTCACAGATGCTGAAGGATTACTTTTATGGGAGCTGATGCAATATAAGGTGCAAATCATTGCCCTTAATCTGCAGCAACCAATCAGAAGTTATCTTACTGCGGTAACCCAGTAAAATGATTAAAATAATTGGTTCCTGCAAATGAATAGCATTGGCAAACTTTTATACCTAAAGCTGGGTAAACCCCTTTCTTCGTGAACGCGCATTCCCAAAGCCAGCGATTGTTTAACGTTGGGATCGCTCATTACATTTGGAAAATTCTCCTTTGGCCGCGGTCGGCTCCCTGTACTAAATTATAGGGAATTGGCCGCGGTCCTAGGAAACATGTCAGTCATGAACGTTCTCCTTATATTGTGTAACACTCGGGACTGTGTGTACCTTTATTTTTGAAAAAGCTTACGGATTCTGTCTGTCATTTTTTAGAGATTGGTACTTTAGAGTTAATGACACATTGTAAATAAAGGGGAACGAATGTGCTTCCATTAATGAAAGTTTAAATGTAGCCTCCAAAAAGTCTAAAAAAAGACGTATTTATTTGTATCTATTTCTTCATTGAGAAGAACATCTAAAGCTCTGAGGCAATGATTGTACATCAGGCAGGAAGTGAAGAAACAGATGGGCCAAGTTCCTTCACTGGTGGATGATGTGTATGTCAGTAAATAACACGAAGGGGAAACTCTGTAATTAAGGGCCATATTTATAGAGGCATGGGAATGCTTTTTAGCGTTAAAACGTTTGTTAATTTCCTATCATTTTAATGTTAATTGATTGTAAATTAACGATAACGTGATCGTAGATTTACAATCTCCACAGAATATCATTGCAGTAGTTTACTACCACATGGTATTCTACGAAAGTTTGTTAATCAACTAACGTTATGTACAATTACGGCCGCTCTCGTACATTACCGTAACGTGCGATATCGATAAATTGCAATACGCCATTCTTAAATATGGCCCTAAACATCAATGTCTAGGGCCAGTTGGAGAAAAGGTCTAAGGGCCACTGACAAATTCAGTTTGTCATAATGAATAGAGTACACAGGGGCAGTTGTGCCAAGTGGTGGGAATCTAGGCTGGACAGTCCATCTTACAACAGATCTTAGCTGGACCTCTAGCTCATCCTGAACCCCAGCAGAGCACACAGGGGCAGATTTACATCTAAGGAGCCTGTAAGCCTGGCAGCCTTAGCCCGACCGCTAAATACAGACCACACCTCTAAACCAGGATGTGATGATAATAGACTATAAAGTGGGCGAATTGGGGGGGGGGAGATTGACAGCTGCCCTTCCAACCACAAGTAATAGGTATAAAAGTGTGTTGTAATTTGTGTTGATATAAACAGTTGTGGCTAAGAGTCAGATCATTACATACAGGCTGCATGGCTACACTGATATCATTGCAGCCTGCATCATGCATGTGAAAGGAATACTGACCAGCCTTTGATCATGGTTATTTTATGTTTGTTCAGTGTGAAAGGTAGAAACCCTAGCTGGATATAGTGCACATAGTGTAACTTTGCACCCTCACAGAGTAGTGCACATAGCAGATAAAAGTTAAAGACAATTACAGTACCTGCTGAAAAAAAGAGGGCTAGGACCAAGGACATCCGCACGGCCACTTGTTCTTACCCCATAGAGGTTTATTTGTCACCCTTGGGGAAGGATGGGTTATTAGTCTAATGAGAAGCTTTAGGTTCTATCAGAGTAGGATCAAAGTTTACCAGTAAGGGATTGTGTTTCTGTGGGATCCAGCAATGTAACAAGAGAAGCCTGAGTGTTGTGTGTCTCACAATGTCTTTTATTCCCTTTTACTGTTGCTGGGTACTGTACCCAGTAAACACATTAATGGTGCTATAGAAACGTCTGGGCATTCTGTTTGCAAGCACGGTAAATAGGGATATGTAGGGAGATGGATTTCTGGCAAGGTGGCAGAGAATTGATTTAATCAGGAGGCTGGAATGCTAAACAAACCAACATAGAAACAGTAAACATTGGAATTCTTTAACCTGCAGAATAGCCCGGCCATTTACTTCTATATAAAACTCATCTGGATCTTCTAATATTTTTATATTTAAAGGACAAATCTTCAAATGAAAAAATTTATATTGAAAATTTTTAATCCCTGTATTTGCAATATTTCGAAAGGTGACAGATATTGGACTAACCTGTTATGCAGTGAAATGTTCTTCTCCTGCTGTTTCTGCCTAATTTTCAAGCTTTCTGAGCTCTTTTCCAGCTTGTACATGTTCAGAGGAGTCAGCTAGGGGAATAGCATTCATTCATTGGCTGTGATGTTATCCATGAATGCGCTCTACTTCCGAGTAAGGCAGTTAGTCGTGGCCAATAACTGACTGCCATTCCCGGGCGAGCCTCCACTGCTGCTGCTTGGGAATGGAAAAAGATTGGAGCAGCAGCAGTGGAGAGTGTTATGAGAATTCAAACAAATTGCTCAAAATACAGATAGGGGTTTTCTGATCGACCACTTTACTATACTATAGTGGTGAACTGAAAAAGCAAATTTCAAGTCAACAGAAATTTTTCCATTGGCCCCATTTTCAAGTCCACATCTCCCCCTGATCGTTTTTTTCAATCGGATTTCCGATCGTTTTGGCCCTTGCATAAGGCAGCTTTAGCTAGCCGCACAAATGGTCTGTCATATAGATTTTTCTACTAGATTTCATTATGTGGTAGTCTATTCCCATACCAATGTCTGTGTCCCTCATATATTTTCCAACATGTCCAGTCAGGCTTGGGATTAATTTACTGCCTGAAATTGACTGGGCAGTTTATCGATTGTCAAGTTGGGGGGGAGGTTGGCAGATTCAATGAATCTGCCACAAAATTCTACCAATAAATGGCCAACCTTAAAGCTTAAAGAAACTTTACCCCAATAATGTCTTATAGAAATACAGCTCATATGTGCCTCTGTCACATCAGGGTAGAACTGTCTCTATTTAATCTATTGTGCACAGGCCTCTTCAAGGCTAAACTTAATCCAACCTCAAAGGATGTACTGTAATAATGCACTGAAAACCACACACTGCTAAATTCACGTCAAAGATCTGACCAGACCAATATGCTGCAAACAAAAATAAACCATAGATCACATTGCTCTATTTATTTACACTATAGCAGTGCATCAGTTTGTACACTACAATACCCATGAACCTCAGTACTGCATGCAGTGGCATGTGTTCCTTCTTGTCTAAGGCTGAGGCCCCAATGCAACGCATGCTGTGCTTGCGATTTTCATTATAGTCTTCAATTGCAAAGCATGAGTCTGCATCGAAAATGGTGGTCACATGCATTGCATTAATACAACCAGTGCGGCCAGCTACATTGCCCCCATTGGCTTGCAATGCGCACAATGCGATTGGATCACAAAACCCTATCTAAATTGCAGTGGGGCCTAGGAATACAAAGGAATTTAAGGGAGCACACCTATAGAAATTAATATTGTTAATTTTGATTACACAACTTTTGGGGGCTTGGTCCCCTCTCTCAGTTATCCATGTTTCGGCACCTGTCACAATTAACATATTACCCAAGTGTGCTTCATTTCCCAAAGGTTGATTACAGTACAGATTAGAATGATGACAACATGGCAGAATTATCAGTAGAGTCCACGATCTTGGGTGTGAAACCACAGAACAAGTTTGGGCACAGACTCTTTTGATTGGGTAGAGTAGCAAGAAACATCACCTTCCGTGTTATTTTGTATGAAGGAATTAATAAACAACAATGCTGGAATTCTACCTTATTTCTTACATGCAAAACACAAGCCCTTTAATCAACCAGCTTTGGGGGCAGCTCATTAGAGAAAGTACAAGTAAGTAGAAAAAGGTAAGTAAGTAAGAGGTACATAGAGCTAAACTGGAATGTGGGGTACAATTAGAACTTACTCCTGAATGGGGTTGGGTTAGGTGGACTGAAAGCTAATGAAAGCTGAAAGCTAATCCCCTAGCTGCTCATAACCAGCTCACTAAATTGCTGATTATTAGTGCACCTGACTACCTGTCCTCTGAGAAAACAAAATGACCAGTATCAAGTTAATTTCATATTTAGAATGTTTAAAGCTGTTATGCATAACTAAACATCTAAGTGATTTAAGTTATTTTTTTCTCCTATAAAGCATGAATATGACTAGGAATAACCAATTATTATAGCTAGGTGTTATCAACTAGCTCTGGATTCATTGCTGATTTTCTTGTGGGTGCTCCCCTGCTGACACTATTCATGTAGCACAGTGGTGTTAAACCTGCGTTCCTCCAGATGTTTGCAAACTACAACTACCTGCATTCTGCAGCCAGGGAATACTGGGAGTAGTCGTTTGCAAAACATCTGGAGGGCCATGGGATTGACACCCCTGATGTAGCAACATACAAAAATGTGTAGGCTTCTATAGCCTAGTAGGTCCTGGGGCATGATGGGAGTTATAGTTTATAAGCAGTTGGTGCTTGTATTGTGTTAAGAGGTGGATCTAATGGCCATAACAGGGTTCCGGAAGCAGATTATGCAGATTTTCTCCTGTTCCCATGTATCACAATGAATTCAGGGTTCTCACTTATAAATATAGCTCCTGTTTGCAGCAGCTGATTTATCTGTCAGAATGCGGAATTTCTCATTTCTCTTTACATTGTTTTTTTGGCTCTTTCTATATAATGACACCATGTGCTTCGTGCTCCACTGATATCGGTGGGAATTAACCCTTTATTTTCCATAAAATTTATGATGGCAGTGATACAGAAAGGAAGAACTGTGGATAGCACAAGCCTGGAAAACTAAATGTATCACCTATGCGGAATCCTCATTTTTGCAGATAGAAGTAGGGCTGATCAGGCTGCAAACTGCACACAAACGGTCATATCATATTCACACGCATGGTCACACTTAGTGACTTCTCATCCCTCCCATGGTTTTCCACCACTTACGTCCTATCATGACTAATTAGCACAGGATTTCATATCTATGCAGGACTTACGTGGGATGTGGAAATATGTGGGAAACATGGGGGTTGACGGTAAGGAAGCACTTTTTGCTAGTTTGCTTGTTTATCAGGGTTCTCCCTCGTTAGCTATACTGTAGGTATGTTTTATGTATCAGTGTCCATTCAAATCAATGTGCATGTGTTTCATTTTACTATCCAAGGGTTTCTCAAAGCCCTTTCCAACACTAGCACGGGCATTTTATTCTGCTAGAAAGGTAATAGACTTGTTTTCCCAGGTAAAGTGATTCTTTAACCCAGAGAACAACAAAACTTATTATCTTTAAAAATAATATGTTGAATCATTTACTGACATGTAAAATAATCCACACTAAGTAAAATACTCTAAGTTGTCATAGAGATGGTTAATATTGAGCATTTGTGCAAGTCCAAACTAGTCTTCATCTGGTGCTCTGGTCTTGTATTGCGCTCCTGTAATGCTGTTAAATCCTTATAGAACCTGTTATGCCTCATAGAAGGTTTAGCATTTACTTAGGAATTATCATGGAAATTACCCAGAAGTCTTTGCTCCCTATATTTGCAGCTCAAGTCAGGAAACTCCAATATAATGAAAAGTAGTCAATGTGCCATTAGAAACTTGACAAATCTTATTAAATGAATCACTTTGCTATGTCACACTATAAAACCTACTGACCAGTTCATTGAACAGAATATTTTGAATTTATATAAAATAAAATAATGACTCATTCTGTTTGGTTTTTTTCTTTCTCTTTTCAGACCTGCTATTACAACAGTGGAGCAAATCTTTGAATTATCATCCCATGACCCAATGGATTCAAGACTGGAGAGACTGGGCGTGCGTTAGAATATTTTGTCTCTGCTGAAGGGCTTCTAAGGACTAATGAGAATCAGGCCAAGTGTGAAATGGAAAATTTGCAGATCAGTGTTGATAAAAATCATTTGCCCCTTTACATTCCTCTTTCTAACTTAGAGACCGATCTTATTTCTAGGAATAGTCAAGAAGAAATGACTAAAGCTCTTCAGTATAAGACTCCATCAAACTTCAGCCCCCTTTCTAGTGCCAAACTGGAAGAGTGCGACCAGTCATCAGCACAGGGGGTGGATGCCTTTGTTCCAGGTACAAATGTTGCATTTTCCCTTACAGATGATGTTTGTGAAGACATTGGGAGGAGTAAGAGAGAATTATCTTCATTATTTTTGAACGGCACATTTACAAGAACCCAAAATGAAGCAAAGGACAGTGGAGGAGCAAATTTATTTTGGGAGAGTATGCTTCAAGCACAGCTGTGTGTGATGGAACTTCAAGATGAGATTGATAAAAAAGAGAGACAGTGGAATTCTTCTGAGACCTTTCATTCAGAAGAAAGAAGCTCAGTGGACCCTTCCATTGTTGACCAAGTGGATGACATGCTAGAGGAAACAGATTTAGAACAAGGTCATGAAAATGAAGAGAACTTCTTTGAGGATGAGATACAAGATGAAAGCTTGTTTTATGAAAATCCTTTATTTCAGGACTTTTCTACCCCACATTCTGATTACCCTACTTTACAAACAAACATAGATATGAGGAATAACCCAATGGAATTCATTTCTAGTGTTGAGTACAGTGCCAAAGAGGAAGTCTTTCCCTGTGATCAGACTTCACCATCTTGTGGTCATCAGACATTATGGGGCATTAAAGATCATTCAACCAAGAGAGATTTAGAGAACCAGATAATACATGCCGAGTCTCTGGAGGTTCTACAGATAGTTGAAGAAGACTGGGAGGAAACGAATCCCGATTCTTATAGCACAATGACAGAAAAATGGTGCGTTTCACCTTTGCCGCTTTGTATACAAGAGGTATGTGAAACCAGTTTACCTATTAAATATTTTAGTGCTTAGGCAAAACATAACTGTGGAGATATTAATTGGTTTGGGTTGTGATGAAAATGTTTTTCTGATATATTAAATAGTGCAGCAATGAGAAAAAAAATCTCACACCTTTAGTGTCAGCCACCACATCCGTTTTGTCTGGTATAAATGTTCTTAGCGCACATTCACTTTGTTTTATTTAGTTTTAGAGCGCACTTCATTACACTACAGGAGAGCTTCAGAGGTGAGAGACACAGCTGTTAGTTAGGATTTATATTAAAGCCTTTGGGTTCTGCCAGTGGTACAGACGGTTACAAGTCGACCTGGGTTTCCATGTTGGCCAGTTAGCTCCGATGATGTATTGTGGATTTTACAATCTGATCGCACTGAAAGCCAATATACAAAGTGATGTTTGCACCATAGGGAAAGACTTTATTTGGTTTCCTGTTATGTTAATTGTTGCCATTTTAATTGATAAAGTTAGAATTTGTGGGGTCATTCTTGGTCATTCTAAATGGGGTTCTTTATTATAGGCAATTTCAGCCTTCCTTGAATTATTTCATTTTTATTCTAATAGGAATTTAATGAGTTTTTTCAAACTAGTAGACTGTTTACTACATACATGTGTAATGATTGGTCCTATACTGTAACTGGAAGGATGCTGTGTCCTTGTTCTGGTGCTAGATCTTTCAGTCTCTTGAATTTAAAAGTTGAATTTGGCTTGAAAGGCCTGCATTTTGCTAGGCAACACGCCATGGATATAAATGTCCGAGTCTGCGTGTGCTGTTAGTTTTAAAACTCAATAACATTTCTATTGCGTGTGAAATGTAAAAATGTATTTTCATTATTGTGCTTTTATTTTGTAAAGTTAGGACTTTTATTTAGAAATTGTGTGTTTATGTGTGTGTCAGATAGACGCAGTGTAAGTAAAGCTAAAACTTTAGTACAGGGAGATGACCGTGGCAGAGATACATTTTCAGGCAGTTCCGAAAGGTGATACAGTTGAATGCAGTGTCCATTCAAGTCTATGGGCAGAAAAGGGCCAGAATTTATTTTTTTTCCAAAAAAAAACTTCCACGGATTCCTTATCTAGAATAATTCTCCAATGTTTCCCACATGCATGTCTCTAGCTTGGAAACTGTGGGAGGAGATATAGTCCAAAATATGGGTGTAATGCAAGAGAAGCCAAATTAATTATATAGAAGCTATGGGTGGTAATTCGACAATTCGATAGTAGGACAGGGATCTCTATCTAAACTACTTGATCCCTAAGGCGTCCTAAGACTATAAGGTCAGGTCTGGTGGGTTTGGGTGGGCTAATGGAATGTTCACGGTTTAAGCCACCTGGGAAGCTCCCACACTGAATAATGCTGCTCTCCCCTGGACTATCATGTGAACGTTAAAAAATGGCTTGATTAGTCATGTGCCAGAGCAGCCAGACTGATTGGCCGTTACAGTTTTTTGCATGGCAAATGATGGAATTTTGCTGCAGGCTTTTGCAGTCACTTGACATGCCTGTCAGTGAACTGTGAGTGGGGGGATTCCATATAACAGGCTGCTTAGAGAGGAGCGAAGGTGAGTACTTTGCTCTATATCCTCTCAAAATTTACCCTGTAGTTCTTTAGATCAGCTTTAAACACAACTATCTAAAACGTATTAAATGAATTCCACACATTGGTGTTGTGGTTTCACTGTTTAAAGACATTGTAATCGGCTCCACCCAACATAATTATTCACTAGAACTGAAAACAATAAACAATTGCCTGTAATTAGCAGCCAAGGAAGGAAATATATCTACATCTTTTTAACCTTAAAGTTCACACAGAGCGTTTAAAGGAGATTCTCCTGCCACTGATTTTCTCTGTATTTTCAAAGCAACTTTCATTCAGTTTCCTTTATAATCTAGAGAATTGTCATGGTGTTTTTAGGAGATTTGACAACCATCAGGTACATTTGCGATAGGGAATTTTATTGCATCTCCTCCTTAGGGTAAAATTATAATGTCACACTAACCTTCATGCCCCAATTTACTAAGGGTACTACTATCAGTGACTTTAAATGAGAACTAATCCCTTCAAATTAAACTCATCCCCTCCATTAAAATTAGTGAGGACCTGAACCACTAATTCCTTGGGCCATATTCAATAACCTGCAGTATCTGCAACTTCCGATACCGCGGGTTATTGTGAAAGTTAAAAATGAGTGGTTTGGGGGTGTGGTCTGTTATGAGGAGTCAGATTAAGGAGAAAGAAAGCTTTTTTCCAATCAGGGAGGAGAGGGAAGGGGATTGGTCTGTTCAGACAGACATGTGATCCATTATTTTAATCAAAAAATGATAGGTGCACTGAGCCCTATTCATAAAGTCACGGCAATTTTACGATCATGATCGCAGTTTCATAAGACCAGACAGTGAATCTGTGTCGGTGTTGACGGGAACAGGGGCACAGTACACACAGGTCAGACTGTTCAATAAACTGATTGGTAATCCGCTTGTCTTAAATAAAACGCATTTTTTTACAACCGATAGTGCCTTACCTTCTTTCTTCAATCAATGCCTATGGAGCAAGGAACAAAAATAGAAGAAACTTACCTTTTGCGCAATCCACTGTGGACCTGTCCTGACCACTTCCTGGTTCTGTTTCAGTATAGCGATAATGCATGCTATAGTTAATCAGAACCAGGAAGCGGTCCAGACTAGTCAGACTGAGTTCTGCTGCGGTGGCTCGCACAAAAGGTTTTTTCTATCTTTGTTCCAGGCATTGATTGAAGAACGGAAGGTAAGGCATATCCTTAACCTCCTGGGCATCAATTGGTGCATTTAAGGAAAAGTTAATTTTTGCAGCGATTAATTCCTTTGTTTTTCATAGAAAAAAAGAAAAATAATCTTTGCAGTTTATTTCTTAGCATGTTTAATGTAAAAGTAACTCTGGGGAATCGAACCTGCAACTTTCTGAACTGTCTTACTAAAAGGATGCAATGATTACGTCTAACCATCAGAGGTAGCACCACAGTGGAACTTTTCCTAATGATAACAAAACAAAGTAAAGTGGTGTAAAGAGGTTAAGAATATCAGCAGTGAAATGGAGACTGTGTGTTCTGTCATTATAAAGCTGATCCTGTATGTGGTAAAAGGTTTGTTTTGTGTGTTACAGAGCCCCCCCAGACCAGAGACCCCCTCCCCCCCAGAAGGTGATTCCGTTCTGTACACAGTACCTGAAGTGTGTAAGTATCAATCTGCTGGTTTTAATTGTTCATATTCGGATACGTCGCCATGTGTCTAATTAAAATAAGGTTTGTCCCTTGATACATTTGCAACCAAAACAATGTTCAGCTGTTAATAGGTTTTACTGTGTCCCTTTCTGTTATGATAATAAAGTTTTTTCGTTTGACTTAGCTCCATCGCTGGAGGCCTCAGTGTCGGAGGAAGGTTTGCTGTTTTCTCCTTCCAGATCATCCCTGGTCTCTTCACTGTTGATGGAAAACGACTCTGACCTGAGCCTTCAGTCACCCGTTGTGGGTTTACATGTTCTACACATTCAGGATGTCAGCGCAGTGAATGACTTGCAAGAACTTCCTGTATGCCTGGGGTGCCAAGGCAAGGAGCAGGTGGACAGGACGTTGGCACCAGAAGTAAAGAAAGAAGATGGGGACATAGCTCAAGGGCAGAACCAGAATTGTCGTGACGTTTTCACTGAACAGACCAATGAAAGGACCACGGAGAAAGAGATGGAAACATCTGGGTAAGTAATTACCTACTTGTAAAACTGGCGTTAGCCATTCGAACAGGTGCAGCATTTCAAATGCTATGTGCCCATATAAAGAGTGTTGCCAGTGCAGTTGGCAGTCCCTAGCTGTTACCATTTCCTGTAGCCTGTTACTAAACCATCCAAGATGCCACCTTGTTAAAATGAAAAATGTGTTAGCCCATGAATATTTAGATTTAAAGGGGACACAATAGACGATAATTGAACAAATTGCATTTCTGTTCAGGAACATCCGGGACATTGTATAAAGAAATAAACACTTAAATAAGTCTTCCAATAAGAATATTAGACCATTTTACAGGGCTGTTATGTTTTCCTTATTGATGTTTATTCCTTATTCCCGCTATCCAGCTGATCCCAAACTAGTTTTATTAGTGTTTCCTTTCATGCTGCTAAAAAAAAAAGTCAACCTTCTATGTCAAGCCTTGCTTAAGCCTCGTACACACGTATGATTTTACCGCCATCGAACATCCCGCAAGCACATGCACCTCCAACGTCCGATTTGGACGATAATCGCAAGTGCCGTGGCAGATCAACGAACGATGCCAGATCGCTCAGGGATTAAGCCAAGGATGTCAGGCTTAAAGTAGGAAGGATTTTCAAGCGAATACACACAGGCTGATATTATAGCACAGTCTATCCCTGGTCCAATATTTTGATAGAAAAATATGTTATATTATCCCAGCAGGGCCTCACGTGTGCTCTGTAGATGTGTGGGCAATATTCCCCTGACTGATTTATATTCCAATATTGAAATAAGCAGAATGGGGCATGATTGACATAGCTGGGGACAAATCTCAGCCAATCATGTGCATTTAAATGTTGGTATAATGATCAGTAAATCTATATATTGGCTGTTAATTTAAAAAAAACTGTGCTGTCTGTTCCACCAAACATTCATTTTCTTTTTTAAATCTGCCACGGGAAAGTAAAGAAAAAACATTTTCAAAAAATCTATTATTTGCCTTATAAAGACAAATTAAATATTATCATCTGCTGCTGTTCCTCCTCCTCAGATCAGAAGAGGCCTCCTATGGAGATCCGGGTACAAATAGCCACAGTCAAGATTTTGAATCTGCCAAGCACCTGGCACAGAGGCTTTTCAATCTGGACGGCTTTGAAAGATCCAAGGTTGCTCCATATCTTCAGGAAAAGTAAGTTCTTTATGAGTGAGGGAAAGGTTATTGCTGTAGTTCTTAGTATGGACGGAATTTACCATTGGGAGGAAGGAAATTGGTTTTATTTTTCAAGAACCAGTGATGACACTTCTCTTTTAAAACCCAAGGGAAAGGGACTTTTTTCTTTCTATAAAAAGACAAGTAGACTTTCTTTTCTAGAATATTAAGAGTCTAAGATCTGATATATAATTATGTGCAAAGACATTAAAGGGCATTCCCACGCTTTAAACAAAAAACTGGTCAATTGTCAGTTAACTGCGCCAAACCACAACTGATATATTTTGCACTTTGCTACCTGCATTACTAACCAGATATTTAAAGGGCATCTGTACCCAAATCATTGCTATAATCAAAAACATGTACCTGAAAACAAGACTAATATTTAAACTTCCAAATAGTGGACACTGAGCTCCGCAGTGATCCAAAATTACCCCCCCTAAAAGAACCATACCCAGAGGCGCAGAGGACAACCCTACAAACATGATCATGTACCTGTGTTGCATTTCCCAGATGAGCTTTATTGTTGCACAAAGTCCACTTGTCTGTGTCTGTGCCTGCCCCTCACCTGTGTTAGCCACTGCCTGTATTTACGTAAAATCCGCAACAGTAAAAAAAAAAAGCAGTGAGGAGCTCGTGCCTGTTACGTTAGCCCACAACCTCCGCAATCAGCTGTTTACAAGACCGGACCTGTACTAACGGAACCAAACCAGAAGTTCGGGTCTGGCCTTTTAAACAGCTGATCGTACGTATGTATCCTTCATCATACAGCTGATCGCGGAAGATGTGGGCTAACGTAACAGGCGCAAGCTCCTCACTGCTTTTTTTTTTTTTTTTTTTACTGTAGCGGATTACGTAAATAGTCGGCCGGGACAAAGGGGGAGTGGCTAACACAAGTAAGGGGCAGGCACAGACAACAAGGGGACTTTGTGTAACAATGACACTTTTTTTTTTATGTCTCTGAACAATTTTTACACGAGACACTATATTGAGGGTATTTGTGTACTTGGGTGTTTACATATCCAGTTGAATCTTCATTGTAAACATTTTTTTTTAATACCCTTTTTACAGCAGTGATTTTGGAGCCAAAGTGGCTGAGCAGTACCTCTCCTTATTTGATTTTACAGGAAAGTCTTTGGATGTGGCTCTCAGGTAAGAAAAGGCTCAAATACAACATGTTTTATTACCCCTACAGTCCACATGGTTATCAGGGTTCCAACTATCTAATCAGGTGTGGCTTGTAGTCAATAATCTTGTTAGATATCACTGTGTGAGTGAAGTTATCTCTTCCCATACTGGAAGTAGATCCTTTATTACATTTAAACTATGGTCAAAACTGTGCTCTCCTGAACGCATTACTACATTGTACAAAAGTGCAAATATTTTGGGATCCTTATGTCCATAGGACCAGAGAGTGGATCCATGGATCTCCTTGGTCAGGAGACGCTTCCAAACTTGCCCTTCCCTGGCTGCACCCAGCTGTCACCAGAAAAACTTCCAGTTGGAATAAGGACTCATGCAATCGTGGGCACCAATCTGTGGCACACAATGTGTATGCACAGCTGTTGCGCCCAATAGTCGGGGTGTGTATGGGCTCTTTCTCTTTCGAAACGGCCGTTCAGTCGGGACTTGTTGATGATCCGCCCTGCGGGCTAGGTACCGCGCCCCAACCAAACAGCTGCTTCAGATGACAAATGCCCATACACAGCATGATTGTCTGCCAAAATGCCAACATTTTGCACCGCTTATTAGATAAGGTGCAAAATAGGTGCATCTTTGGTGTATCTTTGGTTAGAAATTGCTTAGGCTGGGTACGCACGCACAGACTATTTGTCCCGACTGAGCGCTCGCTACAAGAAATGTCCGTCGGTCGTGGCAAACTTGGCTGTGGCCGAAAGTGCGAACGATCGGAATTTACCGACATGTCTGATCGAGGTCGGTTGCAGCCGACCGCCCCACATCAGCAGATTTTTTCGCCGGGTGAAAATATCTGCTGGTGTGGGGCGGTCAGCTGCAACCGACCTCAATCGGACATGTCGGTAAATTACGGCTGAAAGTATCTGCTGATGTGTACCCGACAGACAAGTGATACATTGTTTCTGGGCTATAAAATGTCCAATACTGTTCTAGTTATGGCTTTTATTCTCCGGTACCATAAAAATATTTATATAAAAAAATGTTTCAGACATTTGTTTTTTGTTTTTTTTTTATTCTTTTTATTGATGCCAGTACAAGTGTGCATTTCACAGTTTAACATGTTGTAACAATATTTCTTTGCATGAATAACATTAGTTATTAGTACAGATATTAGATCAGCATACTTTGTTTTTTTATGTTCATTACCCGTACAAAGTATGCTACATTTTATTCACAGTACATATGTACCGTGGCGTCAAAGATGGGCAATTCAAATAAACAATCAACTTTATTTAACTAAACAATAAAAAACCCTGTTGGACTCTAATGTTTATTTATTAACATAGTAGTGTCTACCTGAGCATGTCAAATTATTGTTAAAATATATATTATGGGTCATTCTACATTCTGGGTTATATCTGATGCATCAAACCATAGGTTCCAAACTTTGTGGAATTTATTTGGGCATTTTGTTTTAGAGTACATCACTTTCTGATAAGGTAGCACTGCATTAACAAGACGTAGTCATTGGGTTACATCAGGGGAATCAGTTGCCATCCATTTTATAGCAATTGCTTTCCTTGCATAGAATAGGGTTTCTCTAAGAAGTGTAGACTTATACCTATCCAAAAAATCATCTTCAAGTATTCCCAGTATTAAAAGTTTACTATCTAGCGGTATAGTGACAAAGTTGTAGTTACTCTCTGCCAAAATTGTAGGATCTTAGGGCATTCCCATATTAAGTGCCAAAAGTTTGCACCCGATTTTCCACATTTGGGGCAATTATCTGGCCTTGCTTGAATTGTTTATTCATTGCAGTCGAACATTGTGCATATATGATTGATGTAGAATATATAGTTGTATAAGTTTGTTGTTGGCATCTGGAGAGACAAGGCAGTGAGCACCTGCCATCTCCTCCCAATCGCCAGGTTCTAGTGTGGGAATATATCTAGACCACTTTTCCATAGTACTTTCGATATATGGTTGTGATTTACAAGTGATGTATATATTTTGGATATTAAACCCTGTAGCCCCTGGGTTCTCAGAATACTGATAATGGGATGTTTAGACATTGATGGTACCAGATTATCAAATTGAGCTCTGTCGGAGTTGCAAATATCTAAAAAAAAATGTGGTTTATGTGTAGCTGTTCAAAAGAGAGTAATTGATTGTTATGGTATATTTGGTCTAATCTGTTAACCCCTACCTTAATCCATTCCTCCACACCATGGAAGGCATCTAGTTCTGGGTATGCGTGGTTTCTCCACAGTGGGGTGAAACCAAACAGTTCCTAAATTTCAGTGTTGAGGGCTATAACTGTTTGCTGTGGTGCATCGGTTTTGGCAAGATAGGCTAGTAGTTTGGCTGTAGTTTTGGTTGTTTCATAGTATGTTTGTCTCAAGAAGAATTGTTTCCTTTGGGCTTTTTCTTTTAAGATTGTACTGTATTATATTGTCTGGAAAGTGATTTCCAGGTTTGTCTAGGATTTGCTATATAGTTTGCCTCTGCCATGTGTACTAAGGATGTGTACTAAGGATGTTAAGGAAGTTATTTCTTCTTCGTTAGAGATTTTTTTAATATATGCCACTGTGGTGTGTAGGCATCCTCGAGTAAATGCTTTAAAGGAGTCCCACTTAACTTTGAATGTTTCTGGTCACTGATCGGCTTCTATATACATCTCAAGCTGTTCCTGTATTGCGTCTAGTTGTGGGAACAGGGATATCCAGAATGAGTTAAATTTCCACGGCCTGGAGGTGTTAGCCCTGTCTGAGGTGGAGCTAACGAGTAATAATGGGGAGTGTTCTGATATACCTCGTGGGAGGTGTATGATGTCTTTGATCTCTGGTATTACTTTATGGTTCGTCAAAAGATAATCTATTCTCAAGTGTGTATGGTGAGTAGCAGAGTAGCATGTGAATTCTTGTAGTGTCGAATGTCTTATCCTCCATGGGTATAATAGGCCAAATTGTTGTTACTAGCTAATATAGTTGGGTGGGTGCATCAGTTAAAGTGTTTATGTTGCTGGTGTGTAACTTATCTAGTTGGGTGTTCATTATTAAGTTAAGGTCACCCATTAGAATGACACGGCCATCAGGGTAGTTTTTGGATTGGTAGTAGTGCTGGAGGTGGAGTATTGTAAACTCCTGGGATTACGTATATTATCTATTGTAAGTGCTATGAACCCCTGATCATCGGTTTGTACTTTGATTATGTTTTATTTTAGTCTTCTGTGTAGTAGTATGGATACCCCCCTTGCATATGTGGAGAAGCAAGTATGGGCCGACCAGCCTGCCTACCGACCTTTTCTGCAGGTAACAGGTGGTAGTTTTAATCAAATGGGTTTCCTGCAAACAGATAATGTCAGGGTCATAGTTTCTTAAAAATGTTTGTACAGTGATACGCTTTATTTGGTCATTTAGGCCTCTCACATTCCATGTGAGGATTTTTAGTTGTGTACCCATGGTGTGATTTGAGTGATAGTTTTGGTCTGGGTGTGATGCATCTGCCGGGTTGAGTATGTTCTAGTTAGCCACACAGTATATTGGAGTCCTAACATCATATAAACCTTTAAATACAGTATAACAACATTTATGTAACAACTGTTCCCTCCCATCCCTCCCTGAAGGCGACTAACGGCCTTACAGTCCCTAATAAAAAAAATGTAACATTTGTATTTTAACTTATAATAAACTATTCGAGGTGGCACATTAAGTGCAACTGTTGGGCAAAACTGTCCGCGAGCTTTGCTAGTGACGTGTAAGTAGCCCCGCTGCGCTCCTTGGCGTCAGGCTACCTCCTGCTCCGGGGAGATTATGGGAGCCGTGACAATGGGGCAGTATGAGGAAGACGGTAGAAGACAGAAAAGAGCAAGCAATGAAAATTAAGGATGCAGCATAACCGTAGTGAACAGAGCAGCATACGTGCTATACCCAAGTTGATATACTATCTGTGAGTAGTTATATAATTATATCTGATCATCTCCACTGTTAGTCCAGCAGAGGTGTTCTGTGTCGATAGTCGTATATATGGCTTATCAAGCAGGTATTTAGCTACAGTACAGTACAATTGTTATATCTATATTGACACATAGTATATGGATAGGTATATAACAGCATCTAATCTTATCTTTTATTGAACCAATGAAGATATTCTATGTCGACAGCCAAATTAATGGTTTGTCTAGCAGGTACAGTATTAACAGTGTTTCTCTTAATAGCGAGAACAGTGTAGTCGCTACACCATTGTCAACATATAATATACGAGTAGTAATATATCATCTGGCTATATCACACATTAACCCATTGGAGACATTTCGTGTTAACACCCTTATATATGAATTATCGAATGAATATACAGTCAATTCTAGTATCTTTTAGCAAAAACTGCAGTATAGTTGTTGTACCTATGTTGACAAACAGCACATAAGTGACTGAATGACATCATCTAGTCGTTTTTCATATTAAAGGGAAACTGGTCTCCAAATAAGTTGAGTTAGTTAAATGAAAGGCCAGATTCCTACCTTTAAAACGAGCCATCAACCACCTCTCTACGTGCTCCACAGCCCAAGATATAAAGAAATGACTGACCAGAGTTAATGGGTGGGAGACTAACATGTGACAATCCTAAGGCTTCTCCTGCACAGTGCCGCTGGCGAGCACAGCCTCAGACTCCCTCAGTGTGGGAGGGAGACAGGAAGTCCCTCCTCCTCTCTGCTGTGTGTAGTTCTGACAGAGTAGGTAAGGGAATCTACAGCCCTTCTTTCCCACTATGTGAAAACAGCCTTTTCTGTGCCATAGATCCATGTTTCCAACTTATTTAATAAGCACATTTATTGTTCAATAACGTTCAATAATGTTCACCTCTATCACAGGTCCCTCCTACAGGAGTTGGTGCTAACTGGAGAGACTCAGGAAAGGGAACGGGTCCTGCTGCATTTTTCCAACCGCTTTCACAAGTGCAATCCCCAGCGGTTCGGCTCCTCGGGTATGAAATTCAATGACTTTGTTTTTATTTTGACACCAGCACTGACTTCATGCAAAGAAAGAAAGAGAAAATTGTATCATATAATTCAACAGGAGAGATTACTCCTATCACCCTTTTTTACTTAACCAGATATCGCCCATGCACCTCTGTCAGGTCTCCCCCAGCCCCCCCCCCCACCGTCCACCTATCACCACTGCAAGAACTGTCATAGTGACCTTAAATAGCTGGTTTTTACTTTAATCAGTGCATGTAATATAGTAATGTATTGCACTTGCAGAGGAGTCACATCCTTTTTATGCATTATATTGATCAAAAGTGGTCGATATCGAGTGTAGAATCATTTGATCGGTCAGGTGGGAAGTAAATTGTTGAAGTATCTGTTAGATGAGAAATTTCAATTGATTCCTGTTTGATATATTAACAAGTGTGCGTAATTGCTGATATTCAAACATAAAGACTTGATTAATCCAGCACGTGTGGTTACATAGTAACATCCCTGGATCAACAAGAACTTACAGGGAGATTAAATAAAAGTTCTTATCGTTAAAATGGTGCTAATCAGCTTTCAAATGTTAAATAATATCTGATTGGTTGGGGCAAAATTAGCACCATTTTTAAAGGGACAGTTCACTGGAAATGATCAATATTTGTTAAATTGTTAGTTTGTGTAATACCTTCTTAGTTATTCTACATATTCTCTCCCATTTTCAAAAATCAGTTGATTTCACACCCTTTGCTGTTTCCTGCTGTTGATATTAGTAAGCTGACATTTTAGGTTCTAATGGTCCTTCTTCCCAGGATGCACCACATCCTTGGAATGTTCCTAACAGTAATTTCGACTGATTGGCTGTCGGATGGGTCAAACATGCTCAGATCTCTACTGAGCAACTGAATCAACCCAGGCACTGGGTCAAGGGCAAAACCATAACGGTCTCTACTAAGGGGTCCTGCAAACAGGAATTTGGTATTTCGGTTGCATTTATTTATACACAGACACAATGCTGAATTGGCAGGTCATTGGGATGAAAAAATACTGCTCTTTTTTCTGAGTAGTACATGTATTTGCACTGAACTTCCTCTTTAAAGGGCAAGTCCAGCTCTAAAATGAAAACTTACATACAGGTAAATCTCCCCCCAAAAACCCTAAACGGTAATAGTTTGAAATCAGAAATATATAAGTCTAACCTGAAGTCTTGCACAATGTTCTGTTGCCACTGTTTCTGCTTCCTGGTTCTTCCAGTTAGCAACTGTCACTTATGGATTTGACAGTTGAGATCACAGCCAATGACTGAATGTTAATCCCCTATCTGCCTCTACTGAGCATGCCCAGGCTCAGTACAGGTTTGTAAATTGCTCAGTTTCCATGAGGCATCCAGAAGCACAGCAGGCATACATTAATGAATTCTTTTAAAAAGGCCATTCTTTCTAAAAGATGTTATTATGAGGGTGGAATTGTCCTTTAACTATAAGAACTTTTATTGAATAACCCTGTAAATGTATTATTTTCAGTAATTTTCAATGTCAGTGTGGTTCTATTATTTTTTTTAATGAACAGTCAATAGTTTTATCTAGTAAGTGAATTGAAAAGTAAAATCATCAAACACTTGTCGACCCAAGCCAAAGTAAGGTCCACATACACGGCATCGATATTCCAATCAATTCCATGAATTTGATTAAATTGATCAGGATATCGAGCACTTTTTTTCATCTTTTCAATAGACCGGTCGACGATATCTGTCGGCCTATCGAAGGAGAAAATTCCATCGACCAGAACCAGATCTTCCATAATTTTCAAGCTGAAATCTACGGAAGATCGCGGATGCGAGTTGGGTAATTTGACTGGTTCTTCTGATCGGATTTTCGATCATTTCAGCCAATCATCCTTTACAGCAACAACTCAATAGGTTCCTTAGATCTATATCCATTGGTATGTATTTCATGTCTTCCTTTCTTTAGCATCTCATATTATACAGATCCCTCTCTTTCCCTTACTGTATTTAACTGCTGATTGTGTGTTTGTTTGCAGATGCAGTGCACACTCTGACCTGTGCCATAATGCTTCTAAACTCCGACCTTCATGGACAGGTAAAGCTTCAAGCTTATTTTTGGTCTGTCATAATGTGTATGTACTATACCGAGAGCGATAGTGGCTACGGCTAAATTTCCATATAAAGCTCCACACACGTGGATGATTTGATGAATGAGTGGGTCATGCAGTGAACGGACATTTCAGATGATAATCGCACGTGTATTGCTGTTGGTAATCAAATGTTCGCAGAATTTACCGTGTCTACGAAGCGTCTTTAAACGTTTAAATCATTGATTAGTGCAGAGCATCAAAAGAGGAACCAAGTCCCCCTTCAGAATAAAAGTGAAGTTTAGTCTGTGATATTTATTTGAACTTTTACACAACACACAGCACATTATCCCACTTGAAGTGGGGCCACTAATATAAATAAACAGTAAAAGATAAGAGATGCTAATTAGAATTTGGAGTGGGAAGTTTGAACAAACTGGACTCTATTGACTAAAGACCTTTAAATCATTATCAGACACTTTTATGGCCACTCTCACCCTCATTTGCTCATTCTCCGCCCCCTCCAAATACTAATTAGCCTTCTATTTACTTTTATTGTTTGTTTACACTAGTATCCCCACTTCAAGTGATGTAATGTGTTCTGTAAGGCACCCGTGCTGATTATGGCCTGATTCCAGCTCCCGACCGCCTACTGATTGTTATTATCTTATCAGTTGGGAGAACCAGTTTTCCTCATAATAGTTCAGCCCTACTGATAAGTCTGTGTAAAGTAATACACATGATCACAAGAAACTTACCAGCGAAGCTAATTGGTTACAATAACTCATTAAGCCTAAATATCATTGGGAAACGTCTTCCAGTCACCAGCTGATACAACCAATTTTTGGCCTGAAGCTTAATCAGGCTTGGATTATTTGTCTGTGTGTACCCAGCCTAAAGGCTGATACACACGTGATTGCAGAGGCCGATCCGCCATGCATGATGTGTATGCACGGACATTACGGCTGACATTTGTGCCTTGCATGGGTGCTTTTTCGGTCAAAACAGTTGTTCAGTGGGGGCTTGTGGCCAACAACCGCTTTAGCGGATCATTGAGCCCTGACTGAATTCAGACGAATCAGTGTGTATGCACCTTTAAGATGGACATCTACTGCCAACATGGTATTTACCTGTCTATGTTCCTGTGATGTCCCCCAGGCGAATAATGATTTACAATTGACCCTAGTGATTATGTGGAACTTAATTGTAGTGTACATTAATTGTATATAATTGTAGGCACATTTTGATGATTGTAAAGTAGTCGGATATTATAAAGAATCTTGCAGATCCTGTCTGACATGTTTATAGATTGTGCATGTGTGTATAATATTAGTATTACATTGTGGTATTAATTACCGGGTCATCAGATGGGATTAAAATAGTTGTCCGCCCAGTCCAAGCTATTGATCACTATCCCCTTATCAGTATTATGTGTTATCAGTACAGTGAGTGAAAATCACACATGCTCCAAGGTTAGGAGCTCCATTTAGGAATAAAGGGCCCTATTTATAAAAGATCGGTATCGTTATCGTAAAATACCGATCGTTATCGTAAAATAACGACCGTTTTTTTACCGATAATGACCGTTATTTACCGATAACGACCGGTATTTACCGATATCGTTAAATACCGGTCGTTATCGGTAAATAATGGTCGTTATTTTACGATAACGATTGGTATTTTACGATAACGATACTGATCTTTTATAAATAGGGCCCAAAGCTGGGTACATGCAGGAAAGATCTTTAAAAATATGGCAGACAGAATCTGCAAGATTCTCTCTGTCATTTTCTAAGGGCTAGGCGTAAGGCAATAGGGCTGGCCACATTAGTTAGTTGGTGTCCATTGTGCTGCAATCTGCTTTTTGGAGTGCATGCAATCAACATGTGGCAACTCTTAACATTGCGTTAAAATGCTTGCTCTGGTGTGTTGTAGCGTGGCCTCAGCCTAAAGATCCCTCTACACACAGTCCTGAGTATTCTCCGTATGTATACATTAAATCCAGGGAGATGGCCGAGGGAAATTTTCTGGCATTTCCGAATGATCCCAAGGCTGGCAGTGAACATTCATCGGCACTCGGATCGCGAACGAGAAAGGGATGACACTGTTGGATCCAATGATATTGTACATTTATTATTAGTGTGTGTACTTTATTTACAATAAAACTTTTCCTTTCTACTTATACCCACAGAACATTGGGAAGTGTATGAGTCTGCAGGACTTCATCAATAACTTGGATGGGATGAATGATGGAACCAACTTCCCCAAGGAGATTCTCAAGGTAATGTGAGAATTAACGTCAAAGCAATATCTAGGTACATTGTATAATGACTGTGTTGGACAGAATGACTATATGGTTAAATGTGGACCTAATGTATCTAATTGCAATGCAGGTATGGAACCATGCCATCAGCTTTTATAAAGTAACCCCAGTCAGTGGCTTAATAAGAATGCTGGGAATTGTAGTTGATAGAATCTAAATGGCCACGAGGGTTAGTTACAAGAGGTAATTTCGGTTATTGATCTTATTTCCAGGCTTTGTATAATTCAATCCGCAATGAGAAGCTGGAATGGGCTGTGTAAGTATGACTGCATATTCACTGTTGTTAAAGCTATTGAGGTTCCTTTAACACCCCTTTCTTCATTGGTATCATGTGTCATCTTATCCCTTTTGTACAGTGGAATCTGCAGTTCTGTGTCTGTGGCTCCATTTATTTGTTCTACTATAAACTCTTTATTTTCTGCATTTCTCCCACTGCAATGCAATTGCTATAAAAGACCAACCATTTGGTAGCAATCTATCTAGTAGGCGATTGGCCTTAACATCAATGACCTGGGGGACCATAAATGATAAACTTATCTCTGCCCTTTACCTGCTAGGAGTGAAGAGCAATTAGCAAACACTTTAGTTCCCAAGCCTGAGAATCTTATCTCTACACGCAAGAAAAGCAATCCTTTCCTCGAAGTTGCCATGGACCCCGGAGCACCAACCTACAAACAAGGGATGCTACCCCGAAAAGTGCACGCGGATATTGATGGCAAGAGAAGTGAGTGCTAAAATAGGAATGGCTATTGTTAGGTTTTGTGAGTGATACCGGTATGTTAATTGTGTAAATTCTATAACTGCAGGTTAAAACATTAACATACATTCTAATGTTAGGGAATTACTTCTGTTTTCCTTGTGTTTTAAATGAGGTAGATTGTTTCTTCTAGTGTGCAAGTGATATCACTAAGCACCGGTTATAAACGATGACATCACTAAATACCATTTATTAAAAGGATATACTACAGGAATTTTGCACTAAACTCCAGTGAATGAAAAAAAATTCCTTCAGAGTCAGGAGTGCAGATATTCTAGAGTGAGGCTGGGTACAAGCAGATATTTCAGGCCAACCAACTGAATGATATTTCCGTATGTTAGTTAGTCGGGTCGAAATATCTGCTGTGATTTTTCAGGCATGTGCGACCTATGTAAGACTTCCGTTTGACCGGATAAGATGAACAGACGATCGAGCATGCCAGTAAATCATGGCCGATCATGTGGTATCCTATGGCCCAACTGTCGGCCACAGCTCCTTTTGCTGTAAATAACATTATTAGGCCCGGCTAAGTCTAAAATGTTATGTTAAGAGAGATATCCCTCTTATTGTTACCAATGTGTCACCTACTCAGACTTTTGTGATATAATTGTCTCTTTCTACAGCGCCCTGGGGAAGACGAGGCTGGAAATCATTCTATACAGTGTTAAAGGGACTACAACTGATTTTCCTCAAGGTGCTTAACTTCTCCACATATGGTATTGATCAAGCACTGCTGGGTAGAAAGATTTCTCTTTCTCTCCTTTATTTCTCTGTGAATAGTTCCCAGTGTGCGCTCCTCCCCTAGATCAGTTTAATGCATTTTTCCAGGTTTTAAATTGTCAGTTGTTTTTTCCAAATGATTGCCATGACATTAACTGTCCACATCAGTCTCTCGCTGCTGCAAAACAAATAGTCGTATAAACGTCTGTCCACTAACTCTACACAAGGCAGAAAAGCTTCTAATATTTCTGTTGCTATAACCCTGACAGAAGTAGTAAATGTATCAGAAGCAGAGCGGGACATTATTAATGATTTGGGACAGCTGTACATCTAGCATGGTACAGCAGGTCGATTACTAGGTTACAGCCATTCTCACCAGATGTTTCTGTGGCTTTATCTCCCATTGTGATATATCAGACACATGCGCTATATTAACTGATTCAATGGAAGTAATCTACATGTAACAGGATTGGCTATTATTGCAGTAATGCCATAATGTGTAGTCAGATCATAAAATACAAGGTTAGGGCCCAACTGCCGTAAACAACTTTTGCATTTTTGCAATTTGAATATAGTATGTAAACAGTTAAAATATAATTGGCTGTGCACTAGGATTCTATTTTGTTTGAAAGATTTAAATTTCCAACAATCAAGGGTGGCATTCTTATTGCAGTGATCATTATGAACATGGCAGGAAATGCCTTGTGATGTACCACCTAGTGGTGAAAATAAAAAACTGCACCAATGAAAAAACTGAAACTGCAACCAGTAAAAGAACCCAAATGGTTGCGATAAGTGACCATTGTAGTTAATTATCTCACTTAACACTTGCTGTGTGGTGGGTGATAAAGAGTCCTAATTGCTAATTAATACTCAATGGGGCTGATGCAAAAGGGGCAAAAGTTTGCCTGTGCTATTAATTTGCAGATACTAATCTGACATTAGCTTTTTGTTATGTTAGATTAATAGCACAGGCAAAATGTTGCACTTTATTTTTATATTTCATTAGTCTCTTCAATGTTTTAATTATCTGTCAACTATTACAGTCAATTTATCTATTTCACCCTATCTACCTCTTTGTGTTTCTTTAAATTGAAAGTCTTGTTGCTCTGATTCTGTTGCATATAAAGGATGAGTACAGGTCAGACTGGAAATCCCCAGAGGATGTGATAAGCTTACACCATTCTATGGCAGAGAAAGCCAATGAATACACCAAGAAACAAAATGTCTTCCGACTGCAGACAGCTGATTGGCGGGTCTTCCTTTTCCAAGCACCGTAAGTTTACTGATCCATAATACATTGGTGGATAGAGAAGAAATAGGTTGTATGTCTTTTGGATGATTATTTTTAAAACATACAGAGAAATAGAACAGAGCACAATGCAGGTTGTATACGGTATAAAACCCAATTTCTTTTATTACTACACTAGGACATCAGAGGAAATGAATTCTTGGATCCATCGCATTAACCTGGTGGCTGCCATGTTCTCATCCCCACCATTCCCTGCTGCTATTGGCTCCCAGAAGAAATTTGTCCGTCCAATCCTTCCATTTACTCCCAGCAAGTTAGACTTGGTAATCCTGCTTGTGGGGGTGTTGTTTCTGTGTATCACGTGATGCTGAGAGGCTTGGGGCATTGTTTATGGTGCATAATAAGGTTTAAAGGAAAGTAAAGAATGAAATGCTAATGAATTTAATGATAGGGAATTGGTTACATTATAAGTAGAATGTGCCCTTTTTATAATTAAGGTTTATTGATTGTTCATAGAAATATTAATGATAACATTGCAGGAACACTTAAGGCTTAATTGCGTTTTACCAGAGTAATTTACTTAAGCTAATTTAAAAGAATGTATTCCTTGTCTTTTTATGTTATTTTCTTCATAAATACACAGGATTATAAGACTTGAAATTCCTTCAGTGAAGTAAGAAGTCCCAACACTTTCCACCACACATACATAACTCAGCACAATTTTCTCTCTCTTCTTGGTGCACTGAGCATGCTCAGGCCATAAAACAGAGCTAGGGGCAGACACCGGGTGATTATTTTACTGGGTAGAAAGATTTATGTTATAGTACTGTATTTGTAAAAGGCAAATTGATTAGAAAGGCAAGTGATCATCAATTTCAGTGTTAAGAGTCAGGAAAAATACATTTTAGCTGAAAGATTTCCTTTCACACATAAAATCATTATTATGTTATTATTGTTGGAGCAGAACTCTGGATATTAAAATCAATACTGCTGGACTTAAAGTATTTGTCAACAAAAGTAATGTCACCAATAAATTAAATAGGATAGGGAGAGAATAAAGGTTTTGAAACTCCCTTTTCAGCAATATGCAAATAAGGAACAAGGACTTTTAGGAAGCTATATCTTTAAAAAGACTTACAGCATTCCACAAGTTAAATGCAAAACCAGAGCGCCAACTACTGACCAGTTTGGCCTTATTGAGCCATCAGCAGTGTAGTGCAGGCCTCTGGTTTTGCAGTGTGAAGCACCTATAGACTGACATCACCAATTTATTGTAGTTGTAGATGGCGCTCTGGTTTTGCATTTAGCTTGTAGAATGCTGTAAATGTCTTTTTAAAGATATAGCTTTCCTAAAAGCTTCCATGGAGACATGGTAAATACCCAGAAGTATTTGTTCCTTATTAACAAAAGTAATAACAGCATTATTACTTGGTGACCACTAGGGGCTCTGTATATCCTCTGCAGAGGCCAATGGTAAAGCCTGTTTAAAGGGCATATCCACCCTTTCAAACCCCTTTTGATATTTTATAGATATTGGTCCCCCAGGGCTGGGGGACCAATACCTATAAATATATATTATATATATATATATATATATATAATAAATATATATATATATTAATATATATATATATATATATATATATATATATATATATATATATATATATATATGGGTTTTGAGCTAGGGCGAGGGAGACCAAATCAGGTGGGAGAGGGAGAGGCCTATTCTGCTATCCTCATGGTGGCCAGTTTTGTGTACTTGGGGGGGAATCCAGGAGAACCTTATGGAGCTGGGATGTAAGGTAAGGATTTTATTACACTACACAGTGGGGCCAGTAGTGGGGGGGGGGGGATTATAGTTTTTGGGGTGGATATGCCCTTTAAAGTATAAAAATGTAGAACAATTGTAATTCTGTATTCAGTGCATTATTACTTGGTGACCACTAGGGGTTCTGATCCATTGAGCCACTGTATATCTCACCTCTGCTGAGACCAATAGTACGCTGTCTAAGGGATAAAAAGTTGAAACTCATGGAAATCTGGAAATCTTACCCACATAAAAATTGAGAGCAAGACTCAGAGTAGCAAATTCTACACTACTAATGACTATTAGGACCAAGATCCTGTGGCACAGTTACTATAAATGGGTAATGGGATGCCCAAGCAGATATTAGACCCACTGTACTTGCTTTTGCAGGAGGAGCAGCTGCAGTCACATGAAACCTGGATGGACACATTTACTGATGACCTGACCGAACATCTGCGCAACCTGCCAGACGGAAAAAGCAAAACAAGAGACTGGGAAGATTATCACGTTCGAGAGGAGTATCTCCGCTATGAGGTAAGGAGTGCATATGGGGAAGCAACAATAATAATAAATAGCAGGATAAATTCCACTGGATTGACAATTATAGATCAATGATGTAGGAATGTACCCCCAATTGTACAGAGCATATAAAAACCAGTGTAAAACACACATAAAATATTCAAGAAGAAGAATGAATTAATTGTCCATATATATCAGCATAAAAGCACCCAAAGTCTGAAGTACAGAAGTAATAGCTAAATTCTACCTGTACTTACAACCTAATGGACACCAGTACTAGCCAAGGGCACAAACCCATATACCCTGGATCGGGACAAGGTCCGAAACCAAGGAAGGGCGTCTCTGCTGGAAGGTGAAGGTAAGGAAAAGGGGGGCATGCGTCCGACTCCCGGCACTGCCCTCACTTCTGTAGAATCACGGATGCCCAAAGCTCAATGCGAGCTGTTAGAAAACCACCAAAGTGAGGGCAGTGCCGGGAGTCGGACGCATGCCCCCCTTTTACCTTACCTTCACATTCCAGCAGAGAGGGAAGCCCTTCCAGGTGCCTAGGGTTACCTTGTGGATAATCCTGCTCTTTTATTATTCCTGGCTGAGTGTGGGACCCACTCAGCTTTAACAGGTTGCCGTATTTGTTGTATATTTGTCATATATGGGGAAGCAGTATACTTAAAGGGCAGATCCACCCCTGAAATAGAAAATAGTGTAAATCACACCTTATTTGTTTACCCCTCAAATGAATAACTACAATAGAGAAATCTAAGAGATGTAAGACTAACTTGAACTGGTGCCGGATGTTAATTACATAGGTAATTTGTTACCTCTCTTTCCTGGTTCTTCCAGTTAGCAGCTGTCCGTCATGGATGTAACAGATGACATCACGGGGGGGGCATAATTTTGCTGCATAACAGATTAGCCCTATGTCTATAAGCTTTCTAACTATTGTAGTTTTTTATTTGAGGGGTAAACATGCTCTTTTATTTAACTGCTAATCCTTTATTCAGACTGTAGATATTTTGCTATAAATTCTAATTTGTTGCCCATTTTGGAACCTAGAAATCCAGGTACGAGATTTACGTGAAGATGTTGGCCTTACGGTTGCAGTTTGGCAGTGAAGACATGAATGCGTTGGAGTCTTTACTTACAGAGCCTGATGGAACAAATGAAGAAAATGGAGACTTAAAGAGGTCCCACTCCAGTCCTTCCCTTAATGTACAAAGTTCCCCAATGGTGATAAAGGTTAAACGAAATATCTCTGAACGTCGGACTTATCGCAGAATCATCCCCAAACGTAATAAAAACCTGGTGTGATCTGTGCTCAAGCCTAGGAAAAAGAACTTGCTGCCATGGGCTCAATTTGCATTTCCTTGGGTTACAAAATGCGTTGCTGTTTCCATTGTACTCGTAGAAGGAAACTTGTAATAGCAAGAAAACTTATGGGGCTTAATAATGTGTGTTTGGTCAACATGTAGGGAAGAAAAAGGTGAAATAGTAACTTGCTGGATCGTATAGGAATAGCACATGGTTTAATCTGAGCCAAAATGTTGATCCAATGGATATCAAGGATTATAACCTACATTTAACTGGATTGTTCCTGTTGCAGTATTTCCAGACTTTACCTCTGGATGGCACGCTAGTCTTGCTTAATAACAGAGCATGCTGTAGCACAAAGCTCTTAAAGAATGTATTTGAAGAAAAAAGTTTTAAAATATTAATTTATTTTCTTAAAGGTTATGGAGTTTGTACAGTTGGACAGATAAATGCTTACATGCTTATTTAATAAAATTAAATTTGCCCGTGCTGTAAAATTGCACAGCCAATCAGATTTGAACTTTTTTCTGGCCTACTACAGTAACAGAACATTTGATAACATCTGATTGGATGTTGCAAATTAACAGCACAGGCAAAATGGTGCACCTCTTATTAAATAAGCCCCTTAGTCTTGTAGAACATTAAGAAGAAATACAAAAATTGCAGTTTGTAGGGATCATATGTTTGTGGAAAATAGCACTGGAACGGTCCTTGAAAATGTTCAGCCTTAGGAAGTACAGTAGATCCTTTTTAATACATGGCACTTAGTTAAACAGTGAATCATTACAAATCTGTTAGAAAGTGAAGATAAACTATGTAATAGAATAATAAAATTCTCATTAGTATGAGAATTTGAGGTTTTATATTTTGTTCCACTGAAGGCAACTGAAACATTTCTGTCCACCCATAAAGATGAGCGTGTAGAAATGATAGTTTCACCTGCAAAGTACGGAATTATTAAACATGCAGCTCTATGCAGGAAAAATATACCCACCTCTTGTAAAATCTAAAAAGATTACATGTCACTAAGGAGTTACATGACCTCAAAATAGCACAAGGCCGAAGGCTGCTGGCTTTGTTACAGACTGTCGAACTCCATGGTGACTTTCAATATCTATATTTTATCAAGTTTTGCGATAGTTAATGCATCTGACATCAGTCAGTGCTGATTGTAATTTATGCTTTACCGAAAAATCGCTCATTGTGACCGATCCATAAAATGGCTTTGACCAATCAGGTCACCTCCAGTGCTCGCTTTTGTCGGTTTATTGACCGTTATGTCTTAGTAAGGGGCCAAGTCACATGCATGGAAAAGAGACAGTTACATTTATTTTTTGCTTGTTAATAGTACCTTAGGTCACACCCCCTGTTGTTGAACAGGCTCGTTTATTTACACTCTCTATGCTAAACTCTTGGGTGATTTGCACCCATGCCCCGTACATTGCATTGTTCCTATGGCAGTGTATTTGGTACATTCTCTGTAATGTTAAATCCACGTGTTGCTGCTCTGGTTTTGTTGACTGTGTTTGTATGTTGTTTGTATAGGATACTAGTTTGTGTTGATGAGATCCTTGTTGTAAGCATTTTATGTTCTATTTGCACAGCCACTTCCACTGGGTGTAGATTATATTCTGTGTATCTCTGTTACTGTGCAGCATCCTTGTATTAATCCAGACTTTTCTCTCTCCTCTGCACCTTTCACAAGCAGATTTTCTTTGGGCAGTTTATGGGCCTAGTTAATGACACAATGTGTAAGACTATTGTGACAGTGGATGATAAACAATTGTCCAATGGTAGGACAGAGGTACTGTACTCTCCGAGTGTTTGAATGAGAAGCAGGGAGAATATTTATTTAATGTGCTGTTGGACTATGGAATTCCATTTACTTTCTGCATAGTTTACCTTCTCCCTACCACTCAGGTACTTCATGTAAATTGTAGAATCTGCAGGGCCCCTCTGCCCCTGTTTTGCACTGGAAATAAACAGAAAATAAACTAAATGGTGTGTTAAAGTTATTCAGGTGGACTGCAGTCACCAGCCAATTGGTGTTGGAAATTAATTTGCACATACCTAATCTGTCCATTCAACATAAAGCAAACCATTCTGACCTAATATTCTCTGCACAGGTTTATAGAGCCTGACGTTTCTTCATTGCTGCTTCAACACTGGCACTCTCTACTGGCTGCAACAAGAAGAGTGCCTCAACCTTCAGTGCATTAAAGCAATGGGCTGTATGTGGAAATGTTTAGGGTTAGGCCACACTAGCACAATTCTTACTCGTGTGCAATACGTTAGCTCTTGAGAATCACATTTGGGTAGCCACATTGTATGCACAGAGATGGTTTTTGTAGAGCATGTGATCACAAGTTTTTAGCGATTCGAATTCACTCCGATAGTAAATTTTTGACGGAATCGAATCACATAGCGAATCAAGCTATATTGTGATTGGGCATTATACGCCAGTACCGTGTGCTGTCAGTGTGGACACATCCTAAAGGATTTCTAACTTGAAATAAGAATTATGGCAGAGCCCACTAAACAGTATAGTTATATGTATACGATAAGCAGTTTGCTTTTGTTAAAGGGACACTGTACTGAAAAAATGACTTTGCATCATCTTAATCTATAATTGAATACATGTTAGTAGTGTGTGTTGCTGCATGCCTTCAGTCCAGCACACATTTTGTTTAGGAGCAGAATCCTCCCTCCCTCTTTTAACTGCTCCCACTTCCATCTGACCTGACTTTTTTTCCCACAAACCAACTGTCAAGCCTGCACACAGCATTCCAACTGTCAAAACTCTGTCACCATTCCAGCTACAGTAAAACTACTCACAATAGTTTTGAGAACAAGGAACTTGATTGACAGCTGAGATATAAGAAGTTTTAGATTGGATATCTAAAGAAATAGGGGGCAGATCAAAAAAAATTATTAATAAGAATTATAGTTTCCAGTTATGGTCAATTTAAAATAACCTATTTTTCCGTATAGATGCCCTTTAAATTCATTTTTTAAAGAAAATTAAGTGTAATATATTGTCTTCTAAAAACTGGGTTCATTATCCTTTTATAAATGCATTTAAATAGGAATTAAATTAAATTCTGGACCTAGCTCCTGTTATGTCCTTTGTGTCCAACAGGTGGCGTGTAATGCATTTAGGAGCGAATATGAAAATTTCCAAACAGTCTATTCAAATTTCTAAAACTTACACCGAGTTAAAAAAATACAATTCCAAGTTATTGTCCCTCCTCTTGTGAACTGATTTCTATAAAAAATGTCATTATAGAGAGAAATATACTTTATGGTAAAATATGGGTCCCATATTTTAAGCAACTGTTGAACTGGTGGGTATGTCCCATAATTACTCACTTTGCATTAGTGAGTTAACCCGTTTGTTATTATAAATGTAGTGAACCAATCAAAGATAACTGCAGAGTAACTGCCATTGCTTACTGCACTGCTGCATATAACACCGTTATTAACACATTAACATAGTTAGTGTGCCTGCAGGGCCAACTAATCAGGAAAATGCTTGTTTGGCTTTACAATACAATTTAAAGAGAAATGATCTCATGAGATGTGTGTTAAGATGGCTATAGATTTCAGACAAGTTGCACCAATATCTATCTGAAGCCGCCCATACACTACATACACAAAATCTATGGGCCTGGCAGGAACTTCAGAAGGTAAGAACCAACGGGCAGAAAGTGCACTATTTAGACATGAGATAGATTAGACGAATGGACATTGAATCTATCTAATGTATTTAAAGTGTATTGCCGGTGTAAAGGCACCCACACAATACTCACTTACCCGCAGGGCTGTTTCTAGCCATCATAGTGCCTTAGGCGCCCCCCCCCCAAAAATAGAAACTTGGACTGTCAAACTACAGCTGGGTTTCTTCCTTCTGACACTGTCCACTGCGACTGTTCTTTATAGTGGGAACGGCTTTACTAGTTGGTAAGAGGCACACGCTGTACCAGGTGAGGTGGGCATGAGTACATACGTTTGTGCGTATGCAGCGACACTGGCCACAAATGAAATACTGATTGGAAGGACAGGACAGGTTTAGTGGATGTGAGGTATGTGGTACCAGTGTTCTCCACAGAAATTGTTTCCAGCCAGGTAGGGCAGAACAGGGAAATTTGTTTAAAGATGTTTAACTCTTTCAGTGCCAGCAGATTTTCCAGTATTGGAAATAATAATTTCAGTGCCGGCACTTTCCAAGGTATTGCTATTAACCCTTCAGTGACAGCAGACCACCATAGTATTGCCATTAACACTTTCAGTGCCAGCAGAATATTACCAGTACCCTTCAATGCCAATAGACTTTACTATTAATACTCCTATTGTCAGCACTTTTCCAGAGTATTGGCATTAACATTTTCAGTGCCAGCAGAGTATTATCTTTAACCCTTTCAGCTACCAGCATTGACATGATATACAATATGTACCTGCTTTCCATGTCTCCTCCATTGAATTGTTCACTCCTCACCCACTCTAAGTTCTAATTGGAGAGTTGGGTGGAAGGAAGAAAGAGGCAGGGATAGGGATCTCATGGCTGCTAGTCACAGGGGTCACTGTTATAAAGTCTGCAGCAGCTTTTACCTGGCATTTTAGAACTGTTCTCCTGTCCGTTTGGCAAAATAATCTGCTATAAATTAAGATCCATTGGGGGATCTCAGCTATCTAAAGCTGGGTAAACATATTACCAATACAGGGCCTTGACATCACTCTAAACTGCCCAAAAATTTCTCTCAGGCGCAGTCATCCCCCTGTAGTAAAGTATATGGAGACGGCCGCAGCTGAAGGACATGTGTAGGGGGATCATTTAGGGCCATATTTATAAAGACGCGGAATTGGTAAAAACCCTTAACGTTCGGTTTAGCGATCATTAATTTCAAGTTGGTTTAGCGATCGTTGATTTACAACCATTATCGTAAATAAATGATAACGATTGTAAATTACCTATACAGAGCGTAAATCTACAGTAACGTGATCGTAGATTTACGATCCCCATAGAATACCATTGCGGTAATTTGCTACCGCATGATATTCTACGACCGAATACAATAGGGGTGAGATGCATACAGTAGGGGCGGGATGCATACAGTGTTGGGTTTAGTGCAGTCACTTTTATAATGATTGCAACTCTGCTTATTCTATTTATTTAAAATATGTTGTCAGCAGATGATTTGGTAACAGTGGATTGGTCCCAATAATTTTATAAACCCAAATCAACATATAAATTCAGGACAGATAAATATAAGAAAACAGGCTTGAACCAATGGTGTATTGCCAGGTAATCCTTATTGGGAACTGTATTAAGTACTCGGCGTTCACAAGGCCACAGAGAGAATTCCTGGTTATGGGATTTTGTAAGAATAAAGTTCTTGGATCTTGAGACATAGTATTGGAGGTTGTATAAAGACATACGTCCATCTAGTCCAACCTTTATACCCTACCCATAATGCCTGTCTAACAGTTGCATAGTAACATAGTATTGGACGTTGTATAAGACATACATTCATCTAGTCCAACCTTTATACCCTACTCATAATGTCTAACAGTTAGATAGTAACATGGTATTGGAGGGAGAAGTTTGTGTTTCTGTGTGCTCCTGACCTCCAACAGTTTCCTACCTGTGTATCCGATTTGAGTTTACTGTTCTGGGCCTGCAATGGCCTCCAAGAGCCCTGGTCCTTCTGATCCAAGGCCTGGGCCTTCTGCTGTGGTCCCTGGCCCAAAACAACATCTGTAGCCTGGGGATCCTGGCTTTGCAGAGGCCTTGGTGGAGGGCCTAAAGCAATATGTGGCAGTATAAGAAAAGTTAAAAATCTTGGGCCTACGAATCAAGCAAAAGAAAGATTCCTATGACCGTGCCATTTCTACAAACAGATCCGGGCTGTACTCTCTGTCATGGAGAAAAGGTTTGAGGCCCTTACCCTGGAGGAGAAAACTCTTTCAGAAAAAATTGGACCCATGAGGGAGGCCTACGCTATGAGAGAGTGTCTCCAGAGGGACAAGGAAGGTCAGTCCAGGGGGGAGAGTTCAGCTGTGTGTCTGCCACCGACTTCTGAGCAAACAACCCCAGGGAATGTGCATGTGGGGATAGAAGTGCCTGGGGAGTCTGGAAAGGTATCCCAGCTGCTGGAATCCCCGAAAATCCCACCTGGGCAAAAGGAAGTGAAGCGTGACTGGGCTGTGGATGTGCCAGAACCCCGTGGGCTGTTGAAGAAGATCTCCCACTTTGAGTCCCCCATAAAGGAACAGAAGGTAATCTTCTCCGTGGATGGGATCTCTATGGAAGAGAACCTGGAGGAAAGGGCCAAGAAGAGAAGGAAAAGGGACAGAGAAGGCAGTAACAGTTACTAAGTTTGTTTACAGTACCTGTAAGTCTCCACCTGCAGTTTCGCCTTCTAGCACAGAGGACACATGTGAAGCTGAGGAAACACTGAAGACTGCTGCCATTTTGGATCCCTGTGTGTCTGGCACTGCTCCAGAGGCTTCTGTGTGTGGTCTTCCCTCTGCAAGTAAAGGTAGAGATACGGTGAATGCTGGTGCTGTTACCTATAAGGAAACCGATCCTGTCCTGGCTGTTCCTACCTTGAAGGTGGTGACTGAGAGGAGCCATGCTGCAAGGAAGGAGGCGGCCATCTTGGTTCCACCATGTGAATCCAATACTGGGAATGTAAAGTGTAAAGCAGTCGGTAAGGAAGATGCAGCCATTGCAGTCAAGGAGGTGGAGTGTCTGGATGATGTCAGCAGAGGAGGAGAGGCTCCTATCCCAAGCAGTGCAGGGGGCCTGTCAGGGGTGTGTCCCATCTCAGCCAATCATGCAAGCGATGTCCCTGTTACAGTCTCAAGCAACCTGGAGGTGCAATCCCCTGCAGTCATCTCTGTGATCTTAAAGGGGCGGGGAACTTGGTGGCAGAGGGTTCAACCAAGAGGAAAGGTTCAAACGGGAAGTCACATGCATGCAAAGTTTTGATCCCAAAGCTTGAGATGGCGGAGGCATTAAAGGGACGGTGTGAGCTGGAGAGATGGCGGCAGACCCTGAGGCCAGTGGGATGGAGGGTCCACCAATAGGTGGTAAGTGTGTTCACCCGGTCCCTGCTGGCCCAGCACCTGTTTCCCTTTCCCCTGCTCCTGCTGTGTCTGTCTCCCAATCTCCCTCTGTGTCAGCCCCAGTGTCTGTGTCCAAAGCTCCCCCTGTCCAGTCTGTGTCTGTCCCCCCTGTAAGATCTGCTGTTCCCAGTTATGCAAAGGTTGTTCAATCTGTTTCCGCTAAGCAGCCTCAAGTTTTACCTGCAAGGACCTAACTAACATCATATGCGTCCGCTGCCAGCGTAAATCCATCTACTACGCGGAGGACTGTTCCTGCTAATGCTCAAACATCTGTGTATGGTAACATGTACAGTGGCGGTGGGGGTAGGAGGAATGTGGTGAACTTGAAGTCAGTGGGGGAGGGCCCTTCTCCAGATAGGCAGCAGGTCATTGACAGACTCCTCCGGGTTGGGTTTGAGGCAGTGGACATCTTTGCCTTTATTTCTGGGCCTAGTCCTGGGGAGTTTGTCGCCAGCTTTGTGCCCCCCCAAGGTCTGGGTGAGTTTTGGAAAAAGTATGAGAGGGATCCTGCTTGGTGGATTGGCTTTCGGGTGGTGGCGGTTTCCCGGCCGGGTGTCGTGAGAGTAACCATAAAGGTCTTAAATGAGAGCATTCCGCCCTCAGACCTCCGCACCTGGCTTGGGAGATATGGCTCCATCCAAAGAGACCTGTTTAAGAACCTTGATGACAGCGGAATTTGGGATGGTGGTTGGTGCAGTGTTAAACTATACTCAGTCCGTAACGTTACCCAGCACATCCCAAATTCTGCCTTTATCAGCAGGGATAGGATACAATGCTTCTACCTATGCCAATGTGCATAGGGCACACTTCAGCTTGTCACAATACATTGACAAGGTCTTCTGTGATGTCCTGGCCCCTAGTCTTGTGGAGGTTTTTTCGGACTCCCTTTCCGAGGGTCTCCTTCCACCCTCCATGAGGCGTTCTGCTTTGATTCTGCTGTCAAAAGGGTTAGATTCTTCCCATATTGAGAACTGGTGCCCCATCGCTTTACTCCATTCAGATTGGAAAATCTTGGCAAAAGTATTGTTCAATCGCCTCCTTGAGGTAACACACCTGGTGCTTTCTCCATCGCAGCACTGCACGGTTAAGGGTAGATCCACCTTTTCCGCAGTATTGGGGGTCCGGGAGGCCCTAATGCATTGCAGATCTTGTGAGTGGGGAAAATACCTTTTGTCACTGGACCAGTCTAAAGCTGGGTACACACAGTAACGATAAAGCCCCGGATACCGTCGGATCCGACGGTATCGGGGCTATCGTTAATGTGTGTACGTTCGTTTCCCGAACGAGCGCGCGGCCGCGAACGATCGGGTCGGCCGTACGCTCGTTCGGGAAAGGCCTGAAATTTCCATCGGCCGCGTAGACTCCTATAGGGAGTCTAGCGCGGGCCGATGGAAACACACAGTCCCGAGCGTTCTCCCTATAGGGAGAACGCTCGGGACTGTGTGTATGCAGATCTTTGAAAGATGGCAGACAGGATCTTGCAGATCCTGTCTGTATCTTTCAGAAATCGTTACTGTGTGTACCTAGTAAGGCCTTTGATAGAGTGAATCACAAGTATCTCTGGAGTGTCCTTTGAAGATACGGTGTTCCTGAGGGTTTCTTCAATTGGCTCATGGTTTTGTATGAAGGTGCTGAAAGCATTCCCTTTGTGAATGGCTGGTTGGGGGAACCTTTTAGGGTCTCTTCAAGAAGTTTGATGGCAGCGTGCTGCAGGGGGTACCTGTCTCTCCGGGAGTTTCCTTGAAGGTAGCTGCCTATGCGGATGACATTACTCTGGTAGTCTCGAGCTCCGATAAGGCGGTCAAGGTAGCCGAACTGGTACAAGAGTATTCTGAGGCTTCAAATTCCCTCATCAACAGGAACAAATGTGAAGCTTTCTGGATGGGAAAACAATTCTTGTTTTGATGTTTCTGCCAAATATTTTTGTGTGTTAGGTTTAATATGTTATAATGTTATGTTTAATATTATGTTTACTTGTTGTCTTGTTGTATGGATGTTGGAATAAATGTGGGTTTATAAACTTGAAAAAGTCAAACTTATGTTTTCCTTTTTTCTGCAGTAAAATATTTTAAAGTTATTTGCATGATAGTGCAAATGGTTGTCTGTCCCCTCATCATCTATCTGTGTAGGTAGGTGACAGGGTTAGTTATGTTAGAGTGTAGCTAGACGGGCTCAGTTTTATTTGGTTTCTTTTTTCTCTGATGTAAGAGTTGAATTTACTTTATATCTCATTGGAGATCGCTTTTAGTTACTTTTAAGAAAGATCTGAATTAAGATTGTTTTTATATTTGTTGTTTGCTGTAAAACTTTTTATTTCCTTTGGAGTGGACTTTCTTCTTGGAAAGAGACTTTTTATTTTTATTCCTTCTGCCCAAAAGCCAATATGCTATGTATTGTATTGCTTGTTTCAGTTTGTTTGTGCATATTTGTAGCCTGTTAATAAATTTCAATATATATAAGACATCCATCCATCTAGTCCAACCTTTATACCCTACCCATGATGTCTGTATAACAGTTACATAGTACTATAGTAGTGGAGGTTATATAAAGACCATCCATCCATCTAGTCCAACCTTTATACCCTACCCATAATGTCAGTATAATAGTTACATAGTAACATAGTATTGGAGGTTGTATAAAGACATACATCCATCTAGTCTAACATTTATACCCTACCCATAATGTCTGTATAACAGTTACATAGTAACATAGTATTGGAGGTTGTATAAAGACATACCTCCCAGCTAGTCCAACCTTTATACCCTACCCATAATGTCTGTATAGCAGTTACATAGTAACATAGTATTGGAGGTTGTATAAAGACATACATCCATCTAGTCCAACCTTTATACCCTACCCATAATGTCTGTATAACAGTTACATAGTAACATAGTATTGGAGGTTGTATAAAGACATCCATCCATCTAGTCCATTACCGTACAAAAGGATGATACATTTTATTCACAGACATATGTCACCCGTGGCCGTCAAAGATGGGCAATTCAAAAAATAAACAATCAAATTTATTTAACTATAACATTAAAAAACCCTGTTGCGACTCTAATGTTTATTAATTAACATAGTAGTGTCTACCTGAGCCATGTCAAATTATTGTTTAAAATATATATTATGGGTTCATTCTACTTCTGGGTTATATATGCATGCCATCAACCATAGGTTCCAAACTTGTGGAATTTATTTGGCCATTTTGTTTTAGAGTACCATGACTTTCGATAAGGTAGCACTGCATTAACAAAGATAGTAGTCATTGGGTTACATCAGGGGAATCAGTTTTGCCACCATTTTATTAGCAATTGCTTTCCTTTGCATAGAATAGGAATAAGGTTTCTCCTAGAAGTGTAACTTATACCTATCCAAACAAATCATCTTCCCAGATTCCCAGTAATTTAAAAGTTAAGATCTAGCGCGTTTTATAGTGACAAAGTTGATAGTTACTCTCTGCACAGTGTAGGAATCTTAGGCTCCCATATTTATAGTGCCAAAAGTTTGACACCCGATATTCACCATTTGGGGGCAATTATCTGGCCTTGCCTTGAATTGTTATATTCATTGCCCCAGCTCGAACATGTTGATATATGATTGATGTAAGAATATAAGTGTATAGTTTGTTGTGCGCCCATCTGGAGAGACCAAGCAGGAGCAACTGCCTCTCCTCCAATCGACCAGGTTCCTAGGTGGGAATATATCTAGCACCACTTTCCATAGTACTGTCTGATATCGGGTTGGAATTACAAGTGATGAATATTTTGGATATTAAACCCTGTAGCCTGGTTCTCAGAATACTGCATTAATGGGATGTTTAGACATTGATGGTACCAGATTATCAAATTGAGGCTCTTCGGAGTAGTTGCAAATATCTAAAAAAAAATAGTGGGTTTATGTGATAGCTGTTCAAAGAGCAGTAATTGATGTTTATGGGATATTTGGTCTAATTGTTAACCCCTACCTGAATTCCATTCCTCACACCATGGAATGCATCTAGTCTGGGTAATGAGTGGTTTCATCCCAGTGGGATTGAAACCAAAAGTTCCTAAATTTCAGTGTGGAGGGCATATAATGTTGCTGTCGTGCATTTTCTTGCGTTTGGCAAGATAGGCTAGTGTTTGGCTGTAGTTTTGGTTGTTTCATAGTATGTTTTGTCTCAAGAAGAATGTTCCTTTGCGGCTTTTTCTTTTAAGATTGTACTGTTATTTATATTGTCTGGAAATGATTTCAAGAGGTTTTGTCTAGATTAGTATATAGTTTGCTCTGCCATGTGTACTAAGGATGTTGTTATAAGCCGATGTGTTAAGGAAGTTATCTTCTTGTTAGAGATTTTTTTAATATATGCCATGTGGCGTGTAGGCATCCCGAGTAAATGCTTTAAGGAGTCCTCACTTAACTTTGAATGTTTTCTGGTCACTGATCGGCCTTTCTATATACATCTCAAGCTGCTCCTGTATGCGTCTGTTTGTTTCTATGCAGTGAACAGGGATATCCCGAATGAGTTAAATTTCCACGGCATGGAGTGTTAGCCCGTCTGAGGTGGAGCTACGAGTAATAATGGCGGAGTGTTCTGATATACTCGTGCAGGAGCGTTTTCTCTGTATGTTTGTCTTTGATCTCTCGGTAGTACTTATGCGTTGTCAAAAGATAATCTCTTCTCAGGGTGATTATGGTGAGTAGCAGAGTAGCATGTGAATTCTTGTCGTGTCGAATGTCTTATCCTCATGGGCTTATAAAGGAGCCAAATTGTTGTTACTAGCTAATATAGTGGGTGGGTGCACTATCAGTTAAAGTGTTATGTGTGCTGGTGTGAACTTATCTAGTTGGTGTTCATTATTAGTTAAGGTCAACATTTAGAGACACGGCATCAGGTAGTGTTTGCGATTGGTCGTAGCTGCTGGAGGTGGAGTATTGCTAAAACTCCTGCGGATTACGTATATATCTATTGAAGTGATAGAACCCCTGATCATCGTTGTACTTGGATTATGTTTTATTTTAGTCTCTTGTGTAGCTAGTAGCGATACCCCCTGCATATGTGGAGAAGCAAGTAGGGCCGACCAGCCTGTTCATACCGACCTTTTCTGCAGGTAAACAGGTGGTAGTTGTAATAAGGGTTTCGCAAACAGATAATGTCAGAGGTCATAGTTTCTTAAAAATTCTTTTGTACATGTTGATTACGCTTATTTGGTCATTTAGCCCTCTCACTCCAGTGAGGATTTTTGTTGTGTACCCATGGTGGATTGATTTGAGTGAGCTGATAGTGTCTGGTCTGGTGATTGCATCTGCCGGGTTGAGTTATGTCTAGTTAGCCACTAAGTATATGTGGAGTCCTAACATCATATAAACCTTTAAATACATTCATAACAAAACATTTATGATAACAACTGTTCCCTCCCATCCATCCCTGAAGGCGACTAACGGCCTTACAGTCCCCAATTAAAAAATGTAACATTTGTATTTAATTATAAATAAAACTGTTCGACGGTGGCGGGTGGCACATAAGTGCAACTGTGGGCAAAAACTGTCCGCGAGCATTGCTAGTGACGTGTAAGTAGCCCCGCGACACGTCCTTTGCGTCAGGTACCTCCCGCTCCGGGGAGAGATTATGGGAGCCGTGACAATGGGGCAGTAGGAGGAAGACGGTAGAGAGACAGAAAGAGCAAGACATTGTGAAAATTAAGGATGCCCAGCATAACCGTAGTGAACAGAGCAGCATAAGTGCACTATACCAAGTTGATATACTATCTGTTTGTTTTTTTGTTTTATTTTTTTATGAGTATTTAGATAATTATATCTGATCATACTCCACTGTTAGTCCAGCAGAGGTGTTCTGTGTCAATAGTATATATAATGGCTTATCAAGGGTCCCCCCCCCCAAACCCCCCATGGGTATTAGCTACATACAGGACAATTGGTTTATATCTATATTGACACTAGTATATGGATAGGTATATAACAGCATCTAATCTTATCTTTTATTGAACCATGAAGATATTCTATGTCGACAGCCAAATTAATGGTTTGTCTAGAGGTACAGTATTAACGGGTTTCTTTATAGACGAGAAACGATGATTAGTCGATACACCATTGTTAACATATAAATATACGAGTAGCTAATATATCAATCTGGCTATATCACACATTAAACCCAGTGGAGACATTCGTGGTTAACACCCTTATATATGAAATTATCGAATGAATATACAGTCAATATGTTCTTTTAGCAAAAGTGCAGTTATAGTTGTTGTACCTATGTTGGCACAACAGACATAGTGACTGAATGACATCATTAGTCGTTTTTCCAGATTAAAGGGAAACTGTGTCTCCAAACAAGTTGTAGTTAGTTAATGAAAGTCCAATGACTACCTTTAAAACGCGCCATCAAACCACCATATACGTGCTCCACAGCCCAAGATATAAAGAAATGACTTACCAGCGTAATGGGTGCTTGAGACTACCATGGACAATCCTAAAGCTTCTCCGCACAGTTGCGAGGCGCAGACACAGAACCTCAGACTCCCTCAGTGTGGGGAGGGAAGACGGAGAGTCCCTCATCCTCTCTGCGTCGTGTAGTTCTGACAGAGAGTGGTAAGGGAAATCTAAGCCCTTCTTCCCACTATGTGAAACAGCCTTTTCTGTGCCATAGATCAATGTTTCCAACTTATTAATAAGCACATTATTGTTCAATAACGTTCAATAATGTTCACCTCGATCACAGCGTCCCTCCTACAGGAGTTGGTGCTAACGGTAGAGACTCAGGAAAGGGAACGGTCCATGCCCTGCATTTTCAAACGCTTTCACAAGTGCAATCCCCAGCCGGTTCGGCTCATCAGGTATGAAATTCAATGACTTTGTTTTTATTTGACACAAGCACTGATCATGCAAAGAAAGAAAGAGAAAATTGATCATATATCAACAGGGGGGGGGGGTGGGGGGGGGGGGGGGGGGGGGGGGGGGGGGGGGGGGGAAAAAAAAAAAAAAAATACTCCTATCAACCCTTTTTACTTAACCAGCATATCGACCCCCAGGCACCTCTGTAAGGTCTCCCCCCAGCCACCCCCACCCCTTTCTTACAAATATCCCATAAACAATAGCGTCATAGTGACCTTAAATAGCCTGGTTTTACTTTAATCAGTGCAGTATATAGTTAATGTATTGCCACTTGCAGAGCCGATAGTCACATCCTTTTTATGCATTATATTGATCAAAAGTGCAGTCGAATATCGAGTGTGAATTCATTTGATCGGATCAGGTGCGGAAGTAAATGTTTGAAAGTCTGTTAGATGAGAAATTCAATTGATTCTGTTTGATATATTAACAAGTGTGACGTAATTGCTGATATTCAAAAATAAAGACTTGATTAACCAGCACGTTGTGGCGTACATAGTAACATCCATGGGATCAACCAGAACTTACAGGGATAAATAAAGTCTATCGTTTAAAATGGTGCTAATCAACGTTCAAATGTTAAATAATATCTGATGGTTGCGGGCAAAATTAGCACCATTTTTAAAGGGACAGTTCACTGGAAATGATCAATATTGTTAAATTGTTAGTTTGTGTATATGCCTTCTTAGTTATTTCTACATATTCTGACCATTTTCAAAAATCAGTTGATTTCACACCCTTTGCTGTTTCCTGCTACTTGAGATTGTAAGATGACATTTAGGTTCTAATGGTCCTTTCTTCCCAGATGCCAAACCACATCTTGGAATGTTCCTAACAGTAATTCCGAGATTGGCTGTCGGATGATCGGTCAAACATGCTCAGATCCACTGAGCAACTGAATCAACCCAGGCACTGGGGGTCAAGGGCCCAAACACCATAACTGTCTCTTACTAAGGGCTAGGCCACACTGAAACGCCCAAACGCAAAAGCCATGCGATTTCACTTGCGATTTTCAGTTGCCGTTTACGATTGCGATTTTTCAATAATTATAGAAAAGCATGCGATTGCGATATTAAAAATGCAGAACGCAAACGCCATGAAAAACGCACGTTTTTTGCGTTGCCACCCGCGGGTTTTCAATAATTTGAAAAAATAGCCAAACGCAGGAGGCGCAAACGCCCCCAAAAAAAAGCCCAGAGTGTGGCTAGCCCTAAGGGGTCCTGCAAACCGGAAGTCGGTATTTCGGTGTGGCATTTATGTAACCACAGACACAATGCTTGAATTGGCAGGTCATTGGATGAAAAAATACATGCTTCTTTTCGAATAGTAACAGTATTTGCTGAACTTCCTCTTTAAAGGGCAGTCCAGCCTCTAAAATGAAACTTACATCCAGGTAAAATCCTCCCCCCAAAAACCCTAAACGGTATAGTTTGAAATCAGAAAATATAAATCGAACTGAAATCTTCAAATGTTCTGTTGCCCACTGTTTCTGTCTTCCTGGTGTTTCCAGTTAGAACTGTCAGTTATAGGATTGCAGTTGAGATCACAGCCAATGATGAATGTTAATCCCTATCTGCCTCTACTGAGCATGCCCGGCATCAGTACGGTTTGCTAAATTGCACTCAGATTCCATGAGGCATCCAGAAGCAACGACAGCATACATTAATGAATTTTTTAAAAGGCCATTCTTTCTAAAAGATGTTATTATGAGGGTGGAATTGTCTTTAACTATAAAGAACTTTTATTGAATAACCCGTAAATAGTATTATTTCAGTACTTTTCAATTGTTCAGTGTGCGTATATTATTTTTGTTAATGAAAGTCAATAGTTTTATCTAGTAAGTGAATTGAAAAGAGAATCATCAAACACTTGTCGACCCAGGCCAAGTAAGGTCCACATACACGGACACATCGATATTCCAATCCAATTCCATGAATTTGATAAATTGATCAGGATATCGAGCACTATTTTTCATCTTTTCAATAGACCAGTCGAGATATCTGTCGGCCATCGAAGGAGAAAATTTCCATAGACCAGACAGAACCGATCTTCCATAATTTAGATGAATCTACGGAAGATTGCAGAGGATGCCGAGTTCGGGTAATTGGACGCGTTCTTCTGATCGGATTTTCGATCATTAAGCCATCATCCATTTACAGCAACAACTCACGGTTCCTTAAGCTAGTTACACCACAGAACGATTTCTGAAAGAGACGGACAGGATTGCAAGATCCCTGTCTGCCTCTTTCAAGATCTGCATACCACAGTCCCCGAAGCGTCTCCCTTAGGGGAGAACGCCTCGGGACTGTGTGTCATTCCATCGGCCGCCTCGATCCCTATAGGAGTACTAGCGCGGGCCGATGAATTTTCGGCCTTCTCCGAAACGAGGTACGGCCGACCCGACGTTCGACGCCCCCGCGCTCGTTCGCAGGAAAACGAACGTACACACAGTAACAGATAAAGCCCCCGATACCGTCGGATCCGACGTACGGGGCTTATCGTTACTGTGTGTACCAGCTTCTTCAGCTGTTAAGATTATATCACATTGGTAGTATTCATGTCTCCTTTCTTTAGCATATCATTTATACCGATCCCTATTGTTCCCCTTACTGTATTTATTAACTGATGAGTGTGTGTTGTTGGTGATGAAGTGCACACTTGACCTGCTGCCCCATAATGCTTCTAAACTCCGACCTCATGGACAGGTAAAGCTTCAAGCTAATTTCTTGCGTTGTCATAATGGTATGACTATACCGCAGAGCGGATAGGGGCTACGGCTAATTTCATATAAAGCTCCACACAAGGTTGGCTGATTTGATGAATGCGTGGGTCAGCAGTGAACGGACATTTCAGATGAAATAGCACGTGTTATTGCTGTGGTAATCAAATTCGACCAGAATTACCGTTGTCTAGAAGCGGCTTTTTTAACGTTAAATCATTGATTAGTGCAGAAGCCTCAAAGAGGAACCAAGCTCCCCTTCAGAATATAAGTGAAAGTTTAGTCTGTGATTTAGTTTGAACTTACACAAACACACAGCCACATTATCCCACTTGAAGTGGGGGGCCTGCTAATATAAATAAACAGTGTAAAGATAGGAGATGCCCCTATTAGATGTGGCAGTGGGAAGTTTGAACAAACTTGACTCTATTGACTAAGACCTTTAAATCCTTATCCGACACTTTTATGCGCAACTCTCACCCCTCTTTGCTCATTCCCGCCCCCTCAAATACTAATTAGCCGTCTATTCTACTTATTGTGTTGTTTACACTAGTATCCCCACTCAAGTGATGTAATGGGTTCTGTTAAGGCACCCGTGCTGATTATGGCCTGCATTCCAGCTCCAGCCGACCCCGCCTAATGATCTGTTATTATCGTATCAGTTGGGAGAAACCAGGTTTTCCTCATAATAGTTCAGCCTATGAAAGTTCTGTTGTAAAGTAATACACATGATCAGAAGAAACTTACAGCGAAGCTATTGTGTTACCAATAACTCATTAAGCCTAAAATATCCTTGGAACGTCTTCCAGTCACAGTGATACAACCAATTTTGGCCTGAAGCTTAATCAGGCTGTGGATTTTGTCTTGTGTACCCAGCCTAAGGTGCTATCACACGTATTGCCATAGAGCCGATCCCCATGCATGATGTGTAGTCACGGACATTCTGCTGACAGTTGTGCCTTGATGGGAGCTTTTTCGGTCAACAACAGTTGTTTCATGGTGGGTTGTGGCCAACAACCGCTTTAGCGGATCATGAGCCCTGACTTAATCAGACGACATCAGTGTGTATGCCACCTTTAAGATGGACATCTACTGCCAACATGTTATTCCTGTCTATTTTTCCTGGTCGATGTCCCCCAGGCGAATATGATTTACAATTGACCCCTAGTGATTATGTGGAACTTAATGTAGTGCTACAATTAATTGTATATAATTGTACGCACATTTTGATGATGTTGTAAAGAGTCGATATTATAAAGAATCTTGCAGATCCTGTCTGACATGTTTCTAGATTGTGCATGTGTGTATATATTAGTATTACATTGTGGTATTAATTACCGGGTCATCAGATGGATTAAAATAGTTGTCCCCCAGTCCAAGCTATTGATCACTATCCCCTTATCATTATTATGTGTTATCAGTACAAGTGAGTGAAAATCACACATGCTCCAAGGTTAGGAGCTCCATTTAGGAATAAAGGGCCCTATTTATAAAAGATCGTATCGTTATCGTAAATAACCGATCGTTACTGGAAAATAACGACCGTTTTTTTTTTACCGATACTGACCGTTATTTACCGATAACGACCGGTATTTAACGATATCGTTAAATACCGGTCGTTATCGGTAAAAACTGGTCGTTATTTTACGATAACGATTGGTATTTACGATAACGATATGATCTTTTATAAATAGGGCCCAAAGCTGGGTACATGCAGGAAAGATCTTTTAAAAATATGGCAGACAGAATCAATTAATTTCAAGATCTCTCGCTTTTTCTAAGGGCTAGGCGTAAGGCAATAGGGCTGGCCACATTAGTTAGTTGGTGTCCATGTGCTGCAATCTGACTTTTTAGGAGTGCATGCAATCCACATGTGGCAACTCTTAACATTGCGTTAAAATGCGTGCTCTGGGGTGGTAGCGTGGCCTCAGCCTAAAGATCCCTCTAAACACAGTCCTGAGTATTCTCGTATGTATACATTAAATCCAGGGAGATGGCCGAGGAAATTTTCTGGCATTTCCAATGATCCCAAGGCTGGCAGTGAAATTCATCGGCACACTCGGATCGCGAACGAGAAAGGGATGACACTGTTGGATCCAATGATATTGTACATTATATTATTAGTGTGTGTACTTTATTTACAATAAAACTTTTCCTTTCTACTTACCCCACAGAAACATTGGGAAGTGTATGGTCTGCAGGACTTCATCAATAAATGGATGGGATGAATGATGGAACCAACTTCCCCAAGGAGATTCTCATGGTAATGTGAGAATTAACGTCAAAGCAATATCTAGGTACCTGGTTAATGAACTGTGTGGACAGAATGCTATATGGTTAATGTGGACCTAATGTATCTAATGGCAATGCAGGTTAGAACCATGCCATCAGCTTTTATGAAAGTAACCCCAGTCAGTGGCTTAATAAGAATGGCGGGAATTGTAGTTGATAGAATATAAATGCCACGAGGGTTAGTTACAAGAGGTATTTCGGTTATTATCTTATTTCCCGGCTTTGTATAATTCAATCCGCAATGAGAAGCTGGAATGGGCTGTGTAAGTTGACTGCATATTCACTGTTGTTAAAGCTATTGAGTGTCCTTACACCCTTCTTCATGGTATCATGTGTCATCTTATCCCTTTGTACAGTGGAATCTGCAGTTCTGTGTCTGTGGCTCCATTTATTTGTTCTACTATAACTCTTTATTTTCTGCATTTCTCCCACTGCATGCAATTGCTATAAAAGACCACCCATTTGGTAGCAATCTATCTAGTAGGCGATTTGGCCTTAACATCAATGACCTGGGGGACCATAAATGATAAACTTATCTCTGCCCTTTACCTGCTAGGAGTGAAGAGCAAGTAGCAAACACTTTAGTTCCCCAAGCTGAGAATCTTATCCTCACGCAAGAAAAAGCCTCCTTTCCTCGAGTTGCATGGACCCCGGAGCACACCAACCTACAAACAAGGATGCCCCCGAAAAGTGCACGCGGATATTGATGGCCAGAGAAGTGAGTGGTAAAATAGGAATGGCTATTGTTAGGTTTTGTGAGTGATACCGTATGTTAATTGTGTAAATTCTATAACTGCAGGTTAAAACATTAACATACATTCTAATGTTAGGGAATTAACTTTGTTTTCCTTGTGTTTTAAATGAGGGTAGATTGTTTCTTCTAGTGCAAGTGATATCACTAAGCAGCGTTATAAACGATGATCACTAAATACCATTATTAAAGGATATACTACAGGAATTTTTGCACTAAACTCCAGTGAATGAAAAAAAATTCCTTCAGAGTCAGGAGTGCAGATATCTAGAGTGAGGCTGGGTACAAGCAGATATTTCAGGCCAAACCAACTGAAGAGATTTCCGTATGTTAGTTAGTCGGTCGAAATATCTGCTGTTGATTTTTCAGGCATGTCGACCTAATGTAAGACTTCCGTTTGACCGGAGATAAGTGAACACGAACTCGAGCATGCCAGTAAATCATGGCCGATCATGTGGATTCCTATGCGCCCAACTGTCGGCCACAGCTCCTTTTGTCTGAATGTAAATAACATTATATAGGCCGGTAAGTCTAAAATGTTATGTTAGAGAGATATCCCCTTATTGTTACCAATGTGTCACCACTCAGACTTTGCTGATATAATTGTCTCTTTCTACAGACGCAGGGGGAAGACGAGGCTGGAAATCATTCTATACAGTGTTAAAGGGACTACAACTGATTTCCTCAAGGTGCCTTAACTTCTCCACATATGGTATTGATCAAGCACTGCTGGGTAGAAGATTTCTCTTCTCTCCTTTATTCTCTGTGAATAGTTCCAGTGTGAGCTCCTCCCCTAGATCAGTTTAAATGCACTTTTTACAGGTTTTAAATTGTCAGTTGTTTTTTCCAATGATTGCCATGACATCTAATGTCCACATCAGTCTCTCGCGCTGCAAAACAATAGTCGTATAAACGTCTGTCCACTAACGCCTACACAGGCAGAAAAGCTTCTAATATTCTCGTTGCTATAACCCTGACAGAGTAGTTAAATGTATCAGAAGCAGAGCAGGACATTATTAATGATGTGGGACAGCTGTACCATAGCATGGTACACGCAGGTCGATTACTAGGTTACAGCCATCTCCCACCAGATGTTTCTGTGGCTTTATCTCCCATTGTGATATATCAGACACATGCGTTTATTAACTGATTCAATGGAAGTAATCCAAGTAACAGGATGGCTATTATTGCAGTAATGCATAAGTGTAGTCAGATCATAAAATACCAAGGGTAGGGCCAAACTGCCGTAAACAACTTTTGTTTTTGCAATTTGAATATAGTATGTAGTAACAGTTAAAATATAATTGGCTGTGACTAGGATTCTATTTTGTTTGAAAGATTTAAATTTCCAACAATCAAGGGTGGCATCTTATTGCAGTGATCATTATGAACATGGCAGGAAATGCCTTGTGATTGTACCACCTAGTGGTGAAAATAAAAAACTGCCCCACCAATGAAAAAACTGAAACTGCAACCAGTAAAGAACCCAAATGGTTCGATAAGTGACCATTGTAGTTAATTATCTCACTTAACACATTGCGTGTGGGGGGGTGATAAAGAGTCCTAATGCTAATTAATACTCAATGGGGCTGATGAAAAGGGGCAAAAGTTTGCCTGTGCTATTAATTTGCAGATACTAATCTGACATTAGCTTTTTGTTATGTTAGATTATAGCACAGCAAAATGTTGCACTTTATTTATATTTCATTAGTCTCTCAATGTTTTAATATACTGTCAACTATTACAGTCAATTTATCTATTTCACCCTATTACCTCTTTGTGTGTTCTTTAATTGAAAGTCTTGTTGCTCTGATTATGTGCATATAAAGGATGAGACAGGTCAGCTGAAATCCCCAGAGGATGTGATAAGCTTACACCATTCTATGGCAAGAGAAAGCCAATGAATACACCAAGAAACAAAATGTCTTCCGACTGCAGACAGCTGATTGGCGGGTCTTCCTTTTCCAAGCACCGTAAGTTTACTGATCCAAATACATGGTGGGATTAGAGAAGAAATAGGTTGTATGTCTTTTGGATGATTATTTTTAAAACATACAGGAAATAGAACAGAGCACCAATGCAGGTTGTATACGGTATAAAACCCAATTTCTTTTATTACACACTAGGACATCAGAGAAATGAATCTTGGATCCATCGCATTAACCTGTTGGCTGCCATGTTCTCATCCCCACCATTCCCTGCTTATTGGCCTCCCAGAAGAAATTTGTCCGTCCATCCTTAATTACTCCCAGCAAGTTAGACTTGGTAATCCTGCTTGTGGGGGTGTTGTTTCTGTGTATCACGTTGATGCTGAGAGGCTTGGGGCATTGTTTTGGTGCATAATAGGTTTAAAGGAAAGTAAAGAATGAAATGCTAATGAATTTAATGATAGGGAATTGGTTAAATTATAAGTAGAATGTGCCCTTTTATAATTAAGTTTATTGATTGTTCATAGAAAATATTAATGATACATTGCAGGAACACTTAAGGCTTAATTGCATTTACCAGAGTAATTTACTTAAGCTAATTTAAAAGAATGTATTCCTTGTCTTTTTATGTTTTTCTTCTAAATCACAGGATTATAAGACTTGAAATTCTTCAGTGAAGTAAGAAGTCCCAACACTTTCCACCACACATAATAACTCAGCACAATTTTTCTCTCTTTTGGTGCACTGAGCAGCTCAGGCCATAAAACAGAGCTAGGGGCAGACAACCGGCGTGATTATTTTACTGGGTAGAAAGATTATGTTATGTAGCTGTATTTGTAAAAGACAAATTGATTGAAAGGCAAGTGATCATCAATTTCAGTGTTAAGAGTCAGGAAAAATACATTTTAGCTGAAAGATTTCCTTTCACACATAAATCATTATTATGTTATTATTGTTGCGAGCAGAACTCTGGATATTAAAATCAATACTGCTGGACTTAAAGTATTTGTCAACAAAAGTAATGTCACCAATAAATTAAATAGGATAGGGAGAGAATAAAGGTTTTGAAACTCCCTTTTCAGAATATGCAAATAAGGAACAAGGACTTTTAGGAAGCTATATCTTTTAAAAGACTTACAGCATTCCAACAAGTTAATGCAAAACAGAGCGCCAACTACAGACCGTTTGGCCTTATTGAGATCAGCAGTGTAGTGCAGGCCTCTGGTTTTGCAGTGAGAAGCACCTATAGACTGACATCACCAATTTTTGTAGTTGTAGATGGCCGCTCTGGTTTTGCATTTAGCTTGTAGAATGCTGTAAATGTCTTTTTAAAGATATAGCTTAAAAGCTTCCATGGAGACATGGTAAATACCCAGAAGTATTGTCCTTTTTAACAAAAGTAATAACAGCATTATTACTTGGGGTGACCACTAGGGGCTCTGTAATCCTCTGCAGAGGCCAATGGTTAAAGCCTGTTTAAAGGGCAATCCACCCTTTCAAACCCCTTTTGATATTTTATGGATATGGTCCCAGGCTGGGGGACCAATACCAAAATAAAAAAAAGAAAAAATATATATATATATAGAATAATATAAAATAATATATATATATATATACTATATATATATATATATATATATATATATATATATATATATATAAATATATATAGGGTTTGGCTAGGGCGAGGGAGACCAAATCATGGTGGAGAGGGAGAGGCCTATTCTGCTATCCTCCTGGTGGCCAGTTTTGTGTAATGGGGGGAGAATCCAGGAGAACCTTATGGAGCTGGGAGTAAGGTAAGGATTTTATTACAACTACACAGTGGGGCCAGTAGTGGGGGGGGATTATGTTTTTGGGGGTGGATATGCCCTTTAAAGTATAAAAATGTAGAACAATTGTAATTCTGTATTCAGTGCATTATACTTGGGTGACCACTGGGTTCTGATCCATTGAGCCACTGTATATCTCACCTCTGCTGAGACCAATAGTACGCTGTCTAAGGGATATAAAAAGTTGGAACTCATGGAAATCTGGAAATCTTACCCACATAAAAATTGAGAGCAAGACTCAGAGTAGCAAATTCTACACTACTAATGACTATTAGGACCAAGATCCTGTGGCACAGTACTATAAATGGTAATGGGATGCCCAAGCAGATATTAGACCCACTGTACTTGCTTTTGCAGGAGGAGCAGCTGCCGTCCATGAAACCTGGATGGACACATACTGATGACCTGACCCGAACATCTGCGCAACCTGCCAGACGGAAAAAGCAAAACAAGAGACTGGGAAGATTATCACGTTCGAGAGGAGTATCTCCGCTATGAGGTAAGGAGTGCATATGGGGAAGCAACAATAATAATAAATGCAGGATAAATTCCACTGGATTGAAAATATAGATCAATGATGTAGGAATGTACCCCAATTGTACAGAGCATATAAAAACCAGTGTAAAACACACATAAAATATCAAGAAGAAGAAATGATTAATTGTCCATATATATCAGCATAAAAGCACCCAAAGTCTGAAGTACAGAAGTAATAGCTAATTCTACCTGTACTTACAAACTAATGGACACCAGCACTAGCCAAGGGCACAAACCCATATACCCTGGATCGGGACAAGGTCCGAAACCAAGGAAGGGCGTCTCTGCTGGAAGTGAAGGTAAGGAAAAGGGGGGCATGCGTCCGACTCCCGGCACTGCCCTCACTTCTGTAGAATCACGGATGCCAAAGCTCAATGCGAGCTGTTAGAAAACCACCAAAGGGAGGGCCGTGCCGGGAGTCGGAGCATCCCCCTTTTACCTTACCTTCACATTCCAGCAGAGAGGGAAGCCCTTCCAGGTGCCTAGGGTTACCTTGTGGATAATCCTGCTCTTTTATTATTCCTGGCTGAGTGTGGGACCCACTCAGCTTTAACAGGTTGCCGTATTTGTTGTATATGTTCATATATGGGGAAGCAGTATACTTAAAGGGCAGATCCACCCCTGAAATAGAAAATAGTTTGTAAATCACACCTTATTTGTTTACCCTCAAATGAATAACTACAATAGAGAAATCTAGAGATGTAAGACTAACTCTGAACTGGTGCCGGATGTTAATTACAAGGTAATTGTTACCTCTCTTTCCTGGTTCTTCCAGTTAGCAGCTGTCCGTCATGGATGTAACAGATGACATCACGGGGGGGGGGCATTATTTGCTGCATAACAGATTAGCCCTATGTCTATAAGCTTTCTAACTATTGTAGTTTTTTATTTGAGGGGTAAACATGCTCTTTTATTTAACTGCTAATCCTTTATTCAGACTGTAGATATGCTATAACTTCTAATTTGTTGCCCATTTGAAGACCTAGAAATCCAGGTACGAGATTTACGTGAAGATGTTGGCCTTACGGTTGCAGTTTGGCAGTGAAGACATGAATGCGTTGGAGTCTTTACTTACAGAGCCTGATGGAACAAATGAAGAAAATGGAGACTTAAAGAGGTTCCCACTCCAGTCCTTCCCTTAATGGACAAAGTTCCCCAATGGTGATAAAGGTTAAACGAAATATCTCTGAACGTGCGACATCGCAGAATCATCCCAACGTAATAAAAACCTGGTGTGATCTGTGCTCAAGCCTAGGAAAAAGAACTTGCTGCCATGGGCTCAATTTGCATTTCCTTGGGTTACAAAATGCGTTGCTGTTTCCATTGTACTCGTAGAAGGAAACTGTAATAGCAAGAAAACTATGGGGCTTAATAAGTGTTGTTGGTCAACATGTAGGGAAGAAAAAGGTGAAATAGTAACTTGCTGGATCGTATAGGATAGCACATGTTTAATCGAGCCAAAATGTTGATCCATGGATATCAAGGATTATAACCTACATTTAACTGGATGTTTCCTGTTGCAGTATTTCCAGACTTTACCTCTGGATGGCAACGCTAGTCTGCTTAATAACAGAGCATGCTGTAGCACACAAGCTCTTAAAGAATGTATTTGAAGAAAAAAGTTTTAAAATATTAATTTATTTTCTTAAAGGTTATGGAGGTACAGTGGACAGATAAATGCTTACATGCTTATTAATAAAATTAAATTTGCCCGTGCTGTAAAATTGCACAGCCAATCAGATTTGAACTTTTTTCTGGCCTACTACAGTAACAGAACATTTGATAACATCTGATTGGATGTTGCAATTAACAGCACAGGCAAAATGTGCACCTCTTATTAAATAAGCCCTTAGTCTTGTAGAACATTAAGAAGAATAAAAATTGCAGTTTTGTAGGGATCAATGTTTGTGGAAAATAGCACTGGAACGGTCCTTGAAAATGTTCAGCCTTAGGAAGTACAGTAGATCCTTTTAATACATGGCACTTAGTTAAACAGGAATCCTTACAAATTGTTAGAAAGTGAAGAATAAACTATGTAATAGAATAATAAAATTCTCATTAGTATGAGAATTTGAGGTTTTTATTTTGTTCCACTGAGGCAACTGAAAATTTCTGTCACCCATAAAGATGAGCGTGTGTAGAAATGATAGTTTCACCTGCAAAGTACGGAATTATTAAACATGCAGCTCTATGCAGGAAAAAATACCCACCTCTTGTAAATCTAAAAAGATTACATGTCACTAAGGAGTTACATGACCTCAAAATAGCCAAGCCGAAGGCTGCTGGCTTTGTTACGACTGTCGACACTCCATGGTGACTTTCATATCTATATTTATCAAGTTTGCGATAGTTAATGCATCTGACATAGTCAGTGCTGATTGTAATTTATGCTTTACCGAAAAATCGCTATTGTGACGATCCATAAATGGCTTTGACCAATCAGGTCACCTCCAGTGCTCGCTTTGTCGGTTTATTGACCGTTAGGTCTTAGTAAGGGGCCAAGTCACATGCATGGAAAGAGACAGTTACATTTATTTTTGCTTGAATAGTACCTTAGGTCACACCCCTGTTGTGAACAGGCTCGTTTATTTACACCTCTCTATGCTAAACTCTGTGTGTGATTGCACCCATGCCCCGTACATTGCATTGTTCCTATGGCAGTGTATTGGTACATTCTCTGTAGTGTAAATCCACATGTTGCTGCTCTGGTTTTGTTGACTGTGTTTGTATGTTGTTTGTATAGGATACTAGTTGTGTGTGATGAGATCCTTGTTGTAAGCATTTTATGTTCTATTGACAGCCACTTCCACTGGGTGAGATTATATTCTGTATCTCTGTTACTGTGCAGCATCCTTGTATTAATCCAGACTTTTTCTCTCTCCTTGCACCTTTCACAAGCAGATTTTCTTTGGGCAGTTTATGGGCCTAGTTAATGACACAATGTGTAAGACTATGTGACAGTGGATGATAAACAATTGTCAATGGTAGGACAGAGGTACTTACTCGCGAGAATGAGAAGCAGGAGAATATTTATTTAATGTGCTGTTGGACTATGGAATTCCATTTACTTTCTGCATAGTTTACCTTCTCCCTACCATCAGGTACTTCAGTTAAATTGTAGAATCTGCAGGGCCCCTCTGCCCCGTTTTGCAACTGGAATAAAAGAAAATAAACTAAATGGTGTGTTAAAGTTATTCAGGGGACTGCAGTCACCAGCCAATTGGTGTTGGATTAATTGCCACATACCTAATCTGTCCATTCAACACATAAAGAAACCATTCTGACCTAATTCTTTCTGCACAGGTTTATAGAGCCTGACGTTTCTATTGCCTGCTCAACACTGGCACTCTCTACTGGCTGCAACAAGAAGAGTGCCTCAACCTTCAGTGCATTAAAGCAATGGGCGTATGGGAAATGTTTAGGGTTAGGCCACACTAGACAATTCTTACTCGTGTGCAATACGTTAGCTCTTGGAATCACATTTGGGTAGCCACATTGATGCACAGAGATGGTTTTTTAGAGCATGTGATCACAAGTTTTTAGTGATTCGATTCACTCCGATAGTAAATTTTTGAACGGAATCGAATCACATAGCGAATCAAGCTATATTGTGATTGGGCATTATACACCAATACCGTGTGCTGTCCAGTGTGGGACACATCCTAAAGGATTTCTAACTTGAATAAGAATTTGGCAGAGCCACTAAACAGTATAGTTATATGTATACGATAAGCAGTTTGCTTTTGTTAAAGGGACACTGTACTGAAAAAATGACTTTGCATCATCTTAATCTATAATGAATACATGTTAGTAGTGTGGTTGCTGCATGCCTTCAGTCCAGCACACATTTTGTTTAGGAGCAGAATCCTCCCTCCCTCTTTTAAATGCTCCCCCCACTCCATGACCTGACTTTTTTTCCCACAAACCAACTGTCAAGCCTGCGCACAGCACACAGCATCCAACTGTCAAAACTCTGTCACCATTCCAGCTACAGTAAAACTACTCACAATAGTTTTGAGAACAGGAACTGATTGCAGCTGAGGATATAAGAAGTTAGATTGGATATCTAAAGAAATAGGGGGCAGATCAAAAAAATTATTAATAAGAATTATAGTTTCCAGTTATGGTCAATTTAAAATAACCTATTTTTCCGTATAGATGCCCTTTAAATTCATTTTTTAAAGAAAATTAAGTGTAATTATTGTCTTCTAAAAACTGGGTTCATTATCCTTTTATAAATGCATTTAAATAGGAATTAAATTAAATTCTGGACCTAGCTCTGTTATGTCCTTTGTGTCCAACAGGTGGCGTGTAATGCATTTAGGAGCGAATATGAAAATTTCCAAACAGTCTATTCAAATTTCTAAACTTACACCGAGTTAAAAAATACAATTCCAAGTTATTGTCCCTCCTCTTGTGAACTGATTTCTATAAAAAATGTATTATAGAGAGAAATATACTTTATGGTAAAATATGGGTCCCATATTTTAAGCAACTGTTGAACTGGTGGGTATGTCCCATAATTACTCACTTGCATTAGTGGTAGTTAACCCGTTTGTTATTATAAAGTAGTGAACCAATCAAAGATAACTGCAGAGTAACTGCATTGCTTACTGCACTGCTGCATATAACACCGTTATTAACACATTAAACATAGTTTGGGTGCCTGCAGGGCCAACTAATCAGAGGAAAATGCTTGTTGGCTTTACAATACAATTTAAAGAGAAGATCTCATGAGATGTGTGTTAAGAGGCTATAGATTCAGACAAGTTGCACCAATATCTATCTGAAGCCGCCATACACTACATACACAAATCTATGGGCCTGGCAGGAACTTCAGAAGGTAAGAACCAACGGGCAGAAAGTGCACTATTTAGACATGAGATAGATAGACGAATGGACATTGAATCTATCTAATGTATTTAAAGTGTATTGCCGGGTTGTAAAGGCACCCAACAAACTCACTTACCCGCAGGGCTGTCTAGCCATCATAGTGCCTTAGGCGCCCCCCCCCCAAAATAGAAACTTGGACTGTCAAACTACAGCTGGGTTTCTTCCTTCTGACACTGTCCACTGCGCATGTTCTTTATAGGGGAACGGCTTTCTAGTGGTAAGAGGGCACAAGCTACCAGGTGAGGTGGGCATGAGTTACATACGTTTGTGCGTATGCAGCGACACTGGCCCACAAATGAAATACTGATTGGAAGGACAGGACAGGTTTAGTGGATGTGAGGTATGTGGTACCAGTGTTCTCCACAGAAATTGTTTCCAGCCAGGTAGGGCAGAACAGGGAAATTGTTTAAAGATGTTTAACTCTTTCAGTGCCAGCAGATTTTCCATATTGGAAATAATAATTTCAGTGCCGGCACTTTCCAAGGTATATGCTATTAACCTTCAGTGACAGCAGACACACCTAGTATTGCCATTAACCACTTTCAGTGCCAGCAGAATTACCAGTACCTTCAATGCCAATAGACTTTACTATTAATACTCCTATGTCAGCACTTTTCAGAGTTTGGCATTAACATTTTCAGTGCCCAGCAGAGTATTATCTTAACCCTTTCAGCTACCAGCATTGACATGATATACAATATTTACCGCTTTCCATGTCTCCTCCATTGAATTTCACTCCTCATCCACTCTAAGTTCTAATGGAGAGTTGGGTGGAAGAGAAGAAAGAGGCAGGGATGGGATCTCATGGCTGCTAGTCACAGGGGTCACGTTATAGTCTGCAGCAGCTTTTACCTGCATTTTAGAACTGTTCCTGTCCGTTTGGCAAAATAATCTGCTATAAATTAAGATCCATTGGGGGATCTCAGCTATCTAAAGCTGGGTAAACATATTACCAATACAGGGCCTTGACATCACTCTAAACTGCCCAAAAATTCCCTCAGGCGCAGTCATCCCCGTAGTAAAGTATATGGAGACGCCGCAGCTGAAGGACATGTGTAGGGGGATCATTTAGGGCCATATTATAAAGACGCGGAATTGGTAAAACCCTTAACGTCGGTTTTAGCGATCATTAATTTCAAGTTGTTTAGCGATCGTTGATTACAACCATTATCGTAAATAAATGATAACGATTGTAAATTACCTATACAGGCGTAAATCTACAGTAACGTGATCGTAGATTTACGATCCCATAGAATACCATTGCGGTAATTTGCTCGCATGATATTCTACGACCGAATACAATAGGGGTGAGATGCATAGTAGGGGGGATGCATACAGTAGGGGCGGGATGCATACAGTGTTGGGTGTTAGTGCAGTCACTTTTATAATGATTGCAACTCTGCTTATTCTATTTATTTAAAATGTGTTGTCAGCAGATGATTTGGTAACAGTGGATTGGTCCCAATAATTTTATAAACCCAAATCAACATAAAATTCAGGACAGATAATATAAGAAAACAGGCTTGAACCAATGGTGTATTGCCAGGTAATCCTTATTGGGAACTGTATTAAGTACTCGGCGTTCACAAGGCCACAGAGAGAATTCCTGTTTATGGGATTTTGTAAGAATAAAGTTCTTTGGATCTTGAGACATAGTATTGGAGGTTGTATAAGACATACGTCCATCTAGTCCAACCTTTATACCCTACCCATAATGCCTGTCTAACAGTTACATAGTAACATAGTATTGGACGTTGTATAAGACATACATTCATCTAGTCCAACCATTTATACCCTACTCATAATGTCTACAGTTAGATAGTAACATGGTATTGGAGGGAGAAGTGTGTGTTTCTGTGTGCTCCTGACCTCCAACAGTTTCCTACCTGTGTATCCGATTTGAGGTTACTGTTCTGGCCTGCAATGGCCTCCAAGAGCCCTGGTCCTTCTGATCCAAGGCCTGGGCCTTCTGCTGTGGTCCCTGGCCCAAAACAACATCTGTAGCCTGGGGATCCTGGCTTTGCAGAGGCCTTGGTGGAGGGCCTAAAGCAATATGTGGCAGTATAAGAAAAGTTAAAAATCTTGGGCCTACGAATCAAGCAAGCAAAAGAAAGATTCCTATGACCGTGCCATTTCTACAAAAAGATCCGGGCTGTACCTCTGTCATGGAGAAAAGGTTTGAGGCCCTTACCCTGGAGGAGAAAACTCTTTCAGAAAAAATTGGACCCATGAGGGAGGCCTACGCTATAGAGGAGTGTCTCCAGAGGGACAGGAAGGTCAGTGCAGGGGGGAGAGTTCAGCTGGTGTGTTGCCACCGACTTCTGAGCAAACAACCCCAGGGAATGTGCATGTGGGGATAGAAGTGCCTGGGGAGTCTGGAAAGGTATCCCAGCTGCTGGAATCCCCGAAAATCCCACCTGGGCAAAAGGAAGTGAAGCGTGACTGGGTGTGGATGTGCCAGAACCCCGTGGGCTGTTGAAGAAGATCTCCCACTTTGAGTCCCCCATAAAGGAACAGAAGGTAATCTTCTCCGTGGATGGGATCTCTATGGAAGAGAACCTGGAGGAAAGGGCCAAGAAGGAAGGAAAAGGGACAGAGAAGGCAGTAACAGTTACTAAGTTTGTTACAGTCTGTAGTCTCCACCTGCAGTTTCGCCTTCTAGCACAGGGACACATGTGAAGCTGAGGAAACACTGAAGACTGCTGCCATTTTGGATCCCTGTGTGTCTGGCACTGCTCCAGAGGCTTCTGTGTGTGGGTCTTCCCTCTGCAAGTAAAGGTAGAGATACGGTGAATGCCGGTGCTGTTACCAGTAAGGAAACCGATCCTGTCTCGGCTGTTCCTACCTTGGTGGTGGTGAGTGAGAGGAGCCATGTGCCAGGAAGGAGGCGGCCATCTTGGTTCCACCATGTGAATCCATACTGGGAATGTAAAGTGTAAAGCAGTGGGTAAGGAAGATGCAGCCATTGCAGTCAAGGAGGTGGAGCGTCTGGATGATGTCAGCAGAGGAGGAGGGGCTCCTATCCCAAGCAGTGCAGAGGGCCTGTCAGGGGTGTGTCCCATCTCAGCCAATCATGCAAGCGATGTCCCTGTTACAGTCTCAAGCAACCGGAGTGCAATCCCCTGCAGTCATCTCTGTGATCTTAAAGGGGCGGGGGGCTTGGTGGCAGACGGTTCAACCAAGAGGAAAGGTTCAAACGGGAAGTCAATGCATGCAAAGTTTTGATCCCAAAGCTTGAGATGGCGGAGGCATTAAAGGGACGGTTTGAGTGGAGAGAGATGGCGGCAGACCCTGAGGCCAGTGGGATGGGGGTCCACCAATAGGTGGGTAAGGTGTTCACCCGGTCCCTGTGGCCCAGCACCTGTTTCCCTTTCCCCGCTCCTGTGCTGTCGTCTCTCCCATCTCCTCTGTGTCAGCCCCAGTGTCTGTGTCCAAAGCTCCCCCTGTCCAGTCTGTGTCGTCCCCCCTGTAAGATCTGCTGTTCCCAGTATGCAAAGGGTGTTCAATCTGTTTCCGCTAAGCAGCCTCAAGTTTTACCTGCAAGGACCTAACTAACATCATATGCGTCCGCTGCCAGCGTAAATCCATCTACTACGCGGAGGACTGTTCCTAATGCTCAAACATCTGTGTATGGTAACATGTACAGTGGGGTGGGGTAGGAGGAATGTGGGAACTTGAAGTCAGTGGGGGAGGGGCCTTCTCCAGATAGGCAGCAGGTCAGACAGACTCCTCCGGGTTGGGTTTGAGGCAGTGGACATCTTTGCCTTTATTTCGGCCTAGTCCTGGGGAGTTTGTCGCCAGCTTTGGGCCCCCCCAAGGTCGGGTGAGTTTTGGAAAAAGTATGAGAGGGATCTGCTTGGTGGATTGGCTTTGGGTGGTGGCGGTTTCCGGCCGGTGTCGTGTGAGAGTAACCATAAAGGTTTTAAATGAGAGCATTCCGCCCTCAGACCTCCGCACCTGGCTTGGGAGATATGGCTCCATCCAAAGAGACCTGTTAAGAACCTTGATGACAGCGGAATTTGGAATGGTGGTTGGTGCAGTGTTAAACATACTCAGTCGTAACGTTACCCAGCACATCCCAAATTCTGCCTTTATCCGCAGGGATAGGATACAATGCTCTACTATGCCAATGTGCATAGGGCACACTTCAGCTTGTCACAATACATTGACAAGGTCTTCTGTGATGTCCTGGCCCCTATTCTTGTGGAGGTTTTTTCGGACTCCCTTCGAGGGTCTCCTTCCACCCTCCATGAGGGGTCTGCTTTGATTTGCTGTCAAAAGGGTTAGATTCTTCCCATATTGAGAACTGGTGCCCCATCGCTTTACTCCATTCAGATAGGAAAATCTTGGCAAAAGTATTGTTCAATCGCCTCTTGAGGTAACACACCTGGTGCTTTCTCCATCGCACAGCTGCACGGTTAAGGGTAGATCCACCTTTTCCGCAGTATGGGGGTCCGGGAGGCCCTAATGCATTGCAGATCTTGTGAGTGGGGAAAATACCTTTTGTCACTGGACCAGTTTAAAGCTGGTACACACAGTAACGATAAAGCCCCGATACCGTCGGATCCGACGGTATCGGGGCTTTATCGTTACTGTGTGTACGTTCGTTTCCCGAACGAGAGCGCGGCCGCGAACGATCGGGTCGGCCGTACGCTCGTTCGGGGAAGGCCTGAAAATTTCCATCGGCCGCGCTAGACTCCTATAGGGAGTCTAGCGCGGCCGATGGAAAACACACGTCCGAGCGTTCTCCCTATAGGAGAAAGCTGGGACTGGTGTATGCAGATCTTTGAAAGATGGCAGACAGGATCTTGCAGATCCTGTCTGTCATCTTTCAGAAATCGTTACTGTGTGTACCTAGCTTAAGGCCTTTGATAGAGTGAATCACAAAGTATCTCTGGAGTGTCCTTTGAAGATACGGTGTTCCTGAGGGTTTCTTCCATTGGCTCATGGTTTTGTATGAAGGTGCTGAAAGCATTCCCTTTGTGAATGGCTGGTTGGGGGAACCTTTTAGGGTCTCTTCAAGAAGTTTGATGGCAGCGTGCCGCAGGGGGTACCTGTCTCTCCGGGAGTTTCCTTGAAGGTAGCTGCCTATGCGGATGACATTACTCTGGTAGTCTCGAGCTCCGATAAGGCGGTCAAGGTAGCCAAATGGTACAAGAGTATTCTGAGGCTTCAAATTCCCTCATCAACAGGAACAAATGTGAAGCTTTCTGGATGGGAAAACAATTCTTGTTTTGATGTTTCTGCCAAATATTTTTGTGGTTAGGTTAATATGTTATAATGTTATGTTTAATATTATGTTTACTTGTTGTCTGTTGTATGGATGTTGGAATAAATGTGGGTTTATAAACTTGAAAAAGTAAACTTATGTTTTCCTTTTTTCTGCAGTAAAATATTTTAAAGTTATTTGCATGATAGTGCAAATGGTTGTCTGTCCCCTCATCATCTATCTGTGTAGGTGGTGACCGGGTTAGTTATGTTAGAGTGTAGCTAGACGGGCTCAGTTTTATTTGGTTTCTTTTTCTCTGATGTAAGAGTTGAATTTACTTTATATCTCATTGGAGATCGTTTTAGTTACTTTTAAGAAAGATCTGAATTAAGATTGTTTTTATATTGTTGTTTGCTGTAAAACTTTTTATTTCCTTGGAGTGGACTTTCTTCTTGGAAAGAGACTTTATTTTTATTCCTTCTGCCCAAAAGCCAATATGTATGTATTGTATTGCTTGTTTCAGTTTGTTTGGCATATTTGTAGCCTGTTAAAATTCAATATATATAAGACACCATCCATCTAGTCCAACCTTTATACCCTCCAAATGTCTGTATAACAGTTACATAGTACTATAGTAGTGGAGGTGTTATAAAGACCATCCATCCATCTAGTCCAACCTTTATACCCTACCCATAATGTCAGTATAATAGTTACATAGTAACATAGTATTGGAGGTTGTATAAAGACATACATCCATCTAGTCTAACATTATACCCTACCCATAATGTCTGTATAACAGTTACGTAACATAGTATTGGAGGTTGTAAAGACATACATCCATCTAGTCCAACCTTTATACCCTACCCATAATGTCTGATAACAGTTACATAGTAACATAGTATTGGAGGTTGTATAAAGACATACAACCATCTAGTCCAACCTTTATACCCTACCCATAATGTCTGTATAACAGTTACATAGTAACATAGTATTGGAGGTTGTATAAAGACATCCATCCATCTAGTCCAACCTATACCCTACCCATAATGTCTGTATAAACCGTTACATAGTAACATAGTATTGGAGGTTGTATAAAGACATCCATCCATCTAGTCTAACCTTTATTACCCTACCATAATGTCTGTATAACAGTTACATAGTATTGGAAGTTGTATAAGACAAACTCCATCTAGTCCAACTTTATAACCCCCCCACCCCTTAACAACTAAGTCTGTATAACAGTTACATAGTAACATAGTATTGGAGGTTGTATAAAGACATACATCCATCTAGTCCAACCTTTATACCCTACCCATAATGTCTGTATAACAGTTACATAGTAACATAGTATTGGAGGTTGTATAAAGACATCCATCCATCTAGTCCAACCTTTATACCCTACCCATAATGTCTGTATAACCGTTACATAGTAACATAGTATTGGAGGTTGTATAAAGACATCCATCCATCTAGTCTAACCTTTATACCCTACCATAATGTCTGTATAACAGTTACATAGTATTGGAAGTTGTATAAGACATACATCCATCTAGTCCAACCTTTATACCCTACCCATAATGTCTGTATAACAGTTACATAGTAACATACTATTGGAGGTTGTATAAGACATACATCCATCTAGTCTAACCTTTATACCCTACCCATTACATAGTAACATAGTATTGGAGGTTGTATAAAGACATCTAGTCCAACATTTATGTTGCACTTTCAACAACAAAAAACACGTCACGTGCATGTGTATCTTCCAGTTTGTGCGTCTACCCCATCTTTTCTAAATGTGGACAACATTTCTGTTGTCTGTCATTTCACTTTGTTATAAGTGAAATGACAGACAACAGTTCAGTTATATCTCCGGCCTCTATAAACTGCCAACTCTTAAGTGTTTAAAAAGGCAAAACTAAGTGCTACTTGACAAGAGCTCTCACCCACAAAGCAGCACTTATTGTCTAGCTGGCACTGAACAAAACCAACCTTTTTACCATGCATGTCCGCTTTATACTGCACCTATAGCACACCTGTCCATCTACTCTATACACAGTACATGTCCACATACCTCTCTCTTCTCTCTAACTACCCATAGTATCCAACATTCCATTTCCCATACTCCTCCCTATATTTGTCATTTCTGTTCATTCCTCTATTCACACCATGTTAATATTAGATTTGTATTTATAATCGCTCTTTTATAAATTGTAATGAGATCTGACCTAGAGTCCTGCATTGGTTCGGGTACATAAATAAGTGTTAAAGTGTAATGACGATAACACAGGACTGTAGCTGTGTAAAATAAAAGTTTTATTTCACACTGAAACATGCGTGCTACATGTTTCGGAGGCAAGAGTCCTTTCTCAAGTTTGAACCCACCAGCAAAGCAGATGCGGGGCACGAGCCTGTTTAATTTTGGGTGTGGGCATCGTTTTGCAGTTATGGGTCTGAAAAATGAAACCCACACAGTCGAGTAAGGGTAACGGTTTTCCAGTTTTACAGGTCAGAAAAATGATACCTGTGCTGGACTCTTATCTGACCTTTGTGCTGCCATCTGTTGGTGAACCGAGCTGAGAAACGACTGAGCCCAACAAGATTTTGACTGGAAAAAACAGGCAATGTCAGCTACCCTGCTATTTGTTATCAAATTAGCACATTTTATAAATTAGGAAATAGTCATGTAAAAGCTAAAAGCTATAAATGAGGAATGTTGTTACTAGGACTAGTGTTACACACGTATGGCATTTTACTGTCAGTTTTATCAGCTGCCACTAGGAGAATACTACAGAAGGAGATATCCTAAAACATCTGGAAATGCCGGTAAAATGGCAGCAAAATTTAGGGCGATGCACAGAGCACTGCTATTGGCAACCCAGTGCAAACAGCCCGGTGATGTTATATGCCAATAGCGGCGCTTGGAACATCACTACCTGGCACTGTTCTATTCCAGCACTTTCAACGGCAGCTGATAGCTGGCATTGAAAGTGCCGCAATAAAATGGCGATTTCGGCATTAACATCGCCTGTGGCGGCTGCGCTGTTAACTTTCTTATTAGCCATACAACCGCCGCATAGAAGGAGTTTAAGTCACACTAACCAATATAACATCGGTTAGCGTGACTCAAACTCCAAAGCAGGATGGATGCGCCCATTGGTGCATCGCCCTGTATGTGTGCAAGATGTTTGTGTGAATGTAGCCTTAAGCTAGTGGCCATACAGTTCTAAAACGTTTGATAGATGTCTATCAAACGTCTTACAAATGTGGGAGGGACCACCAGTTTTACCTAATGACGTTCTCACCACATTTACTGCTGTGGCCCATTCATTTGCGATTAAACTTCTCAAAGAAAGATCTGGCCAGGCAGTTATACAGACATGCGTCTAATATCACGGGAATGTCAGAAGGTAGGGAGCATAGCTTATGGGCACCTTTAGGCTGTGTAGACACAAACCAATATTTTAGTCAGATTAACGGCCCAGACCAATGTTTGAGTGAATCAGGTGGGGGATTGATTGTGAATTATGGACTGGCTGATTGTTTTCAACCAATTTTCAGGTAAAGTTAATTGAGAATAAGGATCAAGATTGTTACTGATTGGACCAAAATATCACAAAATTATCCATTCCCCCGACAGACTCGGTATATCAATGGGTTTGGAATTTGGAATGTGTTTACCAGCCAGTTTCATATAGTAAGAGTTAATAAGAATTGTATAAGTTTAAATGAATGAAGATATCCCACCCCTCCCGGATCTTCTGGGAGTCTCCCTCGAATTGGGGTGGTCTCCCGCCCTCCCGTGAAACCACACCAATCTCCCGCAACGGAGAGGATTCCTGAATCTCCTCCCCATCACGCCCCCTTTTCCTGCACTGCCCGTGTCATGCCCACAACCCCGCCTCCTCCCACCCACGGTGTGACGTAAATGACGTCATGCCGCACCGCCACGCCCCCCCTGTCCACAGGTACATAGTGGCAGGGTGGGATGCCTGTGAATGGGTTCCAGTGCATTGATGTTAGTTGGGGGTTTCTAGTGTAAGGAAATAATTGCCCCCTGACCTTACTTTTATGCTTTACATACTGTAGAAAACTTACCTTCCCATGATACTCTGCATATTTGGATCATCACCTGGTCCAGTCCACTCGATTACAAAATAAATGGGCCAGGACAGGGAACATCGGGTGCTAAAACTCTAGGTCGTATTGATGATGATGCGGTATCCCCCGTCATAAAATACCAAAACCACATGGCATCGCCTATTGGACCTGCAATGCCCTTTTTTATGCCGCATTCTCAGTATAATGATGCAGCCACAAAATACTGCCAATCGGTATTTAATAACTACGTAGTAAAATACTGATGAAGTATTCATCAGTTCAGTGTGTTTCAACAGAAGACTATAAAAATGTGGCCAGATTACCCAGTTGGTCCTTATTTATTCAATGGAGAATAAGTAAAAGATTCCTAAAATCTGGGTCCATTTTCCAGTAGAAAACAAAATCAGCCATTTATGTAACCAACATGGCGGATTACTTTATGTTAAGTCTGTGCTGTGTTATATCCTTTCTATTTAAATAACAAACACTAATAATAATGGATTCCTCACCAGACAGTAATTCTGATACAACTTCCAATATCAAAGGGATCAGAGACGTAACTACCACAGGAGCAGCCCATGCGACCACGGGGGGTTCCCAACTTCTTATTCTTCCTCCTACAGATGCAGCCCCCCCTAGGCAACCATAGTAGATGAAGCAGGGAGGGGGGGCCCCGTAATAGTGATTTCTAGTTACGCCACTGAAAGGTATTTTCAATGTCTACATTAAAATATCGCTGCAGATATTTGTGGTTAACCCTTGCAGTGCCATGTTTGATGCCTCGTACCATCTGGCTGAGTAAAGCTGTAGCTTTTAGTGATGAAAAGACAAACAGAGGTTAAAGTCTTTGTTTTTGAGCATCCATGCAGGATACAGAGCCTCTTGTGTTTAAAGGGGAATTTCTATTAAGAGATACTGTGGAATTGCTTAGAGGAAGAGGCTTACAGTACTATGGAGGCTGTTACAGAATATACAGAGCAATGGGATTTGTACGTTGAGGAGGACCACACAGCCTGCCCCCCTCTGTAATGCCTATCAGTATATCGGATGTGTATTTACAATGAATTGTTGTGTTAAAACAGCTTTTATATATAAAGTAAAGCTGTGATAGACATTGACTTTGTATGTTTGTGAAAATTATAAATGGCCTACAGGTTGTGTAGGTATTTAGTGAGGCAGGTATCCCTGGTCCACAGAGCATATAGTCTTAATGGGGGTCAGGGCTGGAGGTCTAAATGTAGAGATATTCATCTGTTGTTAAACAAAATGTCAGCCCCCTGGTTGTCCAAGGGATTCTGCATACTGGATAAACCTGGTGTTAAAAATACATTTTGATTGTTATAAAAAGTAGCTGGTGATTCTACCAAATACTTGTCTTTAGCACGGAGCTTGGCGTCTAAGATCCTCTAAGGCTAATTCTAAACCTTTACATTATAGGTCTAGATGGGGTCCATCTGCCCTAAGCTCCCACCTATACTACTGCCTACAAGGGTTTCTATTCCACTTCCTTATCTCCTGACCCTGCTCTGCACAGATAAAATGATCTTCCAGGTATCTGCAGCAGGCTGTGTATGTAAAGAGAGCCCTGGATATTTAGATCTGGCTCTCTGGCTCCCATGGGACCTCCATTTTACTAGAGGAAAAGAAGCAACGATCCTGAAAATTGCCACATCTGTATGATTTGCTTTTTTATTTTCTGCATGACAAAGTTTTATTTGCAATTACCAACCTCCTCCCTTTGTATAATCCCCCCACCCCACTCTTTCCTATCCCAGTCCTTTCCCCTGTCTGGAACATACCCCAGATCCTGGTGTCAGGGCCAGTAGTGGGCACAGGTCCTTCAGGGTGCAGGTAAGATGTTGATGGAGACTGCACTAAGATAGGTAGGGGCCTGCACCAACTTTTATTTAGCACTAAAGTCAAGTGGTAAAGGAGTGTAAAGGACCAGTTTGGATTATTTGGTGAACAAGTACTAATCAATTGGACCTATGACCACCTGCTTTTCCACCATGAGCTGGAAAGAGGTGGGGAGCATAAGGAAAAGGGAGGGAGAAGGATGCTTTGAGGAGGGGGCAGTACTGGATGGTGGGTATAATGTTCTTCCTGCTGTTACTGGTTTGATTTATTCCTAATGAGTTCTGGGCACATGAATGATCACAGCTCTCCCAGGATCCTGCCTTTTAATGCAGCACCCCACGGCTCTCACACAGCACACTGCAGATTCTTATTGCCTCTGATTCACTGCTACCATTGTACACTGGTTCACAAGCTTCTATCATAGAACTGCGTATGAACATAGAACTATTCTGTTTTCATTAGTTTAATCGAATCCCTGCCTGCACACAGGGGCCTATTATTGTATTAAACATCATAAAATGAATCCCAAGTTTTTTGCTGCCTCCGGTGCTGCACTGCCTGCAAGCTGCTGTTACTTGACCCTATTGATTTAGTGTGCTGTGACATTTGTAACCCAGAGTTCCCAGTTTCACCAGCGTCGCTGATCCTTCCGCAATTCATTCTACTTTTCAGACTTCTTAAACATGGAAGATTATTTCATTATCAGATATTTAGTACCAGCTGGCTGTACAATTTCTTGTCCATTTTTGAATTTCTGCTACATCAACCAGACATTTGCTTTCAACATTCTGATACAGCATTGGTCCTTATACAGTACATATACACATAAATAATATACCATGGGACAGTTTACATCATGCGTATTTAAAATATTTTATATTACAAACATTAATTTACAGCCTGGAGCTCCCAGTACAATATTTACAGAAACAGGACTAAGTGAGAAAGTAATTTGTTGAGGAACAGGCAGGATTCTGTCTAATTAATCTGTGAGTCTTCCTCCGCAGAAATCGGTTTATACCGTGAAAGTTGATATTGAGTAGATTATGGTGACTATATTTTCCGAATGTGATAAATACTATGGGACTGCGGTGATTATGGCCCATGTGTGCCTGAAGTGGGTCACGGTGTTGAAGCAGCCTTTGTTGGAACATCCATAGGATTAAGACCCATCATTGCAATGTTGTTAAAATCTTTCACTAGAACAGGTAGTCTAGGCACCCACATTATGTATGGAGGAGAATGAGAGCCCATTGGAGAATTCCTTTCTTCTTCCTGGATGAAGCCTGTATGATTGGTTGAGGGGGAATAAGTAAGTGCCTGGAGGTCTTACTGCAGTGAACGATTTTCCTGTCTTTGCAGTGTGTCATCTTTATCTAAAAATTTCTTAGAAAAGCAAGTTATACAACTGTTTCTAAGCTGTAAATTAGATAAAAAGTTTTTTAAGAATTAGTTCTTCTTTTTAAATTAAAGAAGAAAAAAAATCCTCTAAACAATCACCTACTTTTAAATCCCCATTATACAGAGAAATGTGACTATGGATAGGTAAGGTTAATTCTCATAATAATGTGCAGAGTCTCTTAACAATGTTTTTTCTTTTGTTTTTGCAGTGGGATTGAGGATTAAGAGAAATAACCAGTTATCTTCCCTCTTGGGGGACAGGGCTGAATTTGTAATTCAGGTTACATCTTTCTGACCTTCCCTCTCTTCCCATAATTCCCTCCAGCAAACACTGGACAGGAGAGGGCCATAATCCCACTGAAAGTGCAGCTCACCTTCTGCTAACCTCACAGCCTGCACCAACCTTACTACTTTGTGTAGTTAGATCCAGTCTACTAACCCATAGCAACATTAATGAGAAAATTAGGACACCCTGTTGTATATAAAATAAATATGTATGTGCCCTTTTGCACTGTAATTTTAAAATGTTGCTTAAACTTAACATTAACAAAGGCCAACTTGATGGAAATTAAATGGGTTTTAATATTAAAGGCAAATTCAAACATAAGTATTTACTGGCTCTGACACTGGAACGTTTCAACAAAAAGAGATTGTAAATGTGCAGCAATCCAGCTTGAATCACTGCCTTATCTTTCTTAAAAGAGAATCTCCACCCCCAGAATGGATTTTAATGTACACAGCTCCCCCTCCACAACTACCCCCCCAAACCCTGATCCATAATATTTAATCCATAATATTTACCCTTAGGCGATTCTACAATGAGGCAACCTGAGGTGGGCCACCAGTGTGCTGGATCTCTTGACTCTTATGGTAGACCCATCATTATATCCAATGACTAGAGGGTCTCCTTGCAATTCCTTCACTGAGCTGGCTTAGAGTAGTCAGGAGATCCAGCACAATAGAGGTGAACATCAGGCTGCTTAAGTAGAATTGAAGGGGGGGGGGGAGGTTGTACATAGAATTTTACTTTGGGGTGGAAATGCCCCTTGAAATTGTTATATTTACCCATTTGGCCTTCTTTAAAGAAGCTTTTTAATGGGCATTTGGTTCCATGTCCATTCAGACTAACATTGGCAAAATTGTACATTGACTGAAGACGGCTTTTCTCATTGATTTGTTAATTTAACTCTGTGGACAGAATCATTGTTTTTTCTATGATAGTAATTGATAAATATGTGGGGGGGTTTCTAATCCTGTTGGGTTGTCACTTCTTCTTTTCCTCAACTCCAAGTCTTTCCCACGGCCCCAGAATGTCCAATGACTGGTTAACCATAGTCCATGTGGAATATAAAGTTTCACTTGTTGCCACCAGACCTATGAAGTCTTTTGGTTGCCCTGGCGACATTTAACATTGTCCGTCATTAAGTGGCTCTCCCAGGACCTGGTTCATTTGTTGATGATGCTAATCTGGTGGTTTCCATGAAGACTACAGGAGGTCATAAGCCCCAGCCGTTGCAGGAGGGGGCACAGTCCTTGTGGTGGAACTGTAATAATAAGGGGAACCTATAAAGAGGAAAATACATTTAGGAAGGCAGCAGACGCACCTTGTTAGGTTTTCTGTTTTTAATAAGTCAAATTCATCAACCATTAACGCGCCATGCAAATGATTCATTAAGGAAACCAGGGAGATAAATGGTTTAGTGTTCAACACTGGGAACAAATGGTATAAAAATTAGAGCTATCGTCATGCAGTAATGTCACCGTCAGAGCATTTATTGTACATACAGTTCCCAGTGTGATAGAAATGGGGCCAAGCCCTGGGGTGGGTAGGGATGACCATTCTATTCACCCATGGCTCAAAAACATTAAATTCCCACATAATGCCACTCACCAAGAAGGCTTGAGGTAGGGAAACGCCAACTCTCTCCATATGCAGCATAAGCCCCGTGGCTGTAGGCATTCCCAGAATAATCACCTCCTGCTAAAAAAAAGACCAAGAAATGTCAGGTTAGGGTAACAACCAATTATAGACTCACATAACCCCCATCTACCTGAAAAACTTGCATCCCTGAAAAAGACTTTAGGTGACTTAGTGTTGTATGGCAAATTCACTGTAAATCTACATTAGCTGATGTTAATCAGTTAACTGCCATTTAGCTTTAAGATGGGTTTTGCAGTGGTTTGTAATGGAAGAATGTTGACACCATTGGTCCAATTGTGTTGGACCATTAAATCAGCAGGGCAATAATACTGGCAATCTATGGGGAATTAACATAGAGCCGTTATCTGTATATCCCTTCTAAAAACCTAGATATCTCTTTTGCTCCAATTTACCAAGGGGTTAGTATGAGTTTAAGAAGGGATTTGCAAAGTGTTTTCTATTTGCTAATGTTAAGACTACATAGAAACAAGGGGGGGGGATCTCTGTAAGTTCTTCAAAACTATCATGGGCCCCTTTCCCTGTTGAATCTACAGTGGTTTTCTGGGAGGAGAATCTGCTCCCCTGGTAGTTACGCCCCTGAATGGTCTGTAATTGGAATTGCTGCCGGTAGACTATGCCTCATGTCTACTACCATTACATTAGAACTTTGCCTTTCCTATGATGGCTTAATTATTCTCTAAGCACATTATAGACTCTTTTCCATACATATGGTTAATCTATCTTTTTCCAAGACAAGCTATCAGTCTGCACGTTAAAAATATGTGTGATGATTAACGCAATCATCAAAGAGAATCATAAGAGGAATTAGATCCCTGAGATTTTGAGTACACAAATAAAATAAAATCTATATGTTTATCGTGGTACATGCGAATTACAGAGTATCGGCAACCATTCTGTCTCTTACACACACAGTTAAAATATAACGGCTCCATTTTATTTATCTTGACCAATCTCATTTCACGCTCCAGGAGAGTAGGGAGAGTGCGCGCACGGGTGTGTGGCTGGGGAGGGGGGGTGGGATATAAGTGCTTTATATTTTTTAACGCTGCATTAAGCGCGTCTCCGTGGTAACACAGTAAGACGCTGGCTCAGCAGGTTCCGGAGCTGTGAACTGAGGGGACTTATTTTTTTTTTGCCTATCATTTAAATGCACCTGCAGAGGTGACCCACGGCCGGCTGTTTAAGCTCACCTTTTCCTTCCTAATAGCCATTGTCACTGCACCGTGGTTTCTTTGTTAAATGCGTACGGTCATAAAAAATAAAAAAAAAAACAAGAGGCTTCCAACAGAGGAGGCAAATTTGGAAAATGGGAATGGAATTAAAAGCTGTTTGATGCAGACAGAGAGAAGATCTATCCCTGTTACAGAGAGTTGGAGGCATTAACCCTGTTCACGCTGAGCAGATTTTCTAATCCATGTATATTTATTAGCACTTGTGTTGCTTTTCGGAACCAGTGAGAGTTTTAATCCATTGTACAATAATAATAATATTTGCCTTACGTATGTTCTATGTATAATAGTTATAGAGTTCTGGTATACTGTATATTTGGAGGTGCACTCTAAAACCTGCACTACAACAGGTGAGTCACGATACCTTTCAGAATAAGAGGCACACTTCTGGAATCCAATAATTTTCTGAAACCATGTACAACACTTCCGGGTGACAAGCCACCTTCCTCAGGTACAAACCTCACGTATATTGTTTACCCAGACTAAATCAGTTGTATGATACTGAAAAATACACACAGAGGGATTTTTTGTCCCAAACCGACTGTTCACCACTAGCGATCATTGACGGTGGCAGCTAAAGTTGCTGCGGCCGATAGTTTGCTGAAACCAAGAGTGCGGCCCATAGATTTTGGCAGTGATTTACCAACATGAACGATCGCACGTTCGTCCAATCCGAGTGACCGTCATCGGTTGCCGCTGAAAACACCACATATTTTTTGGCCTGACTCTCCGATACCCAGAAATATCGGTCGGTTGGCCAGAAAAATCTGCTTGTCTGTACCCAGCCTTATGTGGCCCTGAGAAATTGGTTCTAACCCTGTCCATATCATAGGCCACAATGCACACAGGAGGGTCTATGGGTGTGCACTATGCACTATGGGGGGCACAACCAAGCTTCTTAGCGAAAGTAATAGACAGGAGAGGGTCCCTCCCTATCTAGAATTTGCAATGCTGCTAATTCCCTTTGTCTTCAGGGAGGTTGGTGTGATCATACCTAAGGGGAGGCATTACGGGGGGCTCTATTTAACCTAAGGCCTCGCAGACATTCTAAGCGAACTACATTCCACCTGTTAGTTATAGCCAAGTGATCATTAATTAAAGGTGAGTCCATTTAAAATATCCAGCCTCCCTCTAGAAAAACTCCAATGAAAATGTATCTTTTTTCAAGACCACACTCGTTTGTAGTTGAGCTGCTATGGACAGCAAATGTTTGGATCAATTTGTAAAAACGTTAGCACAACTTACCTGCTACCATCCCAGCAATTGCTGATGAGGTGTAGTTTCCTTGCCCACTGGGTATGTGAGGGGGGTAACCAGGAAGGGTGGATCCAACCACATCTCGCCCTGTGTGAGAGACACCACACTGTTATGCAGGGAAAAGGCCGGTCCATAGCTTATACATATAACAGTAAAATGGCACATTTAGTGACAGTGCAGAGATCACAAAACAGACAACAATTAGTAATCACTGGGCAATGCTATCAACATGCCAGTAATGGTGCTCATGCAACTATCATGGTCGTATGATATTGGGATATTCCAATAACATTCAAACATTGGATCATGGAATGGATTACATTTTTTTCAATCAGGCCAGTTAAAAAAAACCCGCCAGCCAATCTGTGTCTTTACCTTCACATGTAACTAGTGATGTCCTGGAACCCGTGATAGAGACATATTAGGGAGATTCAATAGACTACAGGGAAATGTAATGAAAGTTATTTTCGTTAAAAATGGTGCTAGTTTTGCCTCAGCTAATCAGATGTTGTTTACCATTTGAAAGATAACATCTGATTGGTTGGGGCAAAATTAGCACCATTTTTAACGATAAGCAGGAAGATGTGATAAAAGTTCTTTAAGCTCATTTACCCAGAGGCGCTATCACTCTGGGTAAATGTACCGAACGCAATTCAATATCGCATTAGCGCCAGATGGACGGGTTTCGCAAAAGACACCAGCGCATCAAGTGCACGCAATTCAATATGACGTTTGTGCTACTTTTAGCTCTGGATTTTAACGCCAGCTAATAGCTGCCATTAAAATCACGCTGTGGGTGAATCCCTTTTAGGGATATAACCACAGTCGCAAATGCGATACTGAATTGCGTTCGGTACATTTGCCCAGAGCGATAGCGGCTCTGGGTAAATGGCCTAAAGAACTTTTATCACATCTTCATGCTTATCGTTAAAAATGGTGCTAATTTTGCCCCAACCAATCAGATGTTAGCTTTCAAATGTTAAATAAGATCTGATTGGTTGGGGCCAAATTAGCACCATTTTTAACAATAAGAACTTTTATTGAATCTCCCTGATAGTGCCAGGATAGAGACATACAGGCTCATTTACCCAGAGCTGCTATCACTCTGGGTAAAACTGCCGAACGCGTTTCAATATCACGTTTGCGAGTTAAAATCCAGTGCAAACATGATATTGAATCACAAGCATCAGAAGCGTGGGTGTCTTTGAGTAACCTGGGCATCCGGTGCTAATATGCCGTTAAAGTCGCGCTAATCGATAGTGAACCAGTAAGTAGCGCAAATTTAACTACTTAATATAATTGCCCAGCGGCTCAGGGTAAATGAGCCTAATAGTGCCATGAAAGAGCCATAATGCCACGTTAGAGCCAGAGTGCCATGATAGAGCCAGAGTGCCATGATAGATCCATAGGGCCATGATATCTGTACATCCCCTGGAGAAACCTCCTTGACATGCACATTTGCAAAAACATTTAATAAATTACACAGATTCATTTATATCTTTTTATGAAGCCATTTTTTACCCAAGGTTCCCCTCTAAGGCTAAGGCTGGGTACACACTGAGGGACTATTTGTCCCAACCGAGACAAATGTCCGTTGGTCGCGCCAAATTCGGCCCATAGGGAGCCGCACGATCGATCGGAAATTACCGACACGTCCGATCGGCCAATCCGGACAAGCGAAAGGGTCAGTCGCGGCCAGCCGCTCCACATCAGCAGATATTTTCGGCCGACCGATGTTAAGTGCCGTGAATCAGTCGGACGAAAATATCTGCTGGTTTTATACCCAGCCTTAGACCCCAGTATCCAGGAAAGATTGGGGTTGGTCATATTGCTTGTACAGTAAAGCCCGCCATCCACACTTGGCGGCTGCAAGAAGTTACAATTGAAGTTTATCACTTTGCACCATCTAACATGGGCAGGTTTCAGCTAAAAAAAATCCAACTGATCTGATCCCCCCCTGCTAAAGAGACTGTCCGATATTGTCATGCAGTCTATCATACTCCTGTCAATATTACTGATCAAACCATTCAAATTGAACAGAAATACTGAAAGGCTTAAGAGTGTTGGAAGTTTACTCTTTTCCATAACTATAATAGTCTTACAGAATATTTACATGAAATATATAGATTATTCTGACCTTTAGTCTCAAAACATGCCTACACAAAGATTCGGCAGTTTAAACGCATCAAATTATCTTATTAGGGAAGACAGTCCATTGACTTTCCCTTGGGGATCTGTCTTATTACAGGGGAGAATTTAACTATTAGAGGAAAAGAAAATGAAGTAAACGAAGGGCTAGGGTTAGTGAAAGATTTTCCACAATCTGCATTGATGGATTTTTATGTAGGAATGAACACAAAAGCAAAAAAATGCAGAATAGTTGTGTATTTAAAGGAGAATAAAGCTTAAAAGTGAATGAGCCCAAATATTCCCTCTTGAAACCTTTTAGCACTTTGCAGAAATCATCTCTTTAATTCAGGGGTTTCCCTGCATTCTTGGTCACTAACAGTAGTGACACATGGTCTTAGGGCTATTTTTAATCGCAATCGCATGCGTTTTCCTATACTTATTGAAGAAATCACAATCGCAAACGCAACGAAAATCGCACATGAAATCGCATGCTATTGCGTTTGCGTTTCAGTGTGGCCTAGCCCTTAAACTGCTTATTATTAATTACAGAGCTCACAGGCAAGTCATCCAGTAGTTTATTGACAGCCCTTGAGGTGCAGATGGTGAAAGTGCATATGCAAGTATGTATTTTATTCTGTTACCCACCTACAGAAATAAATAGATGGTTTCTCCACAATGAGAGGTGAGAGATGCTGCAATATGTGAGCACAAATTAATCCTAGCTTTAGATCTCCTTTTAACACAAACAATTAGCAGTCATACCTGCAGCCACCTGGCTTGTGAACTGGCCATACACAGAAGCAGGGTGGGAAAAAGCACTGAAGGATGGAACGGAACATGCTGCGCTGATTGGCTGAAGATCCAGGAAATTGGGGCTACATAAAGATGGAGGGGTGGAGCTAGCACTGGAGTTGTCTGAGGTCTCTTGTTTAATGGCGACCGCTGAGAATTCTACAATGATTTGGATGAAATGTCGGATGAAATGAACAGCAAGAAAATGCAAAAGAAAAATATAAAATGCCGATAAAAGGCAGATGAATGTTTTCTACCTCACACTCCATAAATGATTAAAGGGCAACTATAGTGGTAAAACTCTTTTTAGGTTCTAAATTTCCCAGGGAGGTACTAAGAGGTGCTACCTGGACTTTAAAATCTTAGGTTTTGTACTTTTTACAATGGTATCCTAGTGGAATGATGTGACTCATTCTCTGTACAAATCTCTGGGCCGGTTCATCTTATCTTACCTGATAATGAGGAATATCCCTGGTGCGTGGAGAGGTTTCGACTAATGGAGGTGTTGGGTGATTTCCCATCATCCATTGCATTGTTTAGCAATGGGAAGGTATAGGCTATAGCCTGAAACAGAAAAAGTGACAAAACATGTTTTAATGAGAAAAAGAAACTACTAAAAGATTTTATATAATAAGATCAAACAATGGGAACACAGATAGGAAACTCACAAACACTCTATCCATTAAACCAACCTGGTCTGCTTTGCTGTGACTGGAAGAGGAGTAGGAGTCTGTGAAATGCTGTCTCTGGAAGTGGCACTCAAGTCCATCCAAAGGATGGTGACCATATGCGTCCGTACGGACCTGCTTCCTGCTGAGCCCCACACTTCCTTGGGAGTCGATACTGAGCCTACAGCTATCCTGGTCACCTGGAGAGAGCCAATCAGATGTTATAAAGTGCTAGATCCCTACAGATTAGCCTTGATATGTAGTTTGGAAGGTGCACAACTAGATCACAAACACATGTATGTCTGCAGGCTATATATATCTCTAGATACATTTTAGGCCTTTATTGGATTTAGTAAGTTTAAGTCACTGAAACTAAAAAAAATAAGCTTTGGAAATCCCTGTACAATAACTTTACATAAAGCTTGAGAACCTACCAGCGAAACAAACTTTGACCATCACTGCTTTACAACAGCAAGTTCCCAAATATCCAGGGTCTAAAATATTTTTACATCCTTCCTCAGGTACATTCATTATAGGTCCAGGACTGTAGATTTTTTCCCCCAAACTATTATATGTACATTAAATGGTGGAAGATTCCCTGAAGCCAGTGACATATTGAACCCTGCAGCCAATCTAAATGCTAATTGACATTTCGGTAAATTGGGTGCAGTGACCAAAGTTCTTGTTCTACTGCCCATGTACAGTAGCTTCAAAATGATTCAGAAAATGGGCTATTTCTCCTGAAATTTGATACAGAAATGTTGCTCTTCAAACTCACCATTAAAGGGCATGTCCACCCCCAAAACTCAAATTTTATAGGTTATTGGCCACAATTATATCTTTAAAACAAGCCATACCCCATCAAGATCCGTTCAGCCATTTTTAAGATACATGCGTTTTTACACCATGCTTTTTGCAGACCAGGAGAAGCTCACTGTAATCTGACGTCACCTTTCCAGTGCCTTTTAACTCCCTTGGTGCTCCCCCCCCTCCCACCATCCGGATCCATCCTCTGCTGTGATTGGCACAGATGCGGCTGACGTCACAAGAAAGCGCCGTGGGAACAAAGGGCTGTAAGTAAGGCTGCAAAAATATTTTAAACGCTAGGATGCAGGGAGGCCGAGGATGGATCCGGATGGTGGGAGGGGGGGGGAGGCAAGGGAGGCTGAAGGCTCAGATTGGATTACAGTGAGCTGCTTCTTTTCTGCAAATGGCCTGTTGGAAAAATGTATATATCTTCAAATTGGCTGAACGGATTTTGATGGGGGATGGCTTATTTTAAAGATAGAATTGTGGCCAATAACATATACAATTTGGGTTTTTGGGGCTGCCATACCCTTTAACTTAAATATTTTGCATATAAAGTTTATCAGGATAAGATACACACTGTCACACATCTGTTTGGTTCTGGTGGGATTTTAAAGGACAACTAAAGCCACAGAACAACACTGAACCAGAAGGCAGGACACCTTGATATAAAACCAGTAATCTGTGTCTTACCTCTCAATTTAATACAGGAGCTGGGAAATTTACCTAAATTACATATGGTTTGTGCTTTACTTCACAGCATTCCAATATCACTCACTGATCAACCACCATTATTTTCTGCACATGCTCAGTCCTGCTCAGAAACTTGTTACAGTTGGTCACACCCATTAATAATCTCTAGCCAATCCTTTTACAGGACAGCAAGGAAGCATGTGACTGAGGTCAGGAGGTGTGGTCTGACACTGCACATACACACAGATACTTCATCCAGTTCTTAACAGGCTTACATTTACTTTAATACAATTTAATGAAGTGGGATTTTACAGCTTATTGGTGTTTTTAGGGGGGTTGTTTTCAGATTCTAGAGTATAAAAAATTGGGTTTAGTTCTCCTTTAAGTTTTAGTTGTAAAAACAGCTGGGTTTTCACTGGTGCAGATCAGCACCCAAGAAATGTCTTTGTTATTACAAAAAGAAAACACACAAAGGGCCCTACTTACTGTCATCCAACTTGCGCTTTCCTTCAGCACTGGGTTGTGCAATTCCCAACAGACCGTTAATGGAATACGTAGAGCCAAGTGAGTCAGAATGAGGAGATTCAGGTGGGGTCACTGCTGAGCTAGGGACTAGGGTCCAAGCAAAATGTGTGACACACATTAGAAACAAAGGACCAACATTTGATAAGATCAGTAGAGAGCAACACATTCTTAAACCACAACTAAGACAACTTTAACAATCTAAAGTACGTTATTTTGTTTACAGTAATAAAGATGTTGAGGCTGGTGTATAAACATAGACCTGTTTACGCAACTTGCGCAGTAACTTACTGCTCTGTGGCTCCTCCTTCAGTCAGAGACTGACTCTCGTCTTATTCTTATATTGGTAAGCATATGTTAATGAAGTGAAGGGCAGCCTGTGTGAGGAGCCAGAGAGCTTCTAATAATTGTACAGGCAAACCAAGTCAAAACACGATCCAAAAAACTGTTGTAACTTACTGAGAGTGTGTCCAGGGCTTAGTGTTTTTACACAGCTGTCCATGGGCAGGTTAAACAACTGCTGTACCTTGGTACGTATAATTCTGGCAAAAAAAGTAGAGTTAATGCCGTTAGAATGGTATCAGTGTCTCCATTATAGACAGTGTAATATCCATAACTAGCTAGTTGTTCATGTTCATCTTTACAGTATGGAAGACCTTCCTTGTCTCACCTGTTAATGGAGCTGACGCTGGGCACAGTGTCATTGTCGCAAACCCCTTCCGCCAATAGCCGGTCCCTGATCTCCCATGCAAACATCGTAGGGTTCTGTCGTTTGTAATCTCCAATTTTCTCCACCACTTTGGGGGTGGCAACTTTGGGCTTTGAACCCCCAATGACTCCTGGCCGGATACTGCCTGTTTCATAGTACCTACTCCAATACAGAAAAAAAGGTATAATTACCCAAAACCTTTAATGGTCCCCCCCAAACATGTCTAACCAGAGATGGAAGAAACCAATTAAGTTCGTTTTGCATGTGATTACAAGCTGGGAATTGGTATGGGAAACCTGTACCAATTACCAACTTGGTATACTGTAAGTAGCATTACTGGCGTAACTAGAAATACCCCCCCCCCCGCAAAACTATAAAGGGACCCCCTCCATGATTCATCTACAGCAGTGATGGCGAACCTTTTAGAGGCCGAGTGCCCAAACTACAACCCAAAACCCCACTTTTTATTGTATAGTGCCAACATGATCATTTAACCTGATTACAGAGTTTTTACTTTAGAATAAAACAACTCAAATAGACACAGACCAATACAGTAGATAGAATTGATTATAGATTACCTATTAACCTTTACATTACCACACAGGAGTTTGAGATCTAATACAGTGACCATTAACCCTACATTATTAGACAGGAGTTTGAGATTTAATACAGTGACCATTAACCACTACATTATTAGACAGGAGTTTGAGATCTAATACAGTGACCATTAACCCTACATTATTAGACAGGAGTTTGAGATCTAATACAGTGACCATTAACCCTACGTTATTATACAGGAGTTTGAGATCTAATACAGTGACCATTAACCCTACATTATTAGACAGGAGTTTGAGATCTAATACAGTGACCATTAACCCTACATTATTAGACAGGAGTTTGAGATCTAATACAGTGACCATTAACCACTACATTATAGACAGGAGTTTGAGATCTAATACAGTGACCATTAACCCTACATTATTAGACAGGAGTTTTAGATCTAATACAGTGACCATTAACCCTACATTATTAGACAGGAGTTTGAGATCTAATACAGTGACCATTAACCACTACATTATTAGACAGGAGTTTGAGATATAATACAGTGACCATTAACCCTACATTATTAGACAGGAGTTTGAGATCTGATACAGTGACCATTAACCCTACATTATTAGACAGGAGTTTGAGATCTAATACAGTGACCATTAACCACTACATTATTAGACAGGAGTTTGAGATCTAATACAGTGACCATTAACCCTACATTATTAGACAGGAGTTTGAGATCTAATACAGTGACCATTAACCCTACATTATTAGACAGGAGTTTGAGATCTAATACAGTGACCATTAACCACTACATTATAGACAGGAGTTGAGATCTAATACAGTGACCATTAACCCTACATTATTAGACAGGAGTTTGAGATCTAATACAGTGACCATTAACCCTACATTATTAGACAGGAGTTTGAGATCTAATACAGTGACCATTAACCACTACATTATTAGACAGGAGTTTGAGATTTAAAACAGGGACTCAATCAGAGCTGAATGTTATAGCATGTGACATCTCTCTGCTACAGACAGACGCTACACTTTCTCTCTGGCTTTCTGGTAACAAACTCTGTAACTCAGCTGTGCATGAGTGTCCACGGAGAGGGCTGAGTGCCACCTCTGACACACGTGTCATAGGTTCGCCACCACTGATCTACAACATTTTTCGTTGCGATACCGTTGCGTCTATGAAATTGATGTTTTAATAGAATTTCACCCTGGTAAAATTTCAGATGAAACTGGAATTATAGGGTAGTATATATTCATTCAGCAAATATATATACATACAATGATCCAGTGACCCTACCATGGTCTGGTTCCTTACCTGCCCAATATTTTGCTGACACAGCCATGGCTCACCCTCAGTTGTCGAGAGATGTCACAGGGACGTACCCCCGATGTGCCAGGTCGACAATCCGCTGTCTAACCACCTCTGGCAGGGGCGCCCATTCACAAATGCCCCACCCAACTGGTTTAAACCACCATGACCTAAAATTAATAAAAAGAGTTTAAGAAACAAGACAACATTTACAAGCAGACAAGGTCTAATTCAACAAGTGATGTTGGGATACCAATCTGACGGACTCTATGGCCCTGTGGCTCGCTATGGCATATCATTAACATTATACATGCTAATGTAAGGGCTAGAGCATCTGGCATAATTTACCATGTCAGCGAAATCCATATCATAAGTGAGATAATGATCCAGTCCTGGTTTTGCCAACCCATTTACTGCTCTTTCCCATTTAGAGTAATGGATAGGTTTTTAAACCTGGCATGGCTGAGAGCGGATCATTACCTCACTGATGACATTGAGTTTGCTGAGGTTTAAAGACTTGAGTTTTTGATTCTCGCAGAAGCAGGGTGAGGAGGTACCTGCCTGCAGCTTTATGAAAGGACCTGTATTATTAAAAACACTGCATTGTGCCTTTAATGCTAAATACCGGGTCACTTAGATAGGCATTGCACAGCGTGTGTGTGCACCTAAATTGGATACTAACTACTGCAGCATAAAGATGGATAATCTGTAGGGCTGCCGCCATTTCTCTTTAAAACTGAACACATATGAAATTTACGTACTGCAAGGCTAAGTACCGGAACATAAAATACATGCTGGATGGCTACACTAAATCCAATACAGCCTGCATCTTGCTTCTAATGTCGACAACCATCCTTTCAGTACACTGATTTTGATGTTTTCAAGATTAAGATAAAGAAGTGGCAAACGTAATTATCTGACTAAAATTTACACTTTTAAAGCTGGAAACATACGGTACACACACACAGGGATTTATATTTACAAGTTCAAGCACTCCTGGCATGGCTGCTTAAAATAATACAGTCTGCAGTACTGGTCAGTTTCACCAAAGTTAAATTGTAGGAAGTATTTTGCCGACACTAGGACTGCGTAGTGTTCCCTTCCTACAACTTAACTTTAGTAAAACCTGACTGTATCTTGTGGGACAGAGGAGGGTAGAGCACAGGAACCTTACACTGGAGAGTATATCTAAACAGTGTACAGCACTGGTCAGTGCCAATAGCCAATTAGCCCTTTAGCATTTGTTTTCAATATGAATCCGAGTTTATATTAATGGTCCGACAACTCTACTTTATTTAGATCTTGTCCTCTACCATACAAAACTACATATTTATCACTGGAGTTAAATACCCATGGTAGGTGGTAACAACCATGATAGGTAAACACTGATGGTAAATATCACGTTTTATAACTAAAGTTGCTATTTATTATGGGTAATGTTAGTATTTACCAGCCATGATTTTTAACATATTAAATGGCATGTTCACCCCATTTACTAAGTTTTGGTGTTCTGTAGGGTTAACTCCCCAGCCCAACCGCCATATTAGTTTTTGCAGAAACCCCCCGAATGTACTTACCTTGCCTCTTTCCACCGACGATCTGTCCTAGCCCTCTGCTTGCATGAAACTGCAAGCAGGGGGCCGGACTGGCCGCCGCGCTTGTGATTGGCAGCCAATCACAGACGCACTTCCGGCTATCCAGAAAGCTGGGGGAAAGAGGTAAGGTAAGTACAATTCGGGGAGTTTCTGCAAATATAACTATGGCGTTGCGGCTGGGGAGGGAGCCCTACAGTACACCAAAAGGGATTCGTGCTATGGGAGGGAGAGCGAAACGGGTGGGAGAGGAAGGAGAGGGAGGGCTGTAGTGCGCATGGCAAAATTCTCCCGGAGGAGAGACAGGACGCAGAGTCCTATATGGACTCTGCCAGGCTCCTGGTGGCCAGTTTTTGGGACTTTGGAGGGACATTACCGGAGAACCATTTGGAGCAGAGATGTAAGTAAGGATTTTATTTCACTACAGAGTGGGGCCAGTAGTGGGTTAAATTCTTGTTTTGGGGGTGGACATGCCCTTTAACTAATACAGATTTAGAAATTGACACCTTAAGCACTAATTCCTAGATGGACAAACAGATATTATGTAGGAATCCCAATCTAGATACCAATCAAAGACCAAGTTTTGCTCAGTGTTATGTTAATACTGAAATAAAAATTGGCTTAATGGTATCTGACATCAAGCAGTGGCATATTGTTATTAAAATTAAATTACTTAAATATCACTGTAAGCAATATTCAAAAAGTGACAGAAAACTGTACTCAATATTCCAATACTGATAGAATACTCTACTCAATATTCCAATACAGATAGAATACTGTACTCAATATTCCAATAGTGATAGAATACTGTACCCAATATTCCAATATTAATTGAATACTGTTCTCATATTTCAATACTGATAGATACTGTACTCAATATTCCAATACTGATAGAATACTGTATTCAATATTCCATACTGATAGAATACTGTACTCAATTTCAATGCTGATAGAATACTGTTCTCATATTCCAATACTGATAGAATACTGTATTCAATATTCCAATACTAATAGAATACTGTATTTAATATTCCAACTGATAGAATACAGTACTCAATATTTCAATGCTGATAGAATACTGTACTCAATATTCCAATACTGATAGAATACTGTACTCAATATTCCAATACTGATAGAATACTGTACTCAATATTCCAATACTGATAGATTACTGTATTAAATATCCCAATACTAATAGAATACTGCACTCGATATTCAATACTGATAGAATACTGCACTTAATATTTCAATACTAATAGAATACTGTACTCAATATTCCAACAGTGATAGAGTACTGTACTACTATTCCAATACTGATAAATCTGTACTGAATATTCCAATACTGATAGAATATTGTACTCAATATTTCAACAGTGATAGAATATGTACTCAATATTCCAATACTGATAGATTACTGTTCTCAATATCCAATCTAATAGAATACTGTACTCAATATTCCTACAGTGATAGAGTACTGTACTCAATATTCCAATACTGATAGAATACTGTACTCATATTCCAATACTGATAGAATACAGTACTCGATATTCCTATACTGATAGAATACTGTACTCAATATTCCAATACTAATCGAATACAGTACTCAATATTCCAATACTATAGAATATGTTTCAATATTCTAATACTGATAGAATACTGTACTCAAAACTCCATGCTGATAGAATACTGTACTCAATATTCCAATACTGATAGAATACTGTACTCAATACTCCATACTGATAGAATACTGTACTTAATATTTCAATACTAATAGAATACTGTACTCAATATCCAACAGTGATAGAGTACTGTACTCAATATTCCAATACTGATTTAGAATACTGTACTGAATATTCCAATACTGATAGAATACTGTACTCAATATTTCACAGTGATGAATACTGTCAATATTCCAATACTGATAGGTTACTGTATTAAATATCCCAATACTAATAGAATACTGCACTCAATATTCCAATACTGATAGAATACTGTACTTAATATTTCAATGCTAATAGAATACTGTACTGAATATTCAACAGTGATAGAATACTGTACTCAATATTCCAATACTGATGAATACTGTACACATTATTACATAGCAATAATACTGTACACAATTTTTCAATTGTGTTGGAATGCTGTACTCAATATTTTAATACTGATATAAAATTGCACTCAATATTCTAATAGTGATAGTATACTGTACTAAATATTCCAATAGCAATAGCATTCTGTACTCAATATTCCAAAAAATAAAATACTGCAATCCATATTCTAATACTGATAGAATACTGTACTCAAAATTCAAATACTGAAAGAATACTGTACTCAACATTCAAATACTGATAGAATACTGTACTCGATATTCCAATTCTAATAGAAAGCGTGTACTCAATATTCCAATACTGATGGAAATTGAACTTAATATTTAAAACTGTAGGATACTGTGCTTAATATTCCAATAGTGATAAACTACTGTTTTCCATAATGGCAAAACAATGTATCAAAACGGGCTTTTCTCATTGATTTGTTAATTTAACTCTGTGGACAGAATCATTGTTTTTTCTATGATAGTAATTGATAAATATGTGGGGGGGTTTCTAATCTGTTGGGTTGTCACTTCTTCTTTTCCTCAACTCCAAGTCTTTCCCACGGCCCAGAATGTCCAATGATGGTTAACCATAGTCCATGTGGAATATAAAGTTTCACTTGTTGCCACCAGACCTATGAAGTCTTTTGGTTGCCCTGGCGACATTTAACATGTGCCGTCATTAAGTGGCTCTCCCAGGACCTGTCATGTTTGTGATGATGCTAATCTGGTGGTTTCCATGAAGACTACAGGAGGTCATAAGCCCCAGCGTTGCAGGAGGGGGGCACAGTCCTTGTGGTGGAACTGTAATAATAAGGGAACCTATAAAGAGGAAAATACATTTAGGAAGGCAGCAGACGCACCTTGTTAGGTTTTCTGTTTTTAATAAGTCAAATTCATCAACCATTAACGCGCCATGCAAATGATTCATTAAGGAAAACAGGGAGATAAATGGTTTAGTGTTCAACACTGGGAACAAATGGTATAAAAATTAGAGTATCGTCATGCAGTAATGTCACCGTCAGAGCATTATTGTACATACAGTTCCCAGTGTGATAGAAATGGGGCCAAGCCCTGGGGTGGGTAGGGATGACCATTCTATTCACCCATGGCTCAAAAACATTAAATTCCCACATAATGCCACTCACCAAGAAGGCTTGAGGTAGGGAAACGCCAACTCTCTCCATATGCAGCATAAGCCCGTGGCTGTAGGCATTCCCAGAATAATCACCTCCTGCTAAAAAAAAGACCAAGAAATGTCAGGTTAGGGTAACAACCAATTATAGACTCACATAACCCCCATCTACCTGAAAAACTTGCATCCCTGAAAAAGACTTTAGGTGACTTTGTTGTATGGCAAATTCACTGTAAATCTACATTAGCTGATGTTAATCAGTTAACTGCCATTTAGCTTTAAGATGGGTTTTGCAGTGGTTTGTAATGGAAGAATGTTGACACCATTGGTCCAATTGTGTTGGACCATTAAATCAGCAGGGCAATATACTGGCAATCTATGGGAATTAACAAGAGCCGTTATCTGTATATCCCTTCTAAAAACCTAGATATCTCTTTTGCTCCAATTTACCAAGGGGTTAGTATGAGTTTAAGAAGGGATTTGCAAAGTGTTTTCTATTTGCTATGTTAAGACTACATAGAAACAAGGGGGGGGGATCTCTGTAAGTTTTCAAAACTATCATGGGCCCTTTCCCTGTTGAATCTACAGTGTTTCTGGGAGGAGAATCTGCTCCCCTGGTAGTTACGCCCCTGAATGGCTGTAATGGAATTGCTGCCGGTAGACTATGCCTCATGTCTACTACCATTACATTAGAACTTTGCCTTTCCTATGATGGCTTAATTATTTCTAAGCACATTATAGACTCTTTTCCATACATATGGTTAATCTATCTTTTTCCAAGACAAGCTATCAGTCTGCACGTTAAAAATATGTGTGATGATTAACGCAATCATCAAAGAGAATCATAGAGGAATTAGATCCCTGAGATTTTGAGTACACAAATAAAATAAATCTATATGTTATCGTGGTACATGCGAATTACAGAGTATCGGCAACCATTCGTCTCTTACACACACAGTTAAAATATAACGGCTCCATTTATTTATCTTGACCAATCTCATTTCACGCTCCAGGAGAGTAGGGAGAGTGCGCGCACGGGTGGGGCTGGGGAGGGGGGGTGGGATATAAGTGCTTTATATTTTTTAACGCTGCATTAAGCGCGTCTCCGTGGTAACACAGTAAGACGCTGGCTCAGCAGGTTCCGGAGTGTTGAACTGAGGGGACTTATTTTTTTTTTGCCTATCATTTAAATGCACCTGCAGAGGTGACCACGGCGGCTGTTTAAGCTCACCTTTTCCTTCCTAATAGCCATTGTCACTGCACCGTGGTTTCTTTGTTAATGCGTACGGTCATAAAAAAAAAAAAAAAAACAAGGGCTTCCAACAGAGGAGGCAAATTTGGAAAATGGGAATGGAATTAAAAGCTGTTGATGCAGACAGAGAGAAGATCTATCCCTGTTACAGAGAGTTGGAGGCATTAACCCTGTTCACGCTGAGCAGATTTTCTAATCCATGTATATTTATTAGCACTGTGTTGCTTTCGGAACCAGTGAGAGTTTTAATCCATTGTACAATAATAATAAATTTGCCTTACGTATGTTCTATGTATAATAGTTATAGAGTTCTGGTATACTGTATATTTGGAGGTGCACTCTAAAACCTGCACATACAACAGGTGAGTCACGATACTTCAGAATAAGAGGCACACTTCTGGAATCCAATAATTTTTGAAACCATGTACAACACTTCCGGGTGACAAGCCACCTTCCTCAGGTACAAACCACGTATATTTTTACCCAGACTAAATCAGTTGTATGATACTGAAAAATACACACAGAGGGATTTTTTGTCCCAAACCGACTGTTCACCACTAGCGATCATTGACGGTGGCAGCTAAAGTTGCTGCAGCCGATAGTTTGTGGAAACCAAGAGTGCGGCCCAAGATTTTGGCAGTGATTTACCAACATGACGATCGCACGTTCGTCCAATCGAGTGACCGTCATCGGTTGCCGCTGAAAACACCACATATTTTTTGGCCTGACTCTCGATACCCAGAAATATCGGTCGGTTGGCCAGAAAAATCTGCTTGTCTGTACCCAGCCTTATGTGGCCCTGAGAAATTGGTTCTAACCTGTCCATATCATAGGCCACAAGCACACAGGAGGGTCTATGGGTGTGCAAATGCACTATGGGGGGCACAACCAACTTCTTAGCGAAAGTAATAGACAGGAGAGGGTCCCTCCCTATCAGAATTTGCAATGCTGCTAATTCCCTTTGTCTTCAGGGAGGTTGGTGTGATCATACCTAAGGGGAGGCATACGGGGGGCCTATTTACCTAAGGCCTCGCAGACATTCTAAGCAGAACTACATTCCACGTTAGTTATAGCCAAGTGATCATTAATTAAAGGTGAGTCCATTTAAAATATCCAGCCTCCCTCTAGAAAAACTCCAATGAAAATGTATCTTTTTTCAAGACCACACTCGTTTGTAGTTGAGCTGCTATGGACAGCAAATGTTTGGATCAATTTGTAAAAACGTTTGCACAACTTACTGCTACCATCCCAGCAATTGCTGATGAGGTGTAGTTTCCTTGCCCACTGGGTATGTGAGGGGGGTAACCAGGAAGGGTGGATCCAACCAAATCTCGCCCTGTGTGAGAGACACCACACTGTTATGCAGGGAAAAGGCCGGTCCATAGCTTATACATATAACAGTAAAATGGCACATTTAGTGGCAGTGCAGAGATCACAAAACAGACAACAATAGTAATCACATGGGCAATGCTATCAACATGCCAGTAATGGTGCTCACGAACTATCATGGTCGTATGATATTGGGATATTCCAATAACATTCAAACATTGGATCATGGAATGGATTCTTTTTTTCAATCAGGCCAGTTAAAAAAACCCGCCAGCCATTGTGTCTTTACCTTCACATGTACTAGTGATGTCCTGGAACCCGTGATAGAGACATATTAGGGAGATTCAATAGACTACAGGGAGATGTAATGAAAGTTATTTTCGTTAAAAATGGTGCTAGTTTTGCCTCAGCTAATCAGATGTTGTTTACATTTGAAAGATAACATCTGATTGGTTGGGGCAAAATTAGCACCATTTTTAACGATAAGCAGGAAGATAAAAGTTCTTTAAGCTCATTTACCCAGAGGCGCTATCACTCTGGGTAAATGTACCGAAGCAATTCAATATCGCATTAGCGCCGATGGGCGGGTTTCGCAAAAGACACCCGCATCAAGTGCACGCAATTCAATATGACGTTTGTGCTACTTTAGCTCTGGATTTTAACGCCAGCTATAGCTGCCATTAAAATCACGCTGTGGGTGAATCCCTTTTAGGGATATAACCACAGCGCAAATGCGATACGAATTGCGTTCGGTACATTTGCCCAGAGCGATAGCGGCTCTGGGTAAATGGCCTAAAGAACTTTTATCACATCTTCATGCTTATCGTTAAAATGGTGCTAATTTTGCCCCAACCAATCAGATGTTAGCTTTCAAATGTTAAATAAGATCTGATTGGTTGGGGCCAAATTAGCACCATTTTTAACAATAAGAACTTTTATTGAATCTCCCTGATAGTGCAGGATAGAGACATACAGGCTCATTTACCAAGGCTGTATCACTGGGTAAAACTGCCGAACGCGTTTCAATATCACGTTTGGAGTTAAAATCCAGTGCAAACATGATATTGAATCACAAGCATCAGAAGCGTGGGTGTCTTTGAGTAACCTGGGCATCCGGGCTAATATGCCGTTAAAGTCGCGCTATCGATAGTGAACCAGTAAGTAGCGCAAATTTAACTACTTAATTAATTGCCCAGCGGCTCGGGTAAATGAGCCTAATAGTCCATGAAGAGCCATAATGCCACGTACAATGCCATGATAGAGCCAGATGCATGAGCCATAGGGCCATGATATCTGTACATCCCCTGGAGAAACCTCCTTGACATGCACATTTGCAAAAACATTTAATAAATTACACAGATTCATTTATATCTTTTTATGAAGACATTTTTTACCCAAGGTTCCCCTCTAAGGTAAGGCTGGGTACACACTGAGGGACATTGTCCCAACCGAGACAAATGTCCGTTGGTCGCGCCAAATTCGGCCCATAGGGAGCCGCACGATCGATGGAATTACCGACATCCGACGCAATCCGGACAAGCGAAAGGGTCAGTCGCGGCCAGCCGCCACATCAGCAGATATTTTCGGCCGACCGATGTTAAGTGCCGTGAATCAGTCGGACGAAAATATCTGCTGGTTTATACCCAGCCTTAGACCCCAGTATCCAGGAAAGTTGGGGTTGGTCATATTGCTTGTACAGTAAAGCCCGCCATACACACTTGGCGGCTGCAAGAAGTTACAATTGAAGTTTATCACTTTGCACCATCTAACATGGGCAGGTTTCAGCTAAAAAAAATCCAACTGATTGATCCCCCCCTGCTAAAGAGACTGTCGATATTGTCATGCAGTCTATCATACTCTGTCAATATTACTGATCAAACCATTCAAATTGAACAGAAATACTGAAAGGCTTAAGAGTGTTGGAAGTTTACTCTTTTCCATAACTATAATAGTCTTACAGAATATTACATGAAATATATAGATTATTCTGACCTTTAGTCTCAAAACATGCCTACACAAAGATTCGGCAGTTTAAACGCATAAATTATCTTATTGGGAAGACAGTCCATTGACTTTCCTTGGGATCTGTCTTATTACAGGGGAGAATTTAACTATTAGAGGAAAAGGAAATGAAGTAAACGAAGGGCTAGGGTTAGTGAAAGATTTTCCACAATCTGCATTGATGGATTTTTATGTAGGAATGAACACAAAAGCAAAAAAATGCAGAATAGTTGTGTATTTAAAGGAGAATAAAGTTAAAAGTGAATGAGCCCAAATATTCCCTCTTGAAACCTTTAGCACTTTGCAGAAATCATCTCTTTAATTCAGGGGTTTCCCTGCATTCTTGGTCACTAACAGTAGTGACACATGGCTTAGGGCTATTTTAATCGCAATCGCATGCGTTTTCTATACTTATTGAAGAAATCACAATCGCAAACGCAAGAAACGCACATGAAATCGCATGCTATTGTTGGTTCAGTGTGGCTAGCCTTAAATGTATATAATTACAGAGCTCACAGGCAAGTCATCCAGTAGTTTATTGACAGCCCTGAGGTGCAGATGGTGAAAGTGCATATGCAGAAGTAGTTTTATTCTTACCCCCTACAGAAATAATAGATGGTTTTCCACAATGAGAGGTGAGAGATGCTGCAATATGTGAGCACAAATTAATCCTAGCTTTAGATCTCCTTTTAACACAAACAATTAGCAGTCATACCTGCAGCCACCTGGCTTGTGAACTGGCCATACACAGAAGCAGGGTGGGAAAAAGCACTGAAGGATGGAACGGAACATGCTGCGCTGATTGGCTGAAGACAGGAAATTGGGGCTACATAAAGATGGAGGGGTGGGGAGCTAGCACTGGAGTTGTCTGAGGTCTCTTGTTAATGGCGACCGCTGAGAATTCTACAATGATTTGGATGAAATGTCGGATGAAATGAACAGCAAGAAATGCAAAAGAAAAATATAAAATGCCGATAAAAGGCGATGAATGTTTCTACCTCACACTCCATAAATGATTAAAGGGAACTATAGTGGTAAAACTCTTTTTAGGTTCTAAATCCAGGGAGGTACTAAGAGGTGCTACCTGGACTTTAAAATCTTAGGTTTTGTACTTTTTACAATGGTATCCTAGTGGAATGATGTGACTCATTTCTGTACAAATCTCTGGGCCGTTCATATCTTACCTGATAATGAGGAATATCCCTGGTGGTGGAGAGGGTTCGACTAATGGAGGTGTTGGGTGATTTCCCATCATCCATTGCATTGTTTAGCAATGGGAAGGTATAGGCTATAGCTGAACAGAAAAAGTGACAAAACATGTTTAATGAAAAAAAGAAACTACTAAAAGATTTTATATAATAAGATCAAACAATGGGAAACACAGATAGGAAACTCACAAACACTATCCATTAAACCAACCTGGTCTGCTTTGCTGTGACTGGAAGGGAGTAGGAGTCTGTGAAATGCTTGCTCTGGAAGTGGCACTCAAGTCCATCCAAAGGATGGTGACCATATGCGTCCGTACGGACTGCTTCCTGCTGAGCCCCACACTTCCTTGGGAGTCGATACTGAGCCTACAGCTATCCTGGTCACCTGGAGAGAGCCAATCAGATGTTACAAAGTGCTAGATCCCTACAGATTAGCCTTGATATGTAGTTTGGAAGGTGCACAACTAGATCACAAACACATGTATGTCTGCAGGCTAATATATCTCTAGATACATTTTAGGCCTTTATTGGATTTAGTAAGTTTAAGTCACTGAGAACTAAAAAAAATAAGCTTTGGAAATCCCTGTACAATAACTTTACATAAAGCTTGAGAACCTACCAGCGAAACAAACTTTGACCATCACTGCTTACAACAGCAAGTTCCCAAATATCCAGGGTCTAAAAATATTTTACATCCTTCCTCAGGTACATTCATTATAGGTCCAGGACTGTAGATTTTTTCCCCCACACTATTATATGTACATTAAATGGTGGAAGATTCCCTGAAGCCAGTGACATATTGAACCCTGCAGCCAATCTAAATGCTAATTGACATTTCGGCAAATTGGGTGCAGTGACCAAAGTTATTGTTCTACTGCCCATGTACAGTAGCTTCAAAATGATTCAGAAAAGGGCTATTTCTCCTGAAATTTGATACAAAAATGTTGCTCTTCAAACTCACCATTAAAGGGCATGTCCACCCCCAAAACTCAATTTAAGGTTATTGGCCACAATATATCTTTAAAACAAGCCATACCCCATCAAGATCCGTTCAGCCATTTTTAAGATACATGCGTTTTTACACCATGCTTTTTGCAGACCAGGAGAAGCTCACTGTAATCTGACGTCACCTTTCCAGTGCCTTTTAACTCCCTTGGTGCTCCCCCCCCCCTCCCACATCCGGATCCATCCTCTGCTGTGATTGGCACAGATGCGGCTGACGTCACAAGAAAAGCGCCGTGGGAACAAAGGGCTGTAAGTAAGGCTGCAAAAATATTTTAAACGCTAGGATGCAGGGAGGCCGAGGATGGATCCGGATGGTGGGAGGGGGGGGGAGGCAAGGGAGGCTGAAGGCTCGATTGGATTACAGTGAGCTGCTTCTTTTCTGCAATGGCCTGTTGGAAAAATGTATATATCTTCAAATTGGCTGAACGGATTTTGATGGGGGATGGCTTATTTTAAAGATAGAATTGTGGCCAATAACATAACAATTGGGTTTTTGGGGCTGCCATACCCTTTAACTTAAATATTTTGCATATAAAGTTTATCAGGATAAGATACACACTGTCACAAATCTGTTTGGTTCTGGTGGGATTTTAAAGGACAACTAAAGCCACAGAACAACAAACTGAACCAGAAGGCAGGACACCTTGATATAAAACCAGTAATCTGTGTCTTACTCTCAATTTAATACAGGAGCTGGGAAATTTACCTAAATTACATATGGTTTGTGCTTTACTTCACAGCATTCCAATATCACTCACTTGATCAACCACCATTATTTTTGCACATGCTCAGTCCTGCTCAGAAAATTGTTACAGTTGTCACACCATTAATAATCTCTAGCCAATCCTTTTACAGGACAGCAAGGAAGGATGTGACTGAGGTCAGGAGGTGTGGTTGACACTGCACATACACACAGATACTTCATCCAGTTCTTAACAGGCTTACATTTACTTTAGTACAATTTAATGAAGTGGGATTTTACAGCTTATTGGGTTTTTTAGGGGGGTTGTTTTCAGATTCTAGAGTATAAAAAATTGGGTTTAGTTCTCCTTTAAGTTTTAGTTGTAAAAACAGCTGGGTTTTCACTGGTGCAGATCAGCACCCAAGAAATGTCTTTGTTATTACAAAAAGAAACACACAAAGGGCCCTACTTACTGTCATCCAACTTGCGCTTTCCTTCAGCACTGGGTTGTGCAATTCCCAACAGACCGTTATGGAATACGTAGAGCCAAGTGAGTCAGAATGAGGAGATTCAGGTGGGGTCACTGCTGAGCTAGGGACTAGGGTCCAAGCAAAATGTGTGACACACATTAGAAACAAAGGACCAACATTTGATAAGATCAGTAGAGAGCAAAACATTCTTAAACCACAACTAAGACAACTTTAACAATCTAAGTACGTTATTGTGTTACAGTAATAAAGATGTTGAGGCTGGTGTATAAACATAGACCTGTTTACGCAACTTGCGCAGTAACTACTGCTCTGTGGCTCCTCCTTCAGTCAGAGATGACTCTCGTCTATTTCTATATTGGTAAGCATATGTTAATGAAGTGAAGGGCAGCCTGTGTGAGGAGCCAGAGAGCTTCTAATAATTGTACAGGCAAACCAAGTCAAAACACGATCCAAAAAACTGTTGTAACTTACTGAGAGTGTGTCCAGGGCTTAGTGTTTTACACAGCTGTCCATGGGCAGGTTAAACAACTGCTGTACCTTGGTACGTATAATTCTGGCAAAAAAAGTAGAGTTAATGCCGTTAGAATGGTATCAGTGTCTCCATTATAGACAGTGTAATATCCATAACTAGCTAGTTGTTCATGTTCATCTTTACAGTATGGAAGACCTTCCTTGTCTCACCTGTTAATGGAGCTGACGCTGGGCACAGTGTCATTGTCGCAAACCCCTTCCGCCAACAGCCGGTCCCTGATCTCCCATGCAAACATCGTAGGGTTCTGTCGTTTGTAATCTCCAATTTTCTCCACCACTTTGGGGGGTGGCAACTTTGGGCTTTGAACCCCCAATGACTCCTGGCCGGATACTGCCTGTTTCATAGTACCTACTCCAATACAGAAAAAAAGGTATAATACCCAAAACCTTTAATGGTCCCCCCCAAACATGTCTAACCAGAGATGGAAAGAAACCAGTTAAGTCGTTTTGCATGTGATTACAAGCGGGAATTGGTATGGGAAACCTGTACCATTACCAACTTGGTATACTGTAAGTAGCATTACTGGCGTAACTAGAAATACCCCCCCCCCGCAAAACTATAAAGGGACCCCCTCCATGATTCATCTACAGCAGTGATGGCGAACCTTTTAGAGGCCAGTGCCCAAACTACACCCAAAACCCACTTTTTATTGTATAGTGCCAAACATGATCATTTAAACCTGTTACAGAGTTTTTACTTTAGAATAAACAAACTCAAATAGACACAGACCAATACAGTAGATAGAATTGATTATAGATTACCATTAACCTTACATTTACCACACAGGAGTTTGAGATCTAATACAGTGACCATTAACCCTACATTATTAGACAGGAGTTGAGATTTAATACAGTGACCATTAACCACTACATTATTAGACAGGAGTTTGAGATCTAATACAGTGACCATTAACCATACATATTAGACAGGAGTTTGAGATCTAATACAGTGACCATAACCACTACATTATTAGACAGGAGTTTGAGATCTAATACAGTGCCATTAACCCTACATATTACAGGAGTTTGAGATCTAATACAGTGACCATTAACCCTACATTATTAGACAGGAGTTTGAGATCTAATACAGTGACCATTAACCCTACATTATTAGACAGGAGTTTGAGATCTAATACAGTGACCATTAACCATTACATTATTAGACAGGAGTTTGAGATCTAATACAGTGACCATTAAACCTACATTATTAGACAGGAGTTTAGATCTAATACAGTGACCATTAACCCTACATTATTAGACAGGAGTTTGAGATCTAATACAGTGACCATTAACCACTACATTATTAGACAGGAGTTTGAGATTAATACAGTGACCATTAACCCTACATTATTAGACAGGAGTTTGAGATATATACAGTGACCATTAACCCTACATTATTAGACAAGGAGTTTGAGATCTAATACAGTGACCATTAACCACTACATTATTAGACAGGAGTTTGAGATCTAATACAGTGACCATTAACCCCTACATTATTAGACAGGAGTTTGAGATCTAATACAGTGACCATTAACCCTACATTATTAGACAGGAGTTTGAGAACTAATACAGTGACCATTAACCATTACATTATTAGACAGGAGTTGAGATCTATACCGTGCCCATTAACCCTACATTATTAGACAGGAGTTTGAGATCTAATACAGTGACCATTAACCCTACATTATTAGACAGGAGTTTGAGATCTAATACAGTGACCATTAACCACTACATTATTAGACAGGAGTTTGAGATTTAAAACAGGGACTCAATCAGAGCTGAATGTTATAGCATGTGACCTCTCTCTGCTACAGACAGACGCTACACTTTCTCTCTGGCTTTCTGGTAACAAACTCTGGTGAACTCAGCTGTGCATGAGTGTCCACGGAGAGGGCTCTGAGTGCCACCTCTGACACACGTGTCATAGGTTCGCCACCACTGATCTACAACATTTTTCTGTTGCGATACCTGTTGCAGTCTATGAAATTGATGTTTTAATAGAATTTCACCCTGGTAAAATTTCAGATGAAACTGGAATTATAGGGTAGTATATATTCATTCAGCAAATATATATACATACAATGATCCAGTGACCCTACCATGGTCTGGTTCCTTACCTGCCCAATATTTTGCTGACACAGCCATGGCTCACCCTCAGTTGTCGAGAGATGTCACAGGGACGTACCCCCTGATGTGCCAGGTCGACAATCCGCTGTCTAACCACCTCTGGCAGGGGGCGCCCATTCACAAATGCCCCACCCAACTGGTTTAAACCACCATGACCTAAAATTAATAAAAAGAGTTTAAAGAAACAAGACAACATTTACAAGCAGACAAGGTCTAATTCAACAAGTGATGTTGGGATACCAATCTGACGGACTCTATGGCCCTGTGGCTCGCTATGGGCATATCATTAACATTATACATGCTAATGTAAGGGCTAGAGCATCTGGCATAATTTACCATGTCAGCGAAATCCATATCATAAGTGAGATAATGATCCAGTCCTGGTTTTGCCAACCCATTTACTGCTCTTTCCCATTTAGAGTAATGGGATAGGTTTTTAAACCTGGCATGGCTGAGAGCGGATCATTACCTCACTGATGACATTGAGTTTGCTGAGGTTTAAAGACTTGAGTTTTTGATTCTCGCAGAAGCAGGGTGAGGAGGTACCTGCCTGCAGCTTTATGAAAGGACCTGTATTTATTAAAAACACTGCATTGTGCCTTTAATGCTAAATACCCGGGTCACTTAGATAGGCATTAGCACAGCGTGTGGTGTGCACCTAAATTGGATACTAACTACTGCAGCATAAAGATGGATAATCTGTAGGGCTGCCGCCATTTCTCTTTAAAACTGAACACATATGAAATTTACGTACTGCAAGGCTAAGTACCGGAACATAAAATACATGCTGGATGGCTACACTAAATCCAATACAGCCTGCATCTTGCTTCTAATGTCGACACTAACCATCCTTTCAGTACACTGATTTTGTATGTTTTCAAGATTAAGATAAAGAAGTGGCAAACGTAATTATCTGACTAAAATTTACACTTTTAAAGCTGGAAACATACGGTACACACACAGCAGGGATTTATATTTACAAGTTCAAGCACTCCTGGCATGGCTGCTTAAAATCAATACAGTCTGCAGTACTGGTCAGTTTCACCAAAGTTAAATTGTAGGAAGTATTTTTGCCGACACTAGGACTGCGTAGTGTTCCCTTCCTACAACTTAACTTTAGTAAAACCTGACTGTATCTTGTGGGACAGAGGAGGGTAGAGCACACGGAACCTTACACTGGAGAGTATATCTAAACAGTGTACAGCACTGGTCAGTGCCAATAGCCAATTAGCCCTTTAGCATTTGTTTTCAATATGAATCCGAGTTTATATTAATGGTCCGACAACTCTACTTTATTTAGATCTTGTCTCTAACATACAAAACATACATATTTTATCACTGGAGTTAAATACCCATGGTAGGTGGTAACAACCATGATAGGTAAACACTGATGGTAAATATCACGTTTTATAACTAAAGTTGCTATTTATTATGGGTAATGTTAGTATTTACCAGCCATGATGTTTATACATATTTAAATGGCATGTTCACCCCATTTACTAAGTTTTGGTGTTCTGTAGGGTTAACTCCCCCAGCCCCAACCGCCATATTAGTTTTTGCAGAAACTCCCCCGAATTGTACTTACCTTGCCTCTTTCCACCGACGATCTGTCCTAGCCCTCTGCTTGCATGAAACTGCAAGCAGGGGGCCGGACTGGCCGCCGCGTCTGTGATTGGCAGCCAATCACAGACGCGACTTCCGGCTATCCAGAAAGCTGGGGGAAAGAGGTAAGGTAAGTACAATTCGGGGGAGTTTCTGCAAATATAACTATGGCGGTTGCGGCTGGGGGAGGGAGCCCTACAGTACACCAAAAGGGATTCGTGCTATGGGGAGGGAGAGCGAAACGGGTGGGAGAGGAAGGGAGAGGGAGGGCTGTAGTGCGCATGGCAAAATTCTCCCGGAGGAGAGACAGGACGCAGAGTCCTATATGGACTCTGCCAGGCTCCTGGTGGCCAGTTTTTGGGACTTTGGAGGGACATTACCGGAGAACCATTTGGAGCAGAGATGTAAGGTAAGGATTTTATTTCACTACAGAGTGGGGCCAGTAGTGGGTTAAATTCTTGTTTTGGGGGTGGACATGCCCTTTAACTAATACAGATTTAGAAATTGACACCTTAAGCACTAATTCCTAGATGGACAAACAGATATTATGTAGGAATCCCAATCTAGATACCAATCAAAGACCAAGTTTTGCTCAGTGTTATGTTAATACTGGAATAAAAATGGATTAGTTGGCTTAATGGTATCTGACATCAAGCAGTGGCATATTGTTATTAAAATTAAATTACTTAAATATCACTGTAAGCAATATTCAAAAAGTGACAGAAAACTGTACTCAATATTCCAATACTGATAGAATACTCTACTCAATATTCCAATACTGATAGAATACTGTACTCAATATTCCAATAGTGATAGAATACTGTACCCAATATTCCAATATTAATTGAATACTGTTCTCAATATTCCAATACTGATAGAATACTGTACTCAATATTCCAATACTGATAGAATACTGTATTCAATATTCCAATACTGATAGAATACTGTACTCAATATTTCAATGCTGATAGAATACTGTTCTCAATATTCCAATACTGATAGAATACTGTATTCAATATTCCAATACTAATAGAATACTGTATTTAATATTCCAATACTGATAGAATACAGTACTCAATATTTCAATGCTGATAGAATACTGTACTCAATATTCCAATACTGATAGAATACTGTACTCAATATTCCAATACTGATAGAATACTGTACTCAATATTCCAATACTGATAGATTACTGTATTAAATATCCCAATACTAATAGAATACTGCACTCGATATTCCAATACTGATAGAATACTGCACTTAATATTTCAATACTAATAGAATACTGTACTCAATATTCCAACAGTGATAGAGTACTGTACTCAATATTCCAATACTGATAGAATACTGTACTGAATATTCCAATACTGATAGAATATTGTACTCAATATTTCAACAGTGATAGAATACTGTACTCAATATTCCAATACTGATAGATTACTGTTCTCAATATTCCAATTCTAATAGAATACTGTACTCAATATTCCTACAGTGATAGAGTACTGTACTCAATATTCCAATACTGATAGAATACTGTACTCAATATTCCAATACTGATAGAATACAGTACTCGATATTCCTATACTGATAGAATACTGTACTCAATATTCCAATACTAATCGAATACAGTACTCAATATTCCAATACTGATAGAATACTGTATTCAATATTCTAATACTGATAGAATACTGTACTCAAAACTCCAATGCTGATAGAATACTGTACTCAATATTCCAATACTGATAGAATACTGTACTCAATACTCCAATACTGATAGAATACTGTACTTAATATTTCAATACTAATAGAATACTGTACTCAATATTCCAACAGTGATAGAGTACTGTACTCAATATTCCAATACTGATTTTAGAATACTGTACTGAATATTCCAATACTGATAGAATACTGTACTCAATATTTCAACAGTGATAGAATACTGTACTCAATATTCCAATACTGATAGGTTACTGTATTAAATATCCCAATACTAATAGAATACTGCACTCAATATTCCAATACTGATAGAATACTGTACTTAATATTTCAATGCTAATAGAATACTGTACTGAATATTCAAACAGTGATAGAATACTGTACTCAATATTCCAATACTGATAGAATACTGTACACATTATTACAATAGCAATAGAATACTGTACACAATTTTTCAATTGTGTTGGAATGCTGTACTCAATATTTTAATACTGATATAAAATTGCACTCAATATTCTAATAGTGATAGTATACTGTACTAAATATTCCAATAGCAATAGCATTCTGTACTCAATATTCCAAATACTAATAGAATACTGCAATCCATATTCTAATACTGATAGAATACTGTACTCAAAATTCAAATACTGAAAGAATACTGTACTCAACATTCAAATACTGATAGAATACTGTACTCGATATTCCAATTCTAATAGAAAGCTGTACTCAATATTCCAATACTGATGGGATATTGAACTTAATATTTTAATACTGATAGGATACTGTGCTTAATATTCCAATAGTGATAAACTACTGTTTATCCAATAATGGCAAAACAATGTACTCAATAATAAGAATTTTTATTGGATCTCCCTGTATGTATTCAATAATGCAATAGTGATAAAATACTATACTCAATATTCCAATAGTGATAGAAGACTGTAATCAATAATCCAAAAGTGATAGAATACTATACTCAATATTTCATTAGGGATATAATACTGTACTCAATGCTCCAATAGTGATAGAATACTGTACTTAACATTCCAATGGTGGGAGAATACTGTACTCAATACTCCAATACTAATAGTATACTGTACTCGATACTCCAATACTGATGGGATACTGTACTCAATGTTTTAATACTGATAGAATACATACTGTACTAAATATTTGTATAGTGATAGAATGCTGTAATCAATATTACAATGGTGATAGAAATCTGTACTCAATATTCCAATACTAATAGAATACAGTGCTCAATATTCCAATACTGATAAAACACTATACTCAATATTCTATTACTTATACTCTAATATTAATAGAATACTGTATACAATATTATAATACTAATTATCCATTAGGGATAGAATACTGTACTCAATATTCCAATACTAATAGAATAATGTACTCAATATTCCAATATTTATAGTATAGAGTACTCAATATTCCAATACTGATAGAATACTGTATTAAATATTCCTATACTAATAGAATACTGTACTCAATGGAAGCATTCCAATTAGGCTAATTTACAACTACATTTTGCGGAAGTGCTTTTTTTTTTGCTTCCGCAAAATGTAGTTGTAAATTAGCCTAATTGGAGTGCTTCCACAATCCTTGTATTGTATGTATTTATTATGAAGCATGGTCAAGCTTCCATGTGGTAATAGCACCCCCAACACACCCCTTTAATGGGAGGTCCTATGCCTTTAATATAAAGCACTGGATGGCCTCTTTCCTCATTCTTAAAAAGCCAAAGGGCTGGGGGGAAGTGAGAAAGCCTGTTATATGGATCCAGTGTGCAACTATGAGAAATGCAAAAGTTTGCTAATCATAATTGAAGTAAAAAAGGTTAGAAGTTAGGACCTTCCATACTGGGGGTTACCTTGACATGGTTGGAAGGCTTTTCATTCATGTAATCACAGTAATGTATACTAAAACCCCTTTGTTTATAACGTATGCCAGTGTGCAGATAATATGATATTGTATGGGGACTAGGAATGTGCATTGGTTATCTTTTCATGTTTGTTGTTTGTATATGTATATATATATATATATATATATATATATATATATATATATATATATATATATAATACTGTACTCAATATTCCAATATTAACAGAACACTGTATTTAATTCTCCATTACTCAAAGAATACTGTACTCAATATTCAAATAGTGATAGTCTATTGTACTCAATATTCCAGTATTGAGATAATACTGTACTCAATACTGCATTTCTGATAGATTTCTGTACACAATATTCCAATGCTTAACGTAAAGTAGAGGGAGCTATGGTAGCATCTATGCTCTCTCCACCAAGTAAATTTTAATTGAGCTGCCTCTCTGCTTCTATATCAGTCGCAGCTTCCACAACACCTTTAGTACTTTCCAGCATTCCCAGCACTTATTTAGGGCTCCATACACATAGTGATTAGACCAAATGATCTACCAATCATATACATTATATTCGCTCTGATAATTTTCCCCCAAGTGAGACAAAAAGAACCTGTCTTCTCAATCAGATCTGGTTGTCAGTCACTAAAACAGATGATACTGATACCATACAATTTTATCTTAACGCATATGACTGACTCTTTCATGCACATTGATTGTACTTCCACAGACATTAACATAGTAATGAATGGTTGGGGGGCACTGGGATGATCCTTATCTAATATTCCCTAGGATCAATTTTACAAGCCAATGCAAAGCTTGTATACACAGCTCTGCACAATTCCAGTTTCATTAGTTGGGTAAAAGGTACAGTAGGTATGATACTAGCTGTGCTGGACTAGTCAAATATCTGTAAATTTTACATATCATATTGCAGTGGGCTGCTAACCTATATTCAGAGTCCTGGTGGGTCCTGAACAGCTCCTGTCTGTGGCGAGCTCTGTGAACAAATGGATTGTTTAGATACAACACAACATAATTTACATTGATTTAATAAAGGCATTTAGTCATATGATATAATACATAGTGACTCACATACAGTAATAGGCAGTGTAGGCAAATACCACGGTTTCCTGTATAGTTACATACATTGTTATTTTGGGTTAAAAAATGCAAAACCCAAGAACACTTGTTTAACAGAAGATAGAAGAAATCCAGGGCTATTTCCAATTGTCACTTGCAGTCATTTTTAATTATAATTATAATTAAGGTGTTTTTCCCCTTCCTCTGGATCAACAGTTAGGCAGGAAATGTGGTTATTGCTGAGTAGGTTGGACTGGATGGACATTATGTCAAATTAAATACCATACTATACTAAACTGCCCACCATTCAGACTACTCCTCCCCCGGCCCCACTGCACAAGGACATAACCAATAGCACCTGCCAAGCACAAGGACATAACCGTTCACACATACACTATTCCACAACCTTACTGCCCTCACAGTTAAGAATTCTTTATGTTGCTTGATGGGTATGTTCACCCTCCACCTCCCCAACTTAAAATCTATATGTAGGCTAAGGACCTCCCCAAATCTCAAGACCACAACTTTGCTCTCTGGTTCTTCCATATTGAGCCGCAACAGGTGACTGCATGCTCAGTCTGTAGCTACCTCCTTGTGCAGATTTAGGAGCAGGCAGGGGGTAGTGGGCTGGGAATATTAGCAGGGATATCTCGGCAGTATCTGTGAACCAGGTAAGTTTTGCGGCCTCCCTTAGCCTGCTGATAGATTTAAAGTTGGGCGGTGAGGTGGGGTGGACATGCCCTTTAAGCTGAAATAACTTTTCCTCAATCCAACCTTACAGGCAAACAGGGGTAATTTTAAAAATAATTTTTTGTTGTAACATTTTATTGTGCATTGGATCTAATTCTGTTGTATTAAAGAACTAAAATATATATTTTAAAAAATCTATAATTTACTGAGCGTTGCAGTTTGACACACTGTCAGCTCTTCCACTAACGTGTATGGGCACCTTTAGAACAGGAGTAGTATTTCCTACCTCCTATTATAGATTTGTGCTATTTAAAGTAATTTTTTCGGGTAAAGTTGCCAACTCTTATTGGCATGTCCTGTTAAGCTCCTTGGTAAACCAATAAGACCCAAATCCTTATTTCCTCAACTTCTCCAAACTAACACTTTTTCTGAACTCTGAAACTAGATTTTTCTTTTCTTTAATTAAAAACTCTGTCGCTATGTTTAATTAAGCAACCTGGTGTTTTATCTATAAAAGTACTGAACAGTGAAATTGTTTTCTGGCTATTGCACTCATTTTGCATGCTGTCGAGTCACCATTTTTATTAAGTCAAGTTCAAGCACCCAAGGTTAAAGGGGAAGTTACTTGTTTCCTGTTAGCTGGATACCTAAAAATATTTGTTATAGTCTTCCCCTTTAATTATTTGTGATCTGAATATGTTTGACCCACTCAATAGCAAATCAGGTAAAATTACTTGTGGGAACATTACAATGAAGGGAGCATCCTAGGAAGAAGAAGCACAACCTCTCACTTCTGACCACAGCAAATCATTGCAAGCTATATGAAATTGATTCAGTTTTCTAAAATGATGAAAATATGTAAAATACCTGGGAATATATAATATAGATAATTAATTTTTAAAAAAATGTTTTTTTCTTTTCCCCACTGAACTTCCCCTTATATTACTAGAATTCCCAGCATGCACAGGGAACAAGGTAAAAAGATCATTGACTATGAGCAGAACCTGCAACTTCCAGAGTTCTAATTCTTCATTTTCATGTAAGCATACCTATATCATAACAATACATTCTATAATAGAACGGATTTTTATTTTGTAATGTGTGTATGGAACATTCTCAGTATATTTAAATCTATACCTGAGCTATTGCTGCATATTACTATGAGCTATTGCTACATTTATTAACAATCTAATGCGTTAGGGGAGTTATTACTTTAAAGGACGACTCCACCCACATAAGAACATCTTTTAGAAAGAATGGCCTCTTTAAAATATGTTGATATATCATAGTTTGTCCTATGAATTCGTTACTGTATGCTGTGCTTCTGGATGTCTCATGGAAACTGAGCGATTTAGAAACCTGTACTGAGCCTGAGCATGCTCAGAAGAGACAGACGGGATTAACATTGGCTGTGGTGTCAACTGTCAAATCCATAACTGACAGTTGCTAACTGGAGCAGGATTTCAGGTTAGACTTATATATTTCAGATTTCAAACTATTACCGTTTAGGGTTTGGGGGGCTGATTTACCTATATGTAAGTTTTCATTTTGGGGCTAGACTTGCCCTTTAAGGTTTTATTAATCACTGTTTTTAAAAGATCTTACACCATGGAATTCTGGGAGTTGTAGTTTTCAAACTTGTGGAGGGCAGCAAGTTTGACATCCCTGCTTTAACTAACACCACAGTCAACTAAAACAAAATGCCCAGCTGGACCTGTACTCTATGTCTGGCAATATAAACTCCTGTCTCCTGCATCTACAAACTGCTGTGGGATCCTGTATGAATCGCTCTGGTCTACTTTTCCAGATGTTTAGCACAGAAGCTGGTGTGTACAAATAAATCTTTATCCATAAGTATATATGAGTTTAAGAGATGAACTAGGGTTTCATATTTAATTTTTCCTTGCCATACAAAGCAGTATGGCATCTCTCAGAAATTACAATTTGAAAAATATTCACAGAAGTAAATATCAGGAATAGAAAAACCAGCACATGCCTGTGTGAGCACCAAAGAGGTGTGTACTAGGGATAGTGACCATTTAACACCTTATTGCTTTCAGTATACAGAGTGCTGCTTGCATCCCTATTTGTAAATAATATTCTAGTTATGTATTAGAGTTATACTCCTCAAAGGTGACCCTATATAACAGCATAATCACATCCAGTGGGAGGTTCTAGGGGGAGTTACAGGTGCCCAAAATCCCCTCTTTCTGATGGTTTATAATTTTCTGCAGTTAGGGTGCCTTGGGGGAATCAGAGAGATTAAGGGGTGTCAGTCAGAAAGGGGATTAAAACAAAGGAGGCCAAGATGCAGACATAAACATTAATGGTTAATTGATTGGGGCAGATGTGAAACTAATCACATAGACAGTCACAGAGGGCACACAGTAGCACCAATGAAAAATTGTCACCTTTAAGATTATTGTCTTTATTGACTTATGTAATATTAACCTTTTCAGTTCAGCTACTGTCCACGGCACTAACCACTAAACTTACACACACACACTATGTATTCAAATACAGAAAGGAATAAGGATGTATATGGCAGTGTTGTTTTTACTATTATTAGATTTTCTCCTGTAACAAAAGTAATAGAAAAATGTTTAAATTATGATATACTAATAACAGACCTATTCGTCATACTTTTATATAGTCATGGGTCTCTTGGGGACTTCTAATATCCTTATAATTTATAATAAATGGAGCATAATTCGTGCAGAAAAATTAAAATATAATAACATGGTAGTGGACTTTAAAGGAGGGTGTGGCTAAAGTGTTGGCGGTGTGCTCCGCTTACAGCTGTCCATGATAACCCTTTAAAAAAACCTTCCCTTGGAACTTGCTGCACTGGCCAATGTATCCACTAACTATCCAGTGTTCCATTTACTGCAAAATATGAGCATCTATCTACAGATGCTCCAGGCTGAAGATGCTTCTCCCCAGAAATCAATTCTGAGGTTAACTCACTCCATGTAAACACAGCAGTTCCCATTCTATCACTACAAGATTGGGGTCACACAGTCAGTTTTAGTTATCCGATTGGGGACACACCAAGGCTTATGTTTGCTATTGCTATTAATCCAATGAGCTGGTCTACTGCAGTAAGAAAATACCTAATTGGTTGAAAGAAAAGCTACCTTTGCTGCAACGACTCATATCAAGTGCTGTCTAAGGACTAGGCCCCACTAAGCAGCGCATCACAGGATCATCAGCGCAGCACAGGGGAGATAGTGGGGCCATCTCCGTCTATTGGTGTGCACTGAGCGCTGCATTAACACAACGCACACCAAAATAGCCTAGTGGGGCCTAGTCCTAAGTGTAAATAGAGAAATTATATAATAATGGTGCTATAATAGTATAATAGCGCTATAATGGTATAATAGTGCTACCGTTAACCTGCATTGAAAAATATCTTCACACAGTGTTATTAATAATAAATATTGATACAGATCCAATATTTTCATATATATTGCAGGGATGTCAAATTTGCAGCTAGGGAATGCTGGGAGTTGTAGTTCTCTAAACACCTGGAGGGCCAACAACTTTGACACCTCCGATATATTGACTCTATCATTGATGTATTTAAATCGTCGCCATGTTTGGGTTCCATATACTGATTTTGCCCTTGTCCATGTGGCATTTCTGCAGAATGTGAAATCATTGGTTCCCTATGACAAGCCTTGGAATAGGAATGGCTCAGTGCAGTGTTTAATGTTTCAGGCCCCAGTCCAGTGTTCTCCCTAGGGTCTTTTAGCCGGGCGGCCCACCCGGCTACTTTTTCATGCCACCCGGCTGGAAAAAATTTCTTAAGAGAACACTTGTGATTTAAAAAAAAAAATTAGATGTAGGTTTAATAGGTGCCAATAGGTCAGTAAAAACTCCTGCCAAAACTGCCCAGTCCAGACCTTTTTTTTACACTTGTAAGCCTATTGTAGCAGGTTAACTAGCTTTTCCAAGATACCCAAGGCCACAAAAGGTTGGCACATGTATTTGTACTGCCATTTTACATGGGTTACCTTCAGATGGTGTAGAACTACAATTCCCTGCAGATGTTGTAAAACTATATAATGAGCATGATGCAGTGCACATTTTTCCCCACCACCAAATTTCCTTGTCCCACCCCACCCGGCTACTTTTTCATACCACCCGGCTTGAAAAAAATTCTGGGGAGAACACTGAAGTCACTCACATGGCTGCTCCTCTCAATGACATTTCCCTGGGAATATTAAAATCCATCCCTGCCTGGGCCTTGGGGCAAGTGGCACATGTGGCATTTCCATCTCTGTGCATTTCCCTTAGGGGAAACCAAGGCCATAAAGTGAACAGACTGGATGACAATTCACATCACTGCCAGTCTCTCTATGTAAATGTCTGCACCCATGAAGTTAACCTTCTACCTACAGTGACTCTTCTGATTTGCTGTAGCAATGCTAGTGAATGTACCACCTAGATGTGCCATATCCAATAGTCAGCAGGGGGAAGTGATGTCATGGCAAGGTGATTTCACTGTTGGTTCTGCCTACGGCCTGCAATGCACTCTGGGAGGCCTCTATTCTGTTCTGTATTCACCTGGGAGCCTATAGGGTTCTCCTGCACATAGCACATTGTAATATAATCACCATTAATAGACCATGAGAAAGTTTCCTGTCTGCCCCCAACCTCTAGTGCCTAGACCATGGAAGAGGAAACATCCCCCATTCTGGGAGGAAAGAATTAGTTCAGTTCTGTAAATGAGTTACCTGGATCCAATCACTGAAGACCTGGATAAGGTAATAACTAGACTCCAGGGAAATAGGAGAGCAAAGGAAATGACTTTCCCCCCAGGCTGTGGATATATAATCCCTGTGTCTATAGATAATATATGGTATATTGTATATGGTACATGACATATAGTATATGGTATAGTACATGATATATGGTATATAGTATATGGTATAGTACATGTAATAGGGTAGTATATGTTATAGTACAATGATATGGTATAGGTATGGTTAAGTACTGATTATGGTATAGTACATGATATATTAGTATAGGTCATGTATTGTATGTATATAGTATATGGATAGTACTGGAATATATGGTATATAGTACTATGGTATAGATCAATGGTATATAGGATATTGTATATTAGACATGATTTATATGTATATTAGTATATGGTATAGTACATGATATATAGTATATGGTACATTACATAATAGTATATAGTATAGCACATGATATAGAGTATATGGTATATAGTATATGGTACAAGATATATAGTATATGGTATACAGTATATGGTTAGAGGTGGTCGAAAATCACTAGTTTCGTTCCATTTTCGGATTTCCGGATCTCGGGAAAATCCCGAAGATCCGAAAACATAACAAATTTTCAAATGTATGGGGCTATTTTTGATAATTTGCGAAAATAGCCTAGAACAATTTTCGAAAATACGTTCAGAAACTCGAAAATGGTCTCCAATCGTATTTTTGATACTTTTCGAATGCCGCTAGCATCGAGTTAAAGTCGCACTAACCGATAGCAAACCGGTGTTTGTGACTTTAACTCCATATTACTGCCCAGCGACTGGGTAGATGAGCCTGAATGATTTCTACCTATAAAGAAAATCCTGTCATTTGATATAGGAGACCCAAATATAAAATGACCTGCCTCACTGCAAGTCACTAGATAATTAAATTCTTTCTTATTATTTTATAGTAATTATTATTTTCTTTTCTTTATGTTCCTTTCTAATCAGCACCTTTATTGCTTCTCTCTTTACTTTTCTGACTTTAAGGCTGTGGCACCACTAGCAGCACACAGAAGCAATTTTGCACGTGCACTGCACTTCCGGTAGTTTAACACTACGATATGGACCAAAAATGCTGAATGGTATATTTATATATACTGTCTACCTCTCCATGTACATATTAATATAATGTACTATATATACTGTCTATCTCTCCATGTACGTATTAATATAATGTACTATATACACTGTCTATCTCTCCATGTACATATTAATATAATGTACTATATACACTGTCTATCTCTCCATGTACATATTAATATAATGTACTATATACACTGTCTATCTCTCCATGTACATATTAATATAATGTACTATATATACTGTCTACCTCTCCATGTACGTATTAACATAATGTACTATATATACTGTCTATCTCTCCATGTACATACGGTATTATATCCATGTACGTATAATATAACTGCTATCTCTCCATGTACATATTAATATAATGATTATATATACTGTCTATCTCTCCATGTACGTATTAACATAATGTACTATATATACTGTCTATCTCTCCATGTACATACGGTATTAATATAATGTACTATTATACTGTCTATCTCTCCATGTACATATTAATATAATGTATTATATATACTGTCTTTCTCTCCATGAATGTATTAATTTAATGTATTATAAATACTGTCTATCTCTCCATGTACATATTAATATAATGTACTATATATACTGTCTATCTCTCCATGTATGTATTAATTTAATGTAGTATATATACTGTCTATCTCTCCATGTACGTATTAATATAATGTACTATATATACTGTCTATCTCTCCATGTACATATTAATATAATGTATTATATATACTGTCTATCTCTCCATGTACGTATTACCGGTAATATAATGTACTATATAACGACGCGAACGCCGAACGCGACGCGCGCGAAAGACGCGCGACGAAATCCATCGAGCGATCGACGCGCGAACGAAATGAACGACGCGCGACGCGTCGCCGAGAACGAATCGACGACGCGGGACCGAGACGCGCCCGCGCGCGGAACGAACGACGACCGCGCGACGAACGCGACGAACGACCGCCGCGCGACGCGACGAAATCCATATCTAAGTGAGATAATGATCCAGTCCTGGTTTTGCCAAACCATTTACTGCTCTTTCCCATTTAGAGTAATGGGATAGGTTTTTAAACCTGGCATGGCTGAGAGCGGATCATTACCTCACTGATGACATTGAGTTTGCTGAGGTTTAAAGACTGAGTTTTTGATTCTCGCAGAAGCAGGGTGGTGAGGAGGTACCTGCCGAGCTTTATGAAAGGACCTGTATTTATTAAAAAACATGCATTGTGCCTTTAATGCTAAATACCCGGGTCACTAGATAGGCATTAGCACAGCGTGTGGTGTGCACCTAAATGGATACTAACTACTGCAGCATAAAGATGGATAATCTGTAGGGCTGCCGCCATTTCTCTTAAAACTGAACACAATATGAAATTTACGTACTGCAAGGCTAAGTACCGGAACATAAAATACAGCTGGATGGCTACACTAAATCCAATACAGCCTGCATCTTGCTTCTAATGTCGACACTAACCATCCTTTCAGTACACTGATTTTGTAGTTTTCAAGATTAAGATAAAGAAGTGGCAAACGTAATTATCTGACTAAAATTTACACTTTTAAAGCTGGAAACATACGGTACACACACACGCAGGGATTTATATTTACAAGTTCAAGCACTCCTGGCATGGCTGCTTAAAATCAATACAGTCTGCAGTACTGGTCAGTTTCACCAAAGTTAATTGTAGGAAGTATTTTTGCCGACACTAGGACTGCTAGTTTCCCTTCCTACAACTTAACTTTAGTAAAACCTGACTGTATCTTGTGGGACAGAGGAGGGTAGAGCACACGGAAACTTACACTGGAGAGTATATCTAAAACAGTGTACAGCACTGGTCAGTGCAATAGCCAATTAGCCTTTAGCATTTGTTTTCAATGAATCCGAGTTTAATTTATGGTCCGACAACTCTACTTTATTTAGATCTTGGCTCAACATACAAAACACATACATTATTTTATCACTGGAGTTAAATACCCATGGTAGGTGGTAACAACCATGATAGGTAAACACTGATGGTAAATATCACGTTTTATAAATAAGTTGCTATTTATTATGGGTAATGTTAGTATTTACAGCCATGATGTATACATATTTAAATGGCATGTTCACCCCATTACTAAGTTTTGGTGTTCTGTAGGGTTAACTCCCCCGCCCCAACGCCATATAGTTTTTGCAGAAAACCCCCGAATTGTACTTACCTTGCCTTTTCCACCGACGATCTGTCCTAGCCCTCTGCTTGCATGAAACTGCAAGCAGGGGGCCGGACTGGCCGCCGCGTCTGTGATTGGCAGCCAATCACAGACGCACTTCCGGCTATCCGAAAGCTGGGGGAAAGAGGTAAGGTAAGTACAATTCGGGGGAGGTTCTGCAAATATAAACTAGGCGGTTGCGGCTGGGGAGGGAGCCCTACAGTACACCAAAAGGGATTCGTGATGGGGAGGGGAGAGCGAAACGGGGGGAGAGGAGGAGAGGGAGGGCGTGAGTGCGCATGGCAAAATTCTCCCGGAGGAGAGACAGGACGCAGAGTCCTATATGGACTTGCCAGGCTCCTGGTGGCCAGTTTTTGGGACTTTGGAGGGACATTACCGGAGAACCATTTGGAGCAGAGATGTAAGGTAAGGATTTATTTCACTACAGAGTGGGGCCAGTAGTGGGTTAAATTCTTGTTTGGGGTGGACATGCCCTTTAACTAATACAGATTTAGAAATTGACACTAAGCACTAATTCCTAGATGGACACAAGATATTATGTAGGAATCCCAATCTAGATACCAATCAAAGACCAAGTTTTGCTCAGTGTTATGGTATAACTGAAATAAAATATTGGCTTAATGGTATCTGACATCAAGCAGTGGCATATTGTTATTAAAATTAAATTACTTAAATATCACTGTAAGCAATATTCAAAGTGACAGAAAACTGTACTCAATATTCCAATACTGATAGAATAATCTACTCAATATTCCAATACAGATAGAATACTGTACTCAATATTCCAATAGTGATAGAATATGTACCCAATATTCCAATATTAATTGAATACTGTTCTCAATATTTCAATAGATAGAATACTGTACTCAATATTCCAATACTGATAGAATACTGTATCAATATTCCAATACTGATAGAATACTTACTCAATATTTCAATGCTGATAGAATACTGTTCTCAATATTCCAATACTGATAGAATACTGTATTCAATATTCCAATACTATAGAATACTGTATTTAATATTCCAATACTGATAGAATACAGTACTCAATTTTCAAGCTGATAGAAACTGTACTCAATATTCTACTGATAGAATACTGTACTCAATATTCCAATACTGATAGAATACTGTACAATATTCCAATACTGATAGATTACTGTATTAAATATCCCAATACTAATAGAATACTGCACTCGATATTCATACTGAAGAATAATGCACTTAATATTTCAATACTAATAGAATACTGTACTCAATATTCCAACAGTGATAGAGTACTGTACTCAATATCCAATAATGATAGAATACTGTACTGATATTCCAATACTGATAGAATATTGTACTCATATTTCAACAGTGATAGAATACTGTACTCAAATTCAATACTGATAGATACTGCTCAATTTCAATTCTAATAGATACTGTACTCAATATTCCTACAGTGAGAGAGTACTGTACTCAATATTCCAATACTGATAGAATATGTACTCAATATTCCAATACTGATAGAATACAGTACTCGATATTCCTATACTGATAGAATAATGTACTCAATATTCCAATACTAATCGAATACAGTACTCAATATTCCAATACTGATAGAATACTGTATTCAATATTCTAATACTGATAGAATACTGTACTCAAAACTCCAATGCTGATAGAATACTGTACTCAATATTTCCAATAATGATAGAATACTGTACTCAATACTCCAATACTGATAGAATACGTACTAATATTTCAATACTATATAGAATACTGTACTCAATATTCCAACAGTGATAGAGTACTGTACTCATATTCCAATACTGATTTAGAATACTGTACTGAATATTCCAATATGATAGATACTGTACTCAATATTTCAACAGTGATAGAATACTGTACTCAATATTCCAATACTGATAGGTTACTGTATTAAATATCCCAATACTAATAGAATACTGCACTCAATATTCCAAACTGATAGAATAATGTACTTAATATTTCAATGCTAATAGAATACTGTACTGAATATTCCAACAGTGATAGAATACTGTACTCAATATTCCAATACTGATAGAATACTGTACACATTATACAATAGCAATAGAATACTGTACACAATTTTTCAATTGTGTTGGAATGCTGTACTCAATATTTTAATACTGAATAAAATTGCACTCAATATCTCAATAGTGATAGTATACTGTACTAAATATTCCAATAGCAATAGCATTCTGTACTCAATATCCAAAAAACTAATAGAATACTGCAATCCATATTCTAATACTGATAGAATACTGTACTCAAAATTCAAATACTGAAAGAATACTGTACTCAACATTCAAATACTGATAGAATACTGTACTCGATATTCCAATTCTAATAGAAAGTGTACTCAATATTCCAATACTGATGGAATATTGAACTTAATATTTTAATACTGATAGGATACTGTGCTTAATATTCCAATAGTGATAAACTACTGTTTATCAATAATGGCAAAACAATGTACTCAATAATAAGAATTTTTTATTGGATCTCCCTGTATGTATTCAATAATGCATAGTGATAAAAACTATACTCAATATTCCAATAGTGATAGAAGACTGTAATCAATAATCCAAAAGTGATAGAATACTATACTCAATATTTCATTAGGGATATAATACTGTACTCAATGGTCCAATAGTGATAGAATACTGTACTTAACATTCCAATGGTGGGAGAATACTGTACCAATACTCCAATACTAATAGTATACTGTACTCGATACTCCAATACTGATGGGATACTGTAATCAATGTTTAATACTGACTGATAGAATACATACTGTACTTAAATATTTGTATAGTGATGAATGCTGTAATCAATATTACAATGGTGATAGAAATCTGTACTCATATTCCAATACTATAGAATACAGTGCTCACATATTCCAAACTGATAAAAACACTATACTCAATATTCTATACTTATACTCTAATATTAATAGAATACTGTATACAATATATAATACTAATTATCCATTAGGGATAGAATACTGTACTCAATATTCCAATACTAAAGAAAATGTACTCATATTCCCATATTTATAGTATAGAGTACTCAATATCCAATACTGATAGAATACTGTATAAATATTCCTATACTAATAGAATACTGTACCAATGGAAGCATTCCAATTAGGTAATTACAACTACATTTTGCGGAAGTGCTTTTTTTTTTTGCTTCCGCAAAATGTAGTTGTAAATTAGCCTAATTGGAGTGTTCCACAATCCTTGTATTGTATGTTATTATTATGAAGCATGGTCAAGCTTCCATGTGGTAATAGCACCCCCAACACACCCCTAATGGGAGGTCCTATGCCTTTAATATAAAGCATGGATGGCCTCTTTCCTCATTCTTAAAAAGCCAAAGGCTGGGGGGAAGTGAGAAAGCCTGTTATTGGATCCAGTGTGCAACTATGAGAAATGCAAAGTTTGCTAATCATAATTGAAGTAAAAAAGGTTAGAAGTTAGGACCTTCCATACTGGGGGTTACCTTGACATGGTTGGAAGGCTTTTCATTCATGTAATCACAGGTAATGTATACTAAAACCCCTTTGTTATAACGTATGCCAGTGTGCAGATAATAGATATTGTATGGGGACTAGGAATGTGCATTGGTTATCTTTTCATGTTTGTTGTTGTATATGTATATATATATATTATATATATATATAATATATATATATATATATATATATATATAATACTGTACTCAATATTCAATATTAACAGAACATGTATTTAATTCTCCATTACTCAAAGAATACTGTACTCAATGTTCAAATAGTGATAGTCTATTGTACTCAATTTCCAGTATTGAGATAATACTGTACTCAATACTGCATTTTGATAGATTTCTGTACACAATATTCCAATGCTTAACGAAAGTAGAGGGAGCTATGGTAGCATCTATGCTCTCTCCACCAAGTAAAATTTAATTGAGCTGCCTCCTGCTTATATCAGTGCAGCTTCCACAACACCTTAGTACTTTCCAGCATTCCCAGCACTTATTAGGGCTCCATACACATAGTGATTAGACAAAATGATCTACCAATCATATACATATATTCGCTCTGATAATTTTCCCCCAAGTGAGACAAAAGAACCTGTCTTCTCAATCAGATCTGGTTGTCAGTCACAAAAACAGATGATACTGATACCATACAATTTTATCTTAACGCATATGACTGACTCTTTCATGACATTGATTGTAATTCCACAGACATTAACATAGTAATGAATGGTTGGGGGGCACTGGGATGATCCTTATCTAATATTCCCTAGGATCAATTTACAAGCCAATGCAAAGCTTGTATACACAGCTCTGCACAATTCCAGGTTCATTAGTTGGGTAAAAGGTACAGTAGGTATGATACTAGCTGTGCTGGACTAGTCAAATATCTGAAATTTTACATATCATATTGCAGTGGGCTGCTAAACTATATTCAGAGTCCTGGTGGGTCCTGAACAGCTCCTGTCTGGGGCGAGCTCTGTGAACAAATGGATTGTTTAGATAAAACACAACATAATTTACATGATTTAATAAAGGCATTTAGTCAATGAATAATACATAGTGACTCACATACAGTAATAGGCAGTGTAGGCAAATACCAAGGTTTCCTGTATAGTTACATACATTGTTATTTGGGTTAAAAAATGCAAAACCCAAGAACACTGTTTAACAGAAGATAGAAGAAATCCAGGGCTATTTCCAATTGTCACTTGCAGTCATTTTTAATTATATATAATTAATTAAGGTGTTTTTCCCTTCCTCTGGATCAACAGTTAGGCAGGAAATGTGGTTATTGCTGAGTAGGTTGGACTGGATGGACATTATGTCAAATTAAATACCATACTATACTAAACTGCCACCATTCAGACTACTCCTCCCCCGGCCCCACTGCACAAGGACATAACCAATAGCACCTGCCAAGCACAAGGACATAACCGTTCACACATACACTATTCCACAACCTTACTGCCCTCACAGTTAAGAATTCTTTATGTTGCTTGGGGTATGTTCACCCTCCACCTCCCCAACTTAAAATCTATATGTAGGCTAAGGAACTCCCCAAATCTCAAGACCACAACTTTGCTCTCTGGTTCTTCCATATTGAGCCGCAACAGGTGACTGCATGCTCAGTCTGTAGCTACCTCCTTGTGCAGATTTAGGAGCAGGCAGGGGGTAGTGGGCTGGGAATATTAGAGGGATATCGGCAGTATCTGTGAACCAGGTAAGTTTTGCGGCCTCTTAGCCTGCTGATAGATTTAAAGGTGGGCGGTGTGAGGTGGGTGGACCGCCCTTAAGCTGAAATAACTTTTCCTCAATCCAACCTACAGGCAAACAGGGGTAATTTTAAAATAATTTTTTTGTTGAACATTTTAGTGTCATTGGATCTAATTCTGTTGTATTAAAGAACTAAAATATATATTTAAAAAATCTATAATTTACTGAGCGTTGCAGTTTGACACACTGTCAGCTCTTCCACTAACGTGTATGGGCACCTTTAGAACAGGAGTAGTATTTCCTACCTCCTATTATAGATTTGTGCTATTTAAAGTAATTTTTTCGGGTAAAGTTGCCAACTCTATTGGCATGTCTGTTAAGCTCCTTGGTAAACCAATAAGACCCAATCCTTATTTTCTCAACTTCTCCAAACTAACACTTTTTCTGAACTCTGAAACTAGATTTTTTTTTCTTTAATTAAAAACTCTGTCGCTATGTTTAATTAAGCAACCTGGTTTTTATCTCTAAAAAGTACTGAACAGTGAAATTGTTTTCTGGCTATTGCACCATTTTGCATGCTGTCGAGTCACCATTTTATAAGTCAAGTTCAAGCACCCAAGGTTAAGGGGAAGTTACTTGTTTCCTGTTAGCGGATACCTAAAAATATTTGTTATAGTCTTCCCCTTTAATTATTGTGATCTGAATATTTTGACCCACTCAATAGCAAATCAGGTAAAATTACTTGTGGGAACATTACAATGAAGGGAGCATCCTAGGAAGAAGAAGCACAACCTCTCACTTCTGACCACAGCAAATCATTGCAAGCTATATGAAATTGATTCAGTTTTCTAAAAGTGATGAAAATATGTAAAATACCTGGGAATAATAATATAGATAATTAATTTTAAAAAAATGTTTTTTTCTTTTCCCCACTGAACTTCCCCTTATATTAACTAGAATCCAGCATGCACAGGGAACAAGGTAAAAAGATCATTGACTATGAGCAGAACCTGCAACTTCAGAGTTCTATTCTTCATTTTCATGTAAGCATACCTATATCATAACAATACATTCTATAATAGAACGGATTTTTATTTGTAATGTGTGTATGGAACATTCTCAGTATATTTAAAATCTATACCTGAGCTATTGCTGCATATTACTATGAGCTATTGCTACATTTATTAACACATCTAAATGCGTTAGGGGAGTTATTACTTTAAAGGACGACTCCACCCACAGAACATCTTTTAGAAAGAATGGCCTCTTTAAAATATGTTGATATATCATAGTTTGTCCTATGAATTCATTACTGTATGCTGCTGCTGTGCTTTGGATGTCTCGTGGAAACTGAGGAATTTAGTGACCTGTACTGAGCCTGGCATGCTCAGAAGAGACAGACGGGATTACATTGGCTGTGGTGTCAACTGTCAAATCCATAACTGACAGTTGCTAACTGGAGCAGGATTTCAGGTTAGACTTATATATTTCAGATTTCAAACTATTTACCGTTTAGGGTTTGGGGGGCTGATTTACCTATATGTAAGTTTTCATTTTGGGGCTAGAACTTGCCCTTTAAGGTTTTATTAATCACTGTTTTTAAAAGATCTTACACCATGGAATTCTGGGAGTTGTAGTTTTCAAACTTGTGGAGGGCAGCAAGTTTGACATCCCTGCTTTAAACTAACACACACAGTCAACTAAAACAAATGCCCAGCTGGACCTGTACTCATGTCTGGCACAATAAACTCCTGTCTCTGCATCTACAAACTGCTGTGGGATCCTGTATGAATGCTCTGGTCTACTTTTCCAGATGTTTAGCACAGAAGCTGGTGTGTACAAATAAATCTTATCCATAGTATATATGAGTTTAAGGATGAACTAGGGTTATATTTAATTTTTCCTTGCCATACAAAGCAGTATGGCATCTCTCAGAAATTACAATTTGAAAAATATTCACAGAAGTAAATATCAGGAATAGAAAAACCAGCACATGCCTGTGTGAGCACCAAAGAGGTGTGTACTAGGGATAGTGACCATTTAACACCTTATTGCTTCAGATACCGAGTGCTGCTTGCACCCTATTTGTAAAAAATTCTAGTTATGTATTAGAGTTATACTCCTCAAAGGTGACCCTATATAACAGCATAATCACATCCAGTGGGAGTTCTAGGGGAGTTACAGGTGCCCAAAATCCCCTCTTTCTGATGGTTTATAATTTTCTGCAGTTAGGGTGCCTTGGGGGAATCAGAGAGATTAGGGGTGTCAGTCAGAAAGGGGATTAAAACAAAGAGGCCAAGATGCAGACATAAACATTAATGGTTAATTGATTGGGGCAGATGTGAAACTAATCACATAGACGTCACAGAGGGCACACAGTAGCACCAATGAAAAATTGTCACCTTTAAGATTATTGTTTTATTGACTTATGTAATATTAACCTTTTCAGTTCAGCTACTGTCCACGGCACTAACCACTAAACTTACACACACACACTATGTATTCAAATCAGAAAGGAATAAGGATGTATATGGCAGTGTTGTTTTTACTATTATTAGATTTTCTCCTGTAACAAAAGTAATAGAAAAATGTTTAAATTATGATATACTAATAACGACCTATTCGTCATACTTTTATATAGTCATGGGTCTCTTGGGGACTTCTAATATCCTTATAATTTATAATAATGGAGCATAATTCGTGCAGAAAAATTAAAATATAATAACATGGTAGGTGGACTTTAAAGGAGGGTGTGGCTAAAGTGTTGGCGGTGTGCTCCGCTTACAGCTGTCCATGATAACCCTTTAAAAAAACCTTCCTTGGAATTGCTGCACTGGCCAATGTATCCACTAACTATCCAGTGTTCCATTTACTGCAAAATATGAGCATCTATCTACAGATGCTCCAGGCTGAAGATGCTTCTCCCCAGAAATCAATTCTGAGGTTAACTCACTCCATGTAAACACAGCAGTTCCCATTCTATCACTACAAGATTGGGGTCACACAGTCAGTTTTAGTTATCCGATTGGGGGACACACCAAGGCTTATGTTTGCTATTGCTATTAATCCAATGAGCTGGTCTACTGCAGTAAGAAAATACCTAATTGGTTGAAAGAAAAGCTACCTTTGCTGCAACGACTCATATCAAGTGCTGTCTAAGGACTAGGCCCCACTAAGCAGCGCATCACAGGATCATCAGCGAGCACAGGGGAGATAGTGGGGCCATCTCCGTCTATGTGTGTGCACTGAGCGCTGCATTAACACAACGCACACACAAATAGCCTAGTGGGGCCTAGTCCTAAGTGTAAATAGAGAAATTATATAATAATGGTGCTATAATAGTATAATAGCGCTATAATGGTATAATGTGCTACCGTTAACCTGATTGAAAAATATCTTCACACAGTGTTATTAATAATAAATATTGATACAGATCCAATATTTTCATATATATTGCAGGGATGTCAAATTTGCGCTAGGGAATGCTGGGAGTTGTAGTTCTCTAAACACCTGGAGGGCCAACAACTTGACACCTCCGATATATTGACTCTATCATTGATGATTTTAAATTCGCCATGTTTGGGTCCATATACTGATTTTGCCCTTGTCCATGTGGCATTTTGCAGAATGTGAAATCATTGGTTCCCTATGACAAGCCTTGGAATAGGAATGGCTCAGTGCAGTGTTTAATGTTTCAGGCCCCAGTCCAGTGTTCTCCCTAGGGTCTTTTAGCCGGGCGGCCCACCCGGCTACTTTTTCATGCCACCCGGCTGGAAAAAAATTCTTAAGAGAACACTTGTGATTTAAAAAAAAAAATTAGATGTAGGTTTAATAGGGGCCAATAGGTCAGTAAAAACTCCTGCCAAAATGCCAGTCCAGACCTTTTTTTTACACTTGTAGCATTTGTAGCAGGTTAACTAGCTTTTCCAAGATACCCAAGGCCACAAAAGGTTGGCACATGTATTTGTACTGCCATTACATGGGTTACCTTCAGATGGTGTAGAACTACAATTCCCTGCAGATGTTGTTAAAACTATATAATGAGCATGATGCAGTGCCCATTTTTCCCCACCACCAAATTCCTTGTCCACCCCACCGGCTACTTTTTCATACCACCCGGCTTGAAAAAAATTCTGGGGAGAACACTGAAGTCACTCACAGGCTGCTCTTCATGACATTTCCCTGGGAATATTAAAATCCATCCCTGCCTGGGCCTTGGGGCAAGTGGCACATGTGGCATTTCCATCTCTGTGCATTTCCCTTAGGGGAAACCAAGGCCTAAAGTGAACAGACTGGATGACAATTCATCACTGCCAGTCTCTCTATGTAAATGTCTGCACCCATGAAGTTAACCTTCTACCTACAGTGACTCTTCTGATTGTGTAGCAATGCTAGTGAATGTACCACCTAGATGTGCCATATCCAATAGTCGCAGGGGGAAGTGATGTCATGGCAAGGTGATTCACTGTTGGTTCTGCCTACGGCCTGCCATGCACTCTGGGAGGCCTCTATTCTGTTCTGTATTCACCTGGGAGCCTATAGGGTTCTCCTGCACATAGCACATGTAATATAATCACCATTAATAGACCATGAGAAAGTTTCCTGTCGCCCCAACCCTAGTGCCTAGACATGGAAGAGGAAACATCCCCCTTCTGGGAGGAAAGAATTAGTTCAGTTCTGTAAATGAGTTACCTGGACCAATCACTGAAGACTGGATAAGGTAATAACTAGAATCCAGGGAAATAGGAGAGCAAAGGAAATGACTCCCCCCAGGCTGTGGATATATAATCCCTGTGTCTATAGATAATATATGGTATATTGTATATGGTACATGACATATAGTATATGGTATAGTACATGATATATGGTATGTAGTATATGGTATAGTACATGCTATATAGTATATGGTTAAGTATGATATGGTATATAGTATATGGTATAGTACATGATATATGGTATAGTACATGATATATAGTATATTGTATAGTACATGATGTATGGTATATAGGATATGGCATAGTAATGATATATGGTATATAGTATATGGTATAGGACATGGTATATAGTATATTGTATAGTACATGATATATGGTATATAGTATATGGTATAGTACATGATATATAGTATATGGTACATTACATAATAGTATATAGTATAGCACATGATATAGAGTATATGGTATATAGTATATGGTACAGATTAATAGTATATGGATACAGGATATGGTTAGAGGTGGTCGAAAATCACTAGTTGTTCCATTTTCGGATTTCCGGATCTCGGGAAAATCCCGAAGATCGAAAACATAACAAATTTTCAAATGTATGGGCTTTTTTGTAATTTGCGAAAATAGCCTAGAACAATTTTCGAAAATACGTTCAGAAACTCGAAAATGGTCTCCAATCGTATTTTTGATACTTTTCGAATGCCGCTAGCATCGAGTTAAAGTCGCACTAACGATAGCAAACCGGTGTTGTGACTTTAACTCCATATTACTGCCCAGCGACGTGGGTAGATGAGCCTGAATGATTTCTACCTATAAAGAAAATCCTGTCTTTGATATAGGAGACCCAAATATAAAATGACCTGCCTCCACTGCAAGTCACTAGATAATTAAATTTTATTATTTTATAGTAATTATTATTTTCTTTCTTTATGTTCCTTTAATCAGCACTATTGCTTCTCTCTTTACTTTTCTGACTTTAAGGCTGTGGCAACACTGCAGCACAACAGAAGCAATTTTGCACGTGCACTGCACTTCGGTAGTTTAACACTACGATATGGACCAAAATGCTGAATGGTATATTTATATATACTGTCTACCTCTCCATGTACATATTAATATAATGTACTAATATTACTGTCTATCTCTCCATGTACGTATTATATAATGTACTATATACACTGTCTATCTCTCCATGTACATATTAATATAATGTACTATATACACTGTCTATCTCTCCATGTACATATTAAATAATGTACTATATACATGTCTACTCTCCCATGTACATATTAATATAATGTACTATATATACTGTTACTCTCCAGTAGTATAACATAATGTCTAATATAATGTTATCTCTCCATGTACTACGGTATTAATATAATGTATTATATATACTGTCTATCTCTCCATGTACGTATAATATAATGTATATATATACTGTCTATCTCTCCATGTAAGTATTAATATAATGTACTATATATACTGTCTATCTCTCCATGTACATACGGATTAATATAATGTATTATATATAATGTCTATTCTCTCCATGTACATATTAATATAATGTATTATATATACTGCTTTCTCTCCATGAATGTATAATTTAATGTATTATAAATACTGTCTATCTCTCCATGCATATAATATAATGTACATATATACTGTCTATCTCTCCATGTATGTATTAATTTAATGTATATATATACTGTCTATCTCTCGATGTACATATTAATATAATGTACTATATATACGTCTATCTCTCCATGTACATATTAATATAATGTATTTATATTACTGGCTATCTCTCATGGACGTATACCGGTAATATAATGTACTATATATACTGTCTACCTCTCCATGTACGTATTAATATAATGTACTATATATACTGTCTATCTCTCCATGTACATATTAATATAATGTTATGATATATACTGTCTATCTCTCCATGTACGTATTACCGGTAATATAATGTACTATATACACTGTCTACCTCTCCATGTACGTATTAATATAACGTATTATATATACTGTTTATCTCTCCATGTATGTATTAATTTAATGTATTATAAATAGTATATTTCTTCTCTCCATGTATGTATTAATATAATGTATTATATATACTGTCTATCTCTCCATGTATGTATTACTGTCTCATCTCTGTATGTATTAATGTAATATGTTATAAATACTGTCTTTCTCTCCATGTATTTATATGCATTTAAATAATTTATTATATATAGTATCTATCCATGTATGTATATATATACTGTCTATCTCTCCATGTATGTAGTTCTATAATATATTATATATACCGGTAGTATCTACTTCTCCATGTATATATTAATATAATGTAATATATATACCATTTATCTCTTCATGTATGTATTCATATGTATTATATATAGTATCTATCCATGTATGTATTAATATAATGTATTATATATAGTATCTATCCATGTATGTATTAATATAATGTATAATATATACTGTCTATCTCTCCATGTATGTATTAATATAATGTATTATAGGTACAGTCTTTCTCTGCATGTGTCTATAAATATAATGTATTATATATACTGTCTATCTCTGCATGTACTGTATGTAAAAATATAATGTATTATGTATCTCTCTGTGTATGTAATAATATAATGTATTATATATACTGTCTATCTTTCCATGTATGTATTAATATAATGTATTATATATAGTATCTCTCCATGTATGTAGTAATAAAATGTGTTAATTATACTGTCATATATAGACTGTCTATCTCTCTAAGTTTGTATAAACATAATGTATTATTTATACTGTCTCTCTCCATGTATGTATTAATATAATGTATTAGCGGTATATATACTTTCACTTCAGAGAATTAGGTACTAAATGAATGGAAAGATTATCACCTGGTATAGACACAGATTTCACTTATATCCATTTCATTAATTTCCTTACTAATTAACTACATTTGAATAAAGGAACATAATCTGTAAATCTTAGTTTGGGAATTTCCTAAGTAAAAATATAGATAGATAAATAATAAATAGACAAAGACAGAGATGGATAGATAGATAGATAGATAGATAGATAGATAGATAGACAGGCAGGCAGAGATAGATAGAGAGATAGATAGAGAGAGAGATAGATAGATAGAGAGAGAGAGAGAGATAGATAGATAGAGAGAGAGAGAGAGATAGATAGATAGATAGATATAAATAGATTGATTGATAGATAGAAATCGATAAATAGATATAGAAATAGAGGGAGAGATGATAGATTGTTACATTTCTAATCTAAACACATTTAATTACAATGTGTGGAACCTTCTCTGGTTTATCTATATACTTCTATATGTATTTATACTCCTGTATCTATATATCTATATCTTCCTGTACCTGTATATCTAGATCCTCCTGTATATATATCTATACCATCCTGTATCTGTATGTCCATATCCTTTTGAATATATATCCTCCTTTATCTCTGTAATTCTGTGCCTTTCTATTGAGAGTATTTTGTTTCCATATAATTCCATTTATCTCTGGGAACATATAGGGAACTATTAATTTTAAAGGGCAGAAACTAAAGACAACAAGTTGGACTAAATTGCAACAAGATCTTCCCCTCCCGAACCCCCAGCACCAGTAATGATCTGCTAATGAACTGCCATTATCATGGACTCACATAGGACAGAGGCTGTTTCTAATGTGCATTAGTTATAACATATAGATATAACTGATTGAAAAATATAAACCAAATGTCTGGAGAAATGAGGGATATATATATATATATATATATATACTATTAATCACCAGATTATTTTCTTCTTCCAATTGTTTTATTGGTAAGTCATATTAATGAAAGACCAATTTCTACCTAATCAAAAATCTACATTCGATTGCAAGCTCTAAGGACTAGGGACAGCAACCTCTTCTTGTTACATTGTTTCCATTTCAGGGATGATTCTTTAGCAGTTAGTACCTTTAGACATTTTACATTATGATAATGTGAATGTAGGGTCTGTGTGTGATTAAATGCAGAATAGACCACAGTATTCAATAATCTTGAAATGACCAGCCCTCCCAATTAATTAGTGTGTACTATTCTGTACTATGCTATACTGTACCATACTGTACTGTACAGCACTGGTTTATACAATAGAGCTTACAGTACACAGTGAACTCTCAATAAAATGTCATATGGGTTATCACATGGCCAGTACCATTCTTTAATTCAGCCAATGTGTTATTTTAATGGGTTTTGGGACAAGTGGGAAACCCTCACAAACATTGCATTGACTCCTTTAATCCATTATTCTAAGAAGTAAGGAGATGAAGGTTGGATGTTGCTTAGTATATAGTATCTAAATACTTGAAATATGAACAATGTTCCATAAACCAAATAGTTATAAAACATTTTTATATTTACATTTTTTTAATTCACAGTTAATTGTGATGCTGGAACAGAAAATTCTATTTTTAAGCTGTCTAAAATCATTGGCCCCAAAGTGCAACTGATCAACCAATCAGATCTCAGTCATAAACTCTGATATCTATAAATTAATTCTGTTTTTTGTTTTATTAACTCAGATTAAAACACCTGTCACCCTAATCAGATCAATATGTAGCCAATTAATCATATTACAATGTATCAAATCAAATAATCATTGAATTGCATAAGTCTAAAAATAATAACAATAATAATTATGATAATAATATAATGTATCCAATATAATAACCATATCCAATATACCGAGTAATAACCATATAACAGTATATATATAATATAATAATTATATTACAATATATTTAATATAATGAGCAAATTACTATGTATCTAATATAATAATCATATTACAGTGTCTCCAATATAATAATTATATTACAATATATTTAATATAATGAGCAAATTACTATGTATCTAATATAACCATATTACAGTGTATCAAATATAATAATTTATATTACAATCTATTCAAAATAATAACCTTATTACTATGTAGCCAATATAATAACCATATTACTATTTATCTAATATAAATTACCATATTATAGTGTTTCCATCTAATAACCATATTACTATTTATCCAATATAATTACCATATTATAGTGTTTTCAATATAATAACCATATTACAGAGTATCCAATATAATAATTACAATGCATCCAATATAATAACCATATTACTATGTATCCAATATTATAACCATATTACAGTGTATCCAATATAATAATCATATTACTATGTATCCAATATAATAACAATAATCATCTAATGTAATTCCATTGCAGCTTAATCCACAGGATCAATTTGATTCCATGATCTATAGTTACCAGACCCTGTATCCACAGAAGTGAAACTTTTTCATTTGCATTCCCCTTTGAAAGGCTTACAGGGGATGCTGGGAGTTGTAGCTTTTTACCTTAGTGGCTACAAACATGTCTATGTAATTTCTGTAGAGATCTATGTGAGTGGACCAGGGAAGGAATCATTTAAATTACTATAATAGCCCAGTAGTGATTATTCACAGACAATGGAAAGATCCATTTGGCTGCCTCCACACTCACCTGATCTGATGCTGTTATGGGGCATATTCCTTGGAGATCCTGCCAGATCCACGGTATCAAGTCCCTTTAAACCAGAGAACAGGAACTGAGCCAATGTGACCTGCGGGGAGAGGAGACTGATCAGTCCCATGTCAGATAGAGGGATAGGACAGAAGGAACCTGGGGCACTAATATCACCCCAGTGACTGGCTACACGGTGCCCATTGAGTCTATAGCTGGGACACAATATGCTGCTTCAGCATTCACGTTCAAATATCCAGCGACTGGTCCAAAATAACACAATGTGTTTACATTTATACATTGTGACAATATATACTTATATTGGATGTTATTAGATGGTAACAAAGACTGACACAAATAAGGAAATGCTTACACACATAAACAAACATGCTGTACATACACTTTACTTACACACATACTGTACACACACACTGTTTACACACACAGCTGTACCTTGTCTCTGGAGGCTCCTATCAGCTTCCCACTGTTCTCACTTTCACTGGAAGTTTGTCCTCCTAGGACAAGGTGCTGGGAGTGGGCTTTATCCCATGGAGGGGGTCTCAGAGCTGTTTGGTACAGCTCACAGAGCAGGGATTGGCTGCTGCAGCTCCAAGGGGGCAGGGATGTGCACATGGCTGGGTGATTCCAAGAGAATCCAGGAGACTCAGAGCCCCTGAACCTGTGTGTGTTGTTATTGTGTGTGTATTATTGTGTGTGTTTTCACAAACAGTATAATACATGCAAACAGTAGACAGGACAGAGCACACCAGCAGTCTTTAATATTGGCACAATGTAGTGCACAGATTGAGGGTATAATGATTGGGGGGATATTTTCTTACCATTTGCAATACTTTAGATGTCACCCCCTGGACCAATGTTATACTAGGCTTTAATAATAGTTTACTGTACATGTCCCACTTGGAGTAAGCTGTCCTTAAACTGGCTTTCATATGGTCACAAATACACAGGAACAATATTTCTGTATATCCTTTACATGGAAGGATCTTTAAATGCAGCCATACACATTACAATGTGATCGGCTTCCTATGCTGTAGTTAAGGGAGCCGATACGATGGAAATTTTCTGTTCAGACCGATAGGTCGCAATGCCGGCATTGGAGGTTTGTCAGGCACATGGATATACACAGGATTTGTTGAATATTGGCCCCTGAAACAAACACCGTAACTATGCTGGTCAATCTCTTGCCCCTCTCAAGTACAAGGTACCTGTTGCCTAATCCAGTGGTTCTCAAACTTTTTCAGATTTGGGCACACTTGGCAATGCACATTTTTCTTGAGGCACACGTGTGTTTTAAGTGTTGGACTTAAGGCTGTCATTTCCCATATTTTAGGCACTTTACAGTGTATATTGTATTCAAATCAATGTAATATAAAGTTACACTACATGGACTGTGTTGACATTTTATCAAAATATATATTTTTAGAATACAAAATAATAACAATTTAAGGTATGCTGGCAAAAACATTTCCAATACCAAAATTCTGAGGCACACCTCTAGCTCTTTGAAGTCACACTAGTGAGCACCCTTTGAGAAACCCTGGCCTAATCCACTTGCCTGATTACAGCTGCACCCCAGGCCATGCGTATGGCCAGCATAAATGTAAAGCTTTAACTACATTCAATGGGGTCAGCCTATGTATAACTTTATTTATACAGCGCCACTTGGTGACACAGCACAGCACAATCTTTCCATACATTTAACATTCAGACAAAGGGGGGTAAAATGAGCAAAGATTTCTACCCTGGAAAGCTTAACAACAGTGTTAATAAAAATAATATTAAGAATAATAGTTATATTAAAACAAAGAGTAATAGTGTTATTGTTACTAATAATAAAAATACTAAGAATACTAGTGATAAAAATAATAATGTTATTAATAATACTAGTGTTATTAATAATAATGATAATAATAGTGTTATAAATAATAATAGTAATAATAATGATAAGTGTCATTAATAATAATACTAAGAATAATAGTGTCATTAATAATAATACTAAGAATAATAGTGTCATTAATAATAATAGTGTTATTAATAATAGTGTTATAAATAATAATAGTAATAATAATGATAATAGTGTCATTAACAATAATACTAAGAATAATAGTGTCATTAATAATAATAGTGTTATTAATAATAATAATAATAATAGTGTTATAAATAATAATAGTAATAATGATAATAATGTTATTAATAATACTAAGAACAATAGTGTCATTAATAATAGTGTTATTAATAATAATAGTGTAATTATAACTAATAATATTTATTAATAATGTTATTCATATTAATATGTTAATAATAATAGTTATTATTATTAATAATAATAATAATAGTGCCATAATTAATAATAATAGTGTTAATAATAATGGTGTTCTGTGTGGCTATTTGTAGTCAAAGAACTCACCTGCAAAGGAAAAGCTTAGTTATTATTGACAAATTATTTTGTTATTTGACAAATTAGTCTCGCTTTTAAGAATGATCGCTTTCAATAATATCCAATAATAATAAATAAAGGGGAAGTAAGCCCCCCTTTAAGTTCCTTATATCTGCATATATCAAGCAACCATATTTTAAAAGTTACTTACAAAATAGGATTTAGTAAAGTAAATCTTAATGTTGCATAAATTAACATGACTTTAGGAGAAAAGTCATGTTACTGGCCACCAGGGATTAATTTAAACTTCAAAAAATGTTCAATGCTAGGTACACACAGTACCGATAAAGCCCCGATACCATCGGATCCAACGAACAAGCATGTGCCCGCCGAACGTTTGGGTCGTTCAGAAAAGAGGGGAAATTTCCCTCGGCCGCAGTAGACTCCCTATAAGGGAGTCTGCCACGGCCGAGGGAAACACAGTCCCAAGGGTTCTCCTACAAAGAGAATGCTCGGGACTGTGTGTATGCAGATCTGCAAGATCCTCTCTGTCATCATTCAAAAATCTGTACTGTGTGTACCCAGCTTAAGAGATACTCACCTCTGTAGCTGGTGGGTGTTTCCCATTGGAGCTATGGAAATAACATCACCCAACTCCAGGGGGAAAGACCAGTCATCTATGACATATCTCTATATATCCCAACTTATGGAAAGTATAAGGCAGCCAAACAGCACCCTATACTTTATGGCATTGGATAACATCCAGTTCCCGTGCAACTTTGCAGTTTATATTTTCAAAAAAACCAAATTATTTGTCTACTTCAGGGATGTCAAACTTGCAGCTATTCAGATGTTTTGAAAACTACAACTCCCAGCACTGCAGCCAGGGAACGATGAGAGTTCTAGTTTCCAAACATCTGGGGAGCTGCACGTTTGACATCCCTGGTGTACTAAATACACAAATCCCTTTGAACATCTGACCCAGCTGAATTGAGTCACATGATGTTCATTCATAAAGTATATTGGGGGTGCTGGATTTTATATAGATACCTTTAACATAGAATTAATTTGAGAACTGGATACTTGATTTAACAACCCAATCTGGCCATACACAAATCAATGTTTATGATCGATTTGATTACTTTTATTGCATCGTCAAAAAAATCAATCCCTTGTTTACACTTCTAACTGATTGAGTGTAATTTTGCCGGGCAGTTTTTGAAACACTGCGGGACATCAGGAGTGGGAATTACTGTATGTATGTGTCATTAAGCGACAAGGAGAGGTACACATGGCTTTGTGGTTAGAGATCAGTCTGACTAAGAGTTCCGGTGTGTTTGTCTCCACTTTTTATAAGTATAGCTTATTTCTGGGTACACACTGTACCGATCTTTGAAAGATGATGGACAGAATCTTTAAGATTTAGGATAAGATTTAAGATGTGGCTACACACAATCCTGAGCGTTCTCCCTATATAAAGTATTAAGACTGGCACTTTCCCTTCGGCTGTGGGCGACTCTCTATACTTCACTACAGAAGGTAATGACGATCGTTTCTTCGCTACTCACTTTAATAATAAGGGGCGATTCCATTGGATCTCTCGTTCACACTAGAGTGCGTTTTAGAAATGTTCTAGAAATCAATTTAAAGTGATGTAGTGCATTGCGAGCAACACACTGCATGCAGCATTTCGGTGCATTAACACACAGCGTTGCCATTGAAAATAGCAACGCACGCAATCGCAAACGCGATGTTCCACTTCGCTCGAGTATAAACAAGCCCTTAGTTACCCAGCTTTGAAATGATAGTTTGACCTGAGTGACTGCCAAGTGCAATATTTCAGTTGATTGAGTTGTAATATCTCCAAAAATTTTCACTGTAACCAAAAGTTTTAGGGCTGATTTTTAGGGGGGAAAAACATGTTGGTAAATTTCAGCTGGTCACGCTGCGTTTAATAAGCCACTCGATTGGTGGAGTTACTACGAAATTTTATTGAATGGTCGTTTTCCAGGTGGAAAGATAGGGTCAGAATTCACCTGTGTAAACTGGCGCTACAAATCAATAAAGGTAAGCTTTGCTTCTTAAAGCTTTGATAATCCCTTTAAGGTTTTTACTAGAACATTTGGTTTTACCGACCTTAAAAGGGGCCTATACATTGCTCTACCGTGTGAAATATATTGGGGTATATATGGGGTCCCGTTACTTTGATACATGGGGTATAAGGGGTGGGAAAATGTCACTGTCAGACAGGTTTATGACCCTGGCAGACCCTATCAGTTAATGAAAAGAAAACCCACAATATAACCCTTGAAAGAAAAGTTAAATGAATTGGGGGCAGAGGTGACAATTGGTCATTAATTTCCTTATCTTGTATCTCTACACTTAGGGCATGCCCAGGGGGAATTTGGCCCATGAGCTAGCAATTCACCTCTGCTTTTAGTTAGATTTTAGGATCAGCACCAACTATTCAGCAGCATTTAACGTAAGGGTCCTTTCTCATGTGTTAAAAAAAAATGAACATTTTCTAATTAACAATATCTAATGAATCTAATAATTCTTTTGTTATGCTAAAGGAGAACTAAACTCACAAAAATGAAATTTAAGTTAGCCTTTATGTAATGTGGATATAAACTATTATATTTCAATATCAATTTATTCCTAAAATTATATATTTTTTTAGATTTACTTCCCCTTTAACCCAAGACAAGTCAAAAGTGAAAACCCTTTATGGAAGTATGGTTTTGTAATTTTTTATTTTCTATAACCATGTATATTAATATATTATTATTGTGGATTTAAATAGTGCCAACATCTTCCGTAGCACTTTACAAGTACTCGGATACATACACATCAGGCCCTGCCCCGAAGAGCTTACAATCTAAGCACATTTATTTGACACTACCCCTTAGTATGTCTTTATTGTGGGGTAAAACGTAGTGCCTGGAGGAATCCCACATAAGCACGGGGAAAACATACAAACCCCTTGCAGATGTGTGTCCAAGGGTGGATTCAGGCTGAGGCCACACTGCAACGCACAAGAATCACGCACAAAATCGCGAGCGTAATCGCTTTTCTTGTGCGTTCGCGTTTTGCATTCGCGTTTTCGCCTTTTCTCGTTATGGAAAACGCTGCGTTAACGCACCAAAAATGGTGAACGCATGCGTTACCAAAACACAAATGGCCGTGCAATCGCATGCGCATCGGAAATCGCGGGAATTTTCATGTTCCCGCGATTTCCATTTTAGCGAAAATCGCGAGCGCGAAACGCGTGTGCAAACGCGCGAAAAACACGCTAGTGTGGCCTAGCCCTCAAACTTAATCAGAGTGCTGATTGTGCTCAAAAAATGCTAACCACTGAGCTACCGTTCTGCCCCTTATTACATATTAATGTATTTATATAAAGATATTAAAATTTATTATTAGATCTTTTAAGCAATGACAATAAACCTCTCAGAAGGTTTTCCTGTCCACTATTCCACAACTGTGTAATTACAATGACACCGCTCAATGCATTAGAACCTAAAACCAGAGTTAACAGTTGCAGTTTGTGACAATGAAAGGGTTAACAATGTCCACTGTGACCTTCTGTTGGAAGTGTCTGTAGCTATTAGAAGCCATCTCTCAATGGGTGTGAAATCACCAATAAAATGGTCAGGGGGCCAGATTGGTCCTAGAAAGTTTAAAGAGTCTTAATACTGGGTTCAAAGCTTTCTTCTTATCAGAGGAAGTGAGAAACATGACCTCAGTTTCTTTTGTGATGTTTCTTATATCCCAAACCTTCCCTTATCTCCTGGATCAGAGGCGCTGATAAGGACTTACAATTAAATCCTCCCCACTGAATACTGTGCACAGACAAAAGGCAAGGTGTTTGTAAATAAATACCAATCATACTATTCAATGGGGTAAAGGGCATATACACCCCCCTTACATGTTATTTACATACAAATTATAGATTGCATTGGATGGCTTTAATTTAATGAATGAATGACAGGAACACTGTGATTTAATACTGTGCCCATTTGTGTTTGGCCAATAATATTTTTAAAGGCATTTCCTTTTCTGTTTTGCTTTATTAACACATTTTGTTCATCATAGGTCATTATTATTGTTTTATCTAATTATAGACTGTAGGTCTGTACACACGTGCAATTGGACGCTCGACCTCTGTTGAATGGCCATTGAGATAGATAGTCGTGCGTGTGTATGCGTCCCCTCGGGCGTCGTTCGTTGATCTGCCATGGCTGATGAACGACACCAAGGGAAAGCATGCACAAGTGTGACTATCGCCTGAAGTGGCTGTTCGCCATGCGTGTGTATGCTCTTGTGGGTTGTGCGTCAGTCGTCCAATCGGACACTTGTACGAGGCTTAATGTTAGGGACCTCTTATACAATATATATAGGAAAGTCAATTAAATTGTCTACTTATTATATTATACACTTATTACTGCATCTTTTACTTATTTGTATTTTGTCTGCCCGTTTAAAGCTGGATAGACACAGCAAAGATGACAGACAGAATCTCTAAAGGTTTGTACACATGTGCAATCGCGGGTTCCGACCCTCGCCGCACGATGTGTACGAACGTTTATCTCGGCTGATAATCGGCCCGTTTATGGGCCCTTTATTGGATTAAATAGCCGGGGCAACGATCCCCAATCTAACGGCCGTTTCCGGCAATAAAGTGCCCATGCCCTGGCCGATTATCGGCCAAAACGAACATTCGTACACATCGTGTGTAGGAACCTTAAGTTTCTATCTGTCATATATAAAGTATAGGGAGAATGTTCGGGACTGACACATTTCCTATAGGCGGGTGAGGGAAATTTTCGGGCAGTTCCAATCAATCCCAAGGCCTGCAGTGAATGCTTATCGGCCTTGGGAACGATTGGAACTGGGAATCATCCCTTCATTGTTAACATGTGTACCCACCTTTATTTATTATAAAAATATGCAAACATATTGAAATATTGTAATGATCAGGTCTTTATATACCAGTGATGTAGAACCTTGGCACTCCAGATGCTTTGGAAACTAGAACTTCCCCCATGCTGGGAGTTGGGGTTTCCAAACATCTGGAGTGCCAAGGTTCAACATCACTAACATAAACAGATACTGAAACACACATAAATGATATAGGGAAAAATACACCCCCTACTGTAAAATATAAGGTTATATTCAGCAAGGAGTTTTATGACCATCTATAAGACCAGTCATGGAAAACCTAAAAGAAATATATTATCTATCTAGTTTAATGTATATTATTTTATCAATGCATCGTGTGGCATCACTAAGGCCCAGTACACACAGGTTAATATTTTGGCCTGACCAGCTGTCCGGCACCATATTTTGGTCTGACATTCAGGTGCGCCTCCTCTGTCCTGCATGCCAATACAACCAATTATCTGTTTCAACCCATTTTGCTTAAAAATTAAGTCAAGTAGAAAAAAAACTGAAACCAGGAAACTGAATGTTTGGGAGAGATATGGCATCATCCTGGTCTGGGAGCTGGTGGAGTTGAACTGAGAATGTATGGATCAAAAAACATTACCCAACTGAACAGCCAAACACATGCGATTATTGGCCCATATGTGCATTGCTCGCTAGTAAGTCAGGCAGCGTGCAACAAAACAACCGTGTTTACTGAGGTAAATCCCGGTGATATCAGGAAGTTGTATGGTGCCAAAATGATAGCCACAATGCAGACGAACTACCGGCTTCAGCACCCTGGACATTCTAGCCAGATGGAAAATTTCTGTTGGAATCCATGCTGCGATAAACAATGGTAGTCACACGTTTGTCCAGCTTTATCCAACCAAAGTTTTTCTTATTTAGTTTATCAGTAAATTGTTTTGTCCTTTGATTATACAGATATTATGACATAATAATGGGTAGAATAATGGATAGATAGCTCATAGAGAAACTCCCCTTATCAGTGGCCCCCCAGCAAAGCTATGATGGGGCCCCTATCCCAGCTTCATCCACAGTGGTTTTCTGGGAGGAGGCTTTATCTGTCATAGGGAAAATAAGATGACCCCCCTGCGGTTGCTCCCCGGGTAGTTACACCCCTTCCACTTATTATTTTTGTTCAACCTTCAGTATTACACTGTCCATAGTAGGATTCTACCATCAGGGCACAGGGTTAATTAGATTTTTGTTTCTTTCCTATAGACAGACATATTAGTTTTCTAGGCCGACACATGGACAGTTATGATGGATGAATGGACATATGATTAGGCAAGGCTGGATTTCTATAGAACTGACACCTACCTTGCTAAAACCTTATGTCCAATATAACCAGGTTTATTAACCTTCAGTGCTGTTTTTTAAACTAGGCCTAACTAAAGCCCTACAATATCATAATACAATCATCTATAACAAACCAGAATGGATCTATACATACAGGGAGATGTTATAAATATTCTTAACATTAAAAATGGTGCTAATTTTGACCCAACCAATCATGTGTTATTTGCCATTTGAAATCTAACATTGTTAGCTTTCTGATTGGTTGGTTCAAAATGAGCACAATTTTTAACACTAAGTTTTATTAAATCTCCCTGATTGTGTTTCTGTTCCTATAGTTCTGGTTGGTTAATGCAAATAATATCCGTCTCAGGATGTAACCCTTGAAAATGGCAGTCCTACTGTGGGTGTTATTTTACATTAAAAAACATTAGAAGATGCCCCAAATTTGATTATAATACAAATTAATATGCACCATGTGCATATTAATTGGATGAAACTTATACTAAGTTTCATCCAATTAATATGTGTCTGTCATTGTTATGGCATAAGATACATCATAACATTGGGTGGATGCTCAGATACCGGGATAAACAGCACACTGTCTTCTAAAAGGTAAGTATTCATTCAAGGTATCGCTTGACGTGTTTCGTACTGCAAGTCCTTAATCATAATATGTGTTTATAATTAAAGGACAATTATACTCACCTCCCCCTCGTTCCTTTCCCCCCACTCCTGCAAAGTACCCAGCGTGAGGACCTAAAACGCTAAGTCCTCATCTCCGGGTACTTTCCAAAAGTCCTGCACTACTTACTTGTAATCTCCCTTGCCGGTCTGATCCTCCCCACTGGCACTTTGAGTGACAGGTCGCGAGTCAGCCAGTTGGTGCTCTGCAAGGAGGCGTGTCTTCCCATTGGCTGCCTCCCGGACTGTCACTGACCAGTGGGGAGGATCTGACCGGAGCGATGAGGGAGATTACAAGTAAGTAGTGCAGGACTTTTGTAAAGTACCCAGAGGTGAGTACTTAGGGGGTTATTCAATAAAAGTTCTTATCGTTTAAAATGGTGCTAATTTTGCCCCAACCAATCAGATCTTATTTAACATTTGAAAGCTAACATCTGATTGGTTGGGGCTAAATTAGCACCATTTTAAACGATAAGAACTTTTATTGAATCTCCCTGTTAGTGTTTTAGGTCCTCACCCTAGGTACTTTGCAGGAATGGATCAGGGAAATGGTGAGTATAATTGTCCTTTAAGGTCTTGTTGCAGTCTGAAACAAGTCAAGGGCTACCTTAAATTAATACTTACCCTATAGAGTGTGACTCGAGTGGTGTTTATCCTGGTTTCTGTGCATCCACAGCATCCAATAGTGGCATACATATATACACATACGGCAGTATTTCCAGGGAAGGGTTCCAGTTCTCAAACCTTATCCTACATACTAAAAGACAGGTGTCGATATGCATGGCCCACGGACGCATTCCCTCGAGCAACGCGTCATCAACCCTCCTCCCACTGTCCACGTGCGGTTGTAGAAGCCGACCCCTACTTCACAGTGGGAGGAGGGTTGATGACGCGACACTTGCACGCGCGAGACCCCACATTGCGGGAGAAAGAATAGGGTATTGTTTTAAGAATCCGGGGTTTGCTGGTACTTTTATAAGTGAGTGTTAGCAATATTTTTGCCTTGGGAATAAAAGTGGGCTTTTTAGAGGTTCCATGTAGTATAATATTTATATATTGTTATGGCACAATTGCTACAAAAGGCTATGGGTAAAGCAAATTTATTTGTAAGAAGGAAAATATTTGGTCATGTGTTGGGTCACCTGATCTTGGAACATCTCAATTCTTCAGCAACACCTCCACAGGAATGTTAAAGGAGACTAATGCTTAAAAAATAATAATATGCAGAATTAAAGGATTGTATTATAGAAATAATTAGGTTATATTTACTTAAATTACATTTTTAGCCCAAAACAACTTTAGTTCTATTGCTAGACAAGTTAGTTGCCCTTACTCTAAGGTGTATGTGTTGCTGCAAGCCTTCAATCCAGTACTTGTTTTGCTCCAACTTTTAATTGACTCCTCTTTCCATCTGACATGACTTGTCAAGTCAAGCATGCTCAGTGATCTCTATGAGTCATCACTGGGAGAGGGAATTTCCCACAATGCAAGTCACACATACCAATTGTTACTATTCCAGTTACAGCAAAACTGCACACAGCAGAAGAGATTATAGGGCACTTGATTGACAGCTGAAATGTAAAATGAAAGAAACGGGACAGATCAACAAACAATGGTGCAGTGATATACTAAAAAATCAGTATAACCTTTAAGGTTAATAGATAATAGAATAATAGATCACGCATCCTCTTGCCAAAGAGAAAGGAGACCAGACAGGGTGTAACAGCTTTACCAACAATCAATCCCCTCTTGTTTAAAGCTTGGTACACACAGTACAGATTTCTAAAAGATGACAGACAAGATCTGCAGGAACCTGCAGTATCTTGAATACTTCAGTCCCGAGTGTTCTCCCTATGCACATCATAGGGAGAATGCTCGGGACTGTGTGTTTCTATCGCTTCTATAGACAGTCTATCGCAGCCAAAAGAAAATTTTTGGTCTTTCCCAAATGACCGATTGGCCAATGGGAACGTTCACCAGCTGCTCGCTCATTAGGGAAAGCCGCTACACACACTAGCGACAAAGCCCTGATACCATCGGATCTGAAGGTATCGAGGCTTTTTTACTAGTGTATGCACATAGCTTAAGTGCTATACCTTGTTTCCCTTTCTGAACGTTTAGATCTGATCGACAAAATTCTACAAAGTTCTGCTGGACCTGCAAATTTTCGAATGTAAATTACACTGTCAAATAAAAGTAGGAACATTTTTGTTGGGACCATGAATCTTTTTTCAGTTTAATGCTGATGACCCCCCGCAGATGTGATCCTTAAGGCTGGGTACACACAAGGAGATTTTTGGCCCAACCAACCAATATTTCCATGTCGGGTTGAAAAATCTGAGGTGATTCCGCCGGCGATCCGTCGACCGGTAATACAATTTGTGAGAATCGCACGTGTCATAAAATCACCGTTGATCGTGCGGTCTCCTGTGGACCACACGGCCCGTCCCGGCAAACTGTTATCATGATCAGTGATTCGTCTCGGCTGGAGAAATAGACATTATTATTATCATTATTGTAAATTTATATAGCGCCAACATCTTCCGTAGACTTTACAATTACATGTATATATTCACATCAGGCCCTGCCCTGAATAGCTTACAATCAAAGCACATTTATTTGACACATACAACCTATCAGTATGTCTTTATGATTGTGGGCGAAACCGAAGTGCCCGGAGAAAACCCAGGCAAGCACAGGGAGAACATACAAACTTCTTGCAGATGTGTCTTAAAGTCAATGGGGGGTAAATAGTTCAGAAAGTTCCAATGAACTTTCTGAAATATTACAGAGTAAACTTACCTTACAGGCCTCTGGGAGATGGTCTGGGGAACATGTCTGTGCATGGGGACCAGCAAAAAAAACAGATGTAGCGCACATGCACGCTACTTCTGGTTCTGCGTGGTGCTTTCGGTAATCCTCGATGTTCGAGGATTTCCAAATGTTCGGTAAAACTCAAACAGCTTCCGAAAGTCCCTGAACGGCCGGAGATTCGGCAGTACGCCAACAATCCGGCTGGACGTTCGGGGGTCTAGCGGCTCGAAACTGGGAACTCCTCCTGGGAATTTACAAGGACCTTTGTGGCCCTGACAAGGGCCCTTTGGGGCTTAAGGGGTCCCGCAGTTCAAACCGAGACCCCCCTCCCTGGCCCTTGCGGCCCTTTGTTGGGGGTCCTGCAGCTTGAACCGGGACCCTCGTTGGCTCTTATTAAGAGCCCTTGGGTGGCGTCTTCTGTCTTCCATCCGGTAACACCTGCTCCATTGAGGCCACCAACCCCGAGAAGTACCCCTGCGGCTGGCAGGGGTACCATCGGTGCCAGTGGCCTCGACGAGGCTGATGTTACCGGCATCTTGATCCGAAGCAACGTCTTCGGGCTAGTGACACCAACACCACTGAAGTCGCCAATGGCAGGCAGGTTCACTGCAGCCGCCAGTGAGCCCGCTGGCACCACCGGCCTCAGCGGAGCCGATGTTGCTAGCCACTTCTTTGGTATCCACATTCGAGATCCAATGGAGAAATACTCCTCAACATTGATACTACCCTTTGGTCCACCTGCTAGTTACCTCTTGTGATTCAGGGTACTCCAGAGCCTCACTATTCTGGATCTTCTTTTTTACTGAGACAGCCGTATAAAGTACAGCACCCAGGATTAACATAGTATTTTACTTATAATCATGGATACGGATCGTCGTACGCCAACAATCCGGCTGGACGTTCGGGGGTCTAGCGGCTCGAAACTGGGAACTCCTCCTGGGAATTTACAAGGACCTTTGTGGCCCTGACAAGGGCCCTTTGGGGCTTAAGGGGTCCCGCAGTTCAAACCGAGACCCCCCTCCCTGGCCCTTGCGGCCCTTTGTTGGGGGTCCTGCAGCTTGAACCGGGACCCTCGTTGGCTCTTATTAAGAGCCCTTGGGTGGCGTCTTCTGTCTTCCATCCGGTAACACCTGCTCCATTGAGGCCACCAACCCCGAGAAGTACCCCTGCGGCTGGCAGGGGTACCATCGGTGCCAGTGGCCTCGACGAGGCTGATGTTACCGGCATCTTGATCCGAAGCAACGTCTTCGGGCTAGTGACACCAACACCACTGAAGTCGCCAATGGCAGGCAGGTTCACTGCGGCCGCCAGTGAGCCCGCTGGCACCACCGGCCTCAGCGGAGCCGATGTTGCTAGCCACTTCTTTGGTATCCACATTCGAGATCCAATGGAGAAATACTCCTCAACATTGATACTACCCTTTGGTCCACCTGCTAGTTACCTCTTGTGATTCAGGGTACTCCAGAGCCTCACTATTCTGGATCTTCTTTTTTACTGAGACAGCCGTATAAAGTACAGCACCCAGGATTAACATAGTATTTTACTTATAATCATGGATACGGATCGTCGCAATCTGGAATATTTATACTTACCAGCAGAGCTCAAGCACTTCTCCACTCATGTGTCATCATGTGCTTTGTTTTAGGGGAGGATTCCATACTTTCTATTTATGGAATCATGGCTACTGATTCTTTTCACCTCTTCTTACACTTGCTCATTCTTTGTTATAATGAGCTGAACTGATTTAATTGAAATGGTGTAATGCACTTTGCCTATGGCACTTTGGCCACTAATACTTACCAGTGATCCACTAGGAGAAAACTGACCAACATTCACATTGGCTTATGTTTGGATTCAATGGGTTGGGCTAGTTGTGTTTCATTTAATTTTATTGGTATTTTTGGCCATTTTGTATAAAGTTGATGCTGCAGTATGTTAAACTGTACGAGATGATACATTTTCATGTTTGTCTGTATTAGGTCCTATTGATAAGGCAGCCTTAGGTCACAGTCAATTGGCAATTTCGCTCTGGTTGTTGCTAGTACTTTGAATAGGTCACACGACGGGTTAACCAGTTGACTACGCTATGCGCTTTGCACATAGACTTCATTGCGCACGCACTTCGCTATGTACGCTAGGCGCTAAACAGCTTTTACTTTGCCTATAAAGATAGGATTGAGGCTCAGATATGCTGCACTTTTGAGAAGGACCTACCGTTTCAGTCCTGAAGGCAGCATCTACATGTTCATCAGTGCCGATAATCAGACCTCCACGGGTTACCATGATCACAAGTGTTGAGCCATATACAGGGACAGATGAGTATACCTTATATTATGTTCATTTAGTAACCTTCTGTAGTCATTTATATAGCTACCCACTAGGATAGACATAGACTTAGAACTTGTTACTATTTATACCTTGTACACTTGCTGCTTTACCTAGATGCTGCTAAATGTAAATTATGTATTTTAATGTTTTTAATTGCCTTTTTTGCACATTGTTTTCCCCTGATATGTATGGATCTACTTAAAGGGCAAGTCCAGCCCCAAAATGAAAATAAATCACCCTCCAAAACCCTAAACGGAAATAGTTTGAAATCTGAAATATATAAGTCTAACCTGAAATCCTGCACAATGTCCTGTTGCCCCCGTTTCTGCTTCCTGGTTCTTCCAGTTAGTAACTGTCAGTTATGGATTTGACAGTTGACATTGCAGCCAATGACTGAATTTCTAATCACCTGTCTGCCTCTTCTGAGCATGCTCAGGCTCAGTACAGGCTCAGGACAGGTCACTAAATTCAGTTTCCATGAGACATCCAGAAGCATAGCAGACACACAATAATGAATCTATAGGTAACTATGATATATCAACATATTTTAAAGAGGCCATTCTTTCTAAAATATGTTCTTATTGAGGGTGGAGTTGTCCTTTAATAAAAGTGAATGTATATATTTTGTACACCATAAGAGTAGTGTGCTGCAGATTTTTTCTTCTTCTTGTATTTATATCCTGAGTTCTGCTTAATATATAGCAAGTAATACAGTTGGAGGTGCACTCTTGTCCAAGCTTTGGGTGCAGATGCCTCAAATGGTTTTCCCTTCAACCATAACTGTAACAGCAAACGTAAAGAAGCAGAGGATCGCACTCCAGTCAATTTAAGTCTTTATTGTGGACCACACATAATATATACCTGTTCAGCACCTACCCCAATATACATACGTTTGGGGTACACTAGTGCCATACCTCAATTTATATATTTTTTTGCTAGCCGGTTCTTTCTTCTGCCATCTACTGCGATGGATTCTGAGCTCCACGGAGGATTCCAGCTCTTTAAATTATTTTGCAGACAACCCTAATCCGTTTCTGATTGGTCAAATTTTCAACGCTTGGTTTACACGGTTTACATTTACCAGTCAGATTTTCCAAAATATTATTGGTTACTGTAAACCATGTAAACCAAGCATTGAAAAATTGACCAGTCAGAAATGGAATAGGGTTATAGGCAAACCTATATAAAGAGCTGCAAACCTCCGCGGAGCTCAGAAGTCATCGCAGTAGATGGCAGAAGAAAATAGACGTCGGATCAAGATGCTGGTAACATCGGCCTCATTGAGGCCACCGGCGCCACTGGCAGCCGCAGGGTTACTTCTCGGGGTTGGTGGCCTCAGTGGAGCTGGTGTCATCGGATGGACGACAGAAGCCGCCGCCCAAGGGCTCTTTTAAGAGCCGCTGGGGGTCCCGGTTCGAGCTGCAGGACCCCCAACAAAGGCACTTCTCAGTGCCACAAGGGCCCTATAAGGGCCGGGGATGGGGGTCCCGGTTCAAGCTGCGGGACCCCTTAAGCCCCAAAGGGCCCTTGTCAGGGCCGCAAAGGCACTCATAAGTGCCGGGGAGGGGGGTCCCAGTTTGAGCTGCGGGACCCCTTAAGCCCCAAAGGGCCCTTGTCAGGGCCGCAATGGTCCTTGTAAGGACCCAGGAGGGGGTCCCAGTTTCGAGCTGTGGGACCCCCGATCGCCCGGCCGTGGGATTGACAGCCGTTCGGGGGTTTTCGGAAGCAGCCTTTCAAGGCGTGCCAAACGTTCAAAAATCCTTGTACATTCAAGTATTCTCGAAAATGTTCAAGGATTTTCAAAAATAGTCCCGCGTGTCCGGAAAATCAGTCTAGTTCAGGTTCGTCCAAACTCACAAAGTTCTGCTCAAACTCGGGTTGCAAGGCATCAGTGCTAACCACTGAGTCACCGTACATGACTGATATACCTGATAACTCTTTTCCCCTTGAATATTGAGGATTAGATTTTAGCTACTACAGTGTTAATACACTATAGAGAGGCTGTATTTCTAAATTGCATAGGTAAAATGTATAACCATAGGCTGCAACTTTTTGCAGAGCTCCTGACATTATTACTGCTCTTGTATGTGCACAAAATTTGAACTACATCTTGGGACTTTCAAAGCACAATAGAGGGGAGAGACTTCAACCTTAATGAATATAATTTTGTACAAAACAATAGTGACAGCATTAAAATGACATTAGTAAAAGCAGTGATGGCGTTCGTAGGCGATTTCAGTTTTTCTGAAACAGTAACTAATGCATTATTAAGATTAATGTACACCCTGCTAAAATGTATAAGGAATTGCCTTGGAGTTCTGTACCACTGGTTTTATATGCCAACAGTGTGACTGATTACACTACAGGCTTATGTTACCTTGTCCCCTATATAAATAACTGTACTTTATAACCTTATAAAGTCTTATTTATGACATCACAGACTTGTAAACAATAAGGTATGATGTAACAATTCATTGTTTACAAGATTTCTAATTGGCTTAGTTTAGGTATCAATAGACACTATGGAAACCATATGCAACTGTAACTAGCCAGAAAAACATGGGACATGGCCAAGGAGAAATTTCTGGATAATGTATTGGTATTCTTAATTAACACTCAATGTAAAATACTTTTTCTCACTCTGTTAGGATCAGTAAAATGAAGTGTACATAGGGCAGGGTGGTAGGATTGATAATTTCTACTTTGCTGGGGCTTAGCTAACAGGGGTGCAGGGGATGCGACCACACCAGGGCCCTTGGCCAAGAAGGGGCCCCATTTTGTGCTAAGGTTCCAAAACTATCAGTCTGTGTGCCAACTGTTTTACCAGTGGTCTGTGTACAAAGCATTTTACCATTGTCTGTTGTGCCAATTATTTAACCAGTGCCTGACTGTGTGCAGTGCCAGTTTCCCAACCAGTTTATCAGTGTCTGCATGCCAAGCATTTAACCAGTCTTTGTGCCAACTTTTTTACCAGTGGTTATATACAAAGTATTTTACCACTCTCTGTGTGCCAAGCATTTTACTAGCGTCAGTTGGTTGGTTATTTTAGAAGGTTTGAGGATCTAAGTTTAGAAATACTGTTTGAATCTGATTGAATAGTTTTGCTGGGTGTATGGGGAAAGTATGTTTGTCTGCCTTAAAATGAGTGCCTTTAAAAAATGTTAATGGTGAATTTGGATGTTTTTTATGGAAATGATTATTTGGTTTGCGGTGCCGATTTGTGTTTGCGGCGGTGTTGGGGGGCCCATATCCAAATTTTGCATAAGGGCCCATAAGTCTGTAGCTACGCCACTGTTCCCAATTTCATTTCTGTGAGATGCACCAGCAGTGTTTCAGCACTAATACAGGAAAACCCAGGACACCATGAGAACTGTATGTTCTGGTGCTCCTCAATTATATTGGGAGGTGGGAATAATCAATCCTACCTCCCTGCCCCAGGTACTTTTCATTTTTAAATTTTTTTTTTAGACTTTACATGCTCTTTAAGAATGAGTATTCTGCTATTCACTGATTGGTAGGCCCTATTAATATAGGGGCGGTGACAGTTCATACCAATCCTGCAGTTTAGTAACCATCACATCTGTAACATAGCGTTACTGATCATTATCAGTGTTTTATTGCCACACCGTAATTTTATGGCCATACCGTAAATGGTATAAATGGATAATACCGAACAGTAGTAAAATGCCGCAAAAGTATTGGTATTTTAAGGCCGTGGTCATAAAATACTGATGTAATGGTAAAATACTGCACAGTGGTGGTGGTAAAGTTGCTTTATTGGAACATAGCAATAGCCCCTTATTTAGAACTATGCCCCTGGATTTCCTATTGGGAGATTTAGAAAAGTTAACCTAAAACGTTAGCACTAAATGATGTGAATCTTGTATATTCCATGCCTACTGTAATTTAGAAATATATTAGAAGTCACCTTGTTGTTCTGTTACCTGGGCCATGGACCTTTTGCTTTTATAAAGGGAAGGCACTTCACTGTGAGTTAATATATCCTTATAAACCACAGCAAGGCCTCTGGATTCCCCCTGAAATATTCTAAAAACCCAAAACACACAACACATAGACTGTAATATAAAACTCACCCAGACTGACACCCTGACATAAATGACACACACACAAGAGGTAGAAAGAAGTTTTGTAAAATGCTTTCTTAATCTCCCTCATTTATCTTCAGAGAGCTGGGTTATTGCTGGGGGACCCCTCTCATGCGTAGCACTGTGTATGTGCAGCGGGGGGGTTCCACGGAGCTCTCTCCCTCCTTAAGGAAGCATCCAACAGCAGAAAAATCTCATTTTCCAACAAATAGTTTGTCACAAACTGCAGGACCAGCCATAAATCATAGAAAGGGAGGAGGGGTGGGGAAGTAAGAGAGGGAAGAGACAGCTTGTACAGATACTGAGGGACACGGGCAACCTCTATACAATACAGGGGCCTGAGGGGGGTAGCAGGGCACAAATCACAGACCTCTTATGTGTGACTCCATAACCTTATGGAGTGGAGGTCAAATGCATTGTAATAACACTGTGTGGGTGTGTTTTGGTTGGGAATTTGACCGAAAGGCATACATGCGTCAATTTTTTCCGGACCTTCCGATTGATACAATTGAATTGGCCAAAAACGTGCAGCTTCTGTTAGATAAACTGACAGCAATATCAGGCAGTCTATCAAACAAATGGAAGATATTCTGACTGTCCCATCAGTGGCCACATCTTGAGCGGATCAGAGTGGATTTCAAGCTGAAATCCGATAGATGGTACCAGGTGGTATCGTTTAACTGGTACTTCCGGATTGATATTCGATCAGGAAATATCGATTAGCTACACCATCTTGTAGTCATCATTTTACAGTGTATGGGACTCTTAAGACCTGGTACACACAAGCCATCTTTTTTGCCCTACCCTTCGGATATCCTGATGTTTCAGTATTTTGGTCGAATGTTTTATCCCAAAAACAAAAATGTCCGTTTATGACTAGTAAATTCCAACAAAATCGTCCGGCTCCAATAATTGGTCAATAGATCGTATGTACAATATTAGATCGGAATTAGTATGTACAATGAAAAGATTTACACAAGTCCTTCTGACAATGCTGTTCGATGTCAGGATTATGAAGTGTTTTATCATACAAATGAATATTTGGCCCTTATACATTAACTTTACTAGACTGGAGATTGGTTTTAATTGAATTAAAATAATATTGAATTTCAAATCCATAGCAATGATGTGCCCTTCTATTATAGTAAACACTTACCATCAATATTGGCTGCTCTTTGGCATTACCATCACTGCTTCTGCACCCAAACTTTCTGTTTTATCTCAGACCCTCTCTTTACACTGTGTTCTACTTACTCCGTTAGGTTATCTTCATTTTACCAACTCCTTTTTTCTGAACCCCTTTTAGACCCGTCTCATCTTCTCCATTCCATCAGAAATCTCAAATTTTTCTTCCTTTGACTTTTTCTCATTTACCCATTTCTCTGCAAACTTAATGTATTTGCTCTGCTCCATATCTTACAATATCTCCATTATGCCACCTACAGGTCTGGTTTCCAGTTTATGGGGGCACCTGGCTAAAAGAAGGTGTTGAGAGCCCACACAGCCCTCAACAATTCAAAGTCTATGGATTGAAAGTCATCTTAGAAGTTAAGGAACTGGTGTTTTCCCCTATGGTAAAATAGTCCATGACCATTCACTACACTTCTAAACACGCTTCTTATAGTATCTGTGTTAGTATTCTACTACTCTTGAACCCTCTGGTCCCTTTGACTTATCTGTTCCATCTCTTTGTATCTCCATTGGATGTACCCATCTAAACGTCTCTGCTCCATCTCATTGTATTGTGCCTCCATTGTATAAAACCACCTAAACTCCACTGTTTCATTGCATTGTATCTCCATTGGACATACTCTCTTAAACCTCTCAGCTTCATCTTATTTTATCTCAATGGGATGTAACCATCTAAGATTCTCAACTCAATTGCACTGTGTCTCCATGGGATTTAAGCTTCTAAGTTTCTCAGCTCCGTACCTCTCAATTTTTTTCCCCTTCTCTTTTACCATGTGACGTTTGGTTTTATTTCTCACTTTTCTGTATAGTTTTGCTACTACTTGGGAGTATTCTCTCCCTTCCTCTAATTAACCTGTTTACACTATTACTTCTTTACATTCCCCCTTCCCCCCCCTTCAGCACACACACACACATACATTTATTCCCCTCTTGACTCTGTCAGTGTAGGATCCCCCAGGACAAAGTCTGGAATACAAGGGAGAAAGAGAGAGACAAGGCAGCATCCTGTAGGAGAGGAGGGAGAACGAAGCCTGGGAACTAGAGGGAGGTGCAAAGCTCAGCTGAGGAGTCAGGATTTAATTCAATGCATCATTAACTAGTCCTCTGTATGCACTGTCCCCGATATATCATCCATGCTCAGTAAACAGCCGCCTGACACTGCATTAGCCTGGAAATGAATTCTCACTTTTATAGGGAAATTGCAAATCCGCCAAGAAGAAAAGGGGGGGAAACGACAGAGGGAGGGAAAGAAATTATTAAGAAAAGAGAGAGGGAAAAGAGCAACAAACACACACAGATATGGGAGACAATAGAGAGGCTGGAAATGTGGAGGAAACATGTTTTACATGAAATCAATAGGATTACTGTCAGGGGGGTCACCTTTATACACTGAGCCCAAATCTCAGTGATTTGTTTGAAATGCCCTCTGGCTGCTGGTTACAGTTGTACTGCCTGGATGTCACATGCCGTTGCAACACCAGCAGGTATCACAGGGTAATGCATTGCGGGCTGGTCATACACTGTGCAGATGATGGGCCTGTTCCCTTAACTAGGGCCACTATTAGGGGAGGTACAGAAGGAACTATAGGGGGCCAGGGCCGGATTTATACTTTTTTCTCCCCTAGGCCAGCTAACTTGTACTGCCTGTACACCTGTACGCGGTCATTTATTGGCTGAAGCAGAGCTTTGTAATTGGGAGAGGGACCTGCCCCCCTAGCAAATCTGCAAATGCTGCCTATTTCTGATTTAACAGAAACCGGTAAAGCTCTGCTGTGTGCCAACTAATGTGCATTGTGTAAATTTAAAATGGGGATGCAATGCTGCTTTACCCTTTTCTTTCTTTTTTTCTTTCTTTTTGCCGCCCCTGGTGGCTGTGCTGCCCTAGGCCATGGCCTAGGTGGCCTAGTGGGAAATCCGGCCCTGTAGAGGGCCCAATCAAATGGTCCTTGTACAGATTAGTGGCCACAAACAGTGTCACACGGGACTGTTGGGGTCCACCAGGAAATCTGAGACCGGGGGCCCACCTAACATTTCATATCTCTTTTATCACTCATTTGCATCTCTCTTTCTCCTACTTACTACTATTGTTTATTAGAATTCATTTCTTACTGTCCCTTTAACTCTGTTTTTACATTTTAGTTGTTTTTTCTGTTTTCTAGGGTGAATGGGCTGTGGGCCCACCGGGGGATTCCCCTGTAATCCTGATGGCCAGAAATAAACCTAGTACACTGGGCAAAAATGTACCTAGTACACTGGGCAGAAATGTACTTAGTACACTGGGCAGAGATGTACCTAGTACACTGGGCAGAAATGTACCTAGTACATTGGGCAGAAATGTACCTAGTACATTGGGCAGAAATGTAGCTAGTACATTGGGCAGAAATGTACCTAGTACATTGGGCAGAAATGTGGACGCTAGTACACTGTGGGCTAGAAATGTACTAGTACACATGGGGTTCAGAAATTTACCTATAGTTATGCACTGGGCGAAATGTGTCCCCTAGTTACACACACTGGCAGAATGGTACGTATGTACACTGGGCAGAGATGTTACCACGAGGCTAAGTGACGATGGCTACGTAGAAATGTTACCTCTAGTACAATTGGGCAGTAGATGTAGCCTAGTACACTGGCGATAATGTACTAGTACACTGGGCAGAATGTACCTAGTACATGGGCAGAAATGTACCTAGTACAATTGGGCAGAAATGTACCTAGTACATGGGCAGAAATGTATCTAGTACATTGGCAGAAATGTACCTAGTACATTGGGCAGAAATGTTATCCTAGTACATTGGGCAGAAATGTACCTAGTACTTGGGCAGAATGTACCTAGTACATGGGCAGAAATGTCCTAGTTACATTGGGCAGAATATGTACCTAGTACACTGGCAAAATGGTACCTAGTACACTGGCAGAATGTACCTAGTACACTAGGCAAGATGTTACCTAGTACACTGGGCAGAAATGTACCTAGTACACTGGGCAGAAATGTGAGCGCTAGGTGCATTTGGGCAGAAATGTAGCCTAGTACATTGGGCAGAAATGTACCTAGTACATTGGGCAGAATGTACCTAGTACATGGGCAGAAATGTACCTAGTACATTGGGCAGAATTGTACCTAGTCATTGGGCAGAAATGTACCTAGTACCTGGGCAGAAATGTACCTAGTACACTGGGCAAAATGTACCTAGTACACTGGGCAGAGATGTACCTAGTACACCTGGGCAGAAATTACCTAGTACACTGGGCAGAAAGTACCATAGTCACTGGCAGAATGTACTAGTACACTGGCAGAGATGTACCTAGTACACTGGGCTAGAAATGTACCTAGTACGAAGCTGGGCAGAATGTACCTAGTACACTGGGCAGAAATGTACTCCAAGTACACTGGCAGAAATGTACCTAGTACACTGGGCAGAAATGTACCTAGTTACATGGGCAGAAATGTACCTAGTACATGGGCAGAAATGTACCTAGTACACTGGGGTCAGACAGATGTACCTAAGTAGGCCCATGGGCAGAAATGTACCTAGTACACTGGGCAGAAATGTACCTAGTACACTGGGCTAGAAATGTACCTGTACACTGGCAGAAATGCCTAGTACACATAAGTCCTAGTACATTGGGCAGAATGTACCTAGTACACTGGGCAGATGTACCTAGTACACTGGGGCTAAGAATGTACCTAGTACACTGGCAGAAATGTACCTAGTAGTCATACTGGGTGCTATGGGCGTTTATCATTCTAAATAGATATCGAGTGCAACGTTCCCCCTCGGTGGTGTTTCGCCATCGGTGGCCCAATATCTTTAGTAACGGCTTTAATAAGCGTGGGGCGGGTGTGTGTGGGCCTCTGATCTCTGCCGGCGGGGTCGTAGCGCGTACGTCGGCGCGGCCATAGTAGGACAGGACGGACTGTCTGCTGGCATGGCTTCCCTATGCCTAGGACTCGCGGCGTGGCGCTTCTGACTCTGAGTCTCCGAGTCTTACCTATGGGGAGTGACGAGTGAGACGAGGAGGAGTCTGGAGGACTCAATACATTCCTGGGCTGGCCTGGCTCCCTGGCTGAGAGAGACGCTGACACTCTGCAGTCTGCATGAAAAAGTAGGCGGGGCCAATACGCCAGTAGGGGCTGGGCCTGGGTTTACCAAGTTGGGACTCTGAGAGCCTGGGGCTGCCTATAAAGGCGTTTGCTCCACCTTTCTTGCTTCCCTACATTATTAGACAGGAGTTTGAGATCTAATACAGTGACCATTAACCACTACATTATTAGACAGGAGTTTGAGATCTAATACAGTGACCATTAACGCTACATTATTAGACAGGAGTTTGAGATCTAATACAGTGACCATTGGATCTTTTCTTTTCAGAAAGTTTCGGAATGGGAAACCCCCATTCGCTATTGGCTCAGCGCATTGCCTAGAGGAGGTAAGCGAGTGATAACGGCTCTCGGGACACAGACCTGTTCATGTTTAGAAACTACAAATCCCAGCATGCCTTAGATGCAGAATGTTTCATTTCCAAAACATCTGGAGGGCCAAAGTTTGACATCACTGATCTGGGCAGAAATGTACCTAGTACATTGGGCAGAAATGTACCTAGTACACTGGGCAGAAATGTACCTAGTACAGAACTTAAGACAGAGGTTTGAAATTGGAAGGGATTATTAGGGAATGGGGATAGGAGGATTATTCATTCAATTTCAATTATTCAATTTTCAATCATTCCTAAAAAACAACTTATGCTGCCTGCTTGTGCTTGTGCCTGGTATTTGATTAATATACATTATTGTGTGACCTAAAAAATGTCACGCTACGTGCGGCGAAAATAAGCCTTTATGTATTTTATGGGTGTGGGTAATTGTGGGCGTGACAGGGGGCATCAAAAATTTTGCCCAGAAGTGCCCCGGATCTTTCACAGCTCTAGATACGCCCCTGCTGGGCAGAAATGTACCTAGTACACTGGGTAGAAATGTACCTAGTACGCAGCCGCCAGTGAGCCCGCTGGCACCACCGGCCTAGCGGAGCCGATGTTGCTAGCCACTTTTTGGTATCACATTCGAATCCAATGGAGAAATACTCCTCAACATGATACTACCCTTGTCCACACTGCTAGTTACCTCTTGTGATTCAGGTACTCCAGAGCCTCACTATCTGGATCTTCTTTTTATGAGACAGCCGTAAAGTACAGCACCCAGGATTAACATAGTATTTTACTTATAATCATGGATACGGATCGTCCCAATCTGGAATATTTATACTTACCAGCAGAGCTCAAGCATTCTCCACTCATGTGTCATCATGTGCTTTGTTTTAGGGGAGGATTCCATACTTTCTATTTATGGAATCATGGCTACTGATTCTTTTCACCTCTCTTACACTTGATATTGTTGTTATATGGAGTGAACTGATTTAATTGAAATGGGTGTAATGCACTTTGCCTATGCACTTTGGCCACTAATACTTACCAGTGATCACTAGGAAAAACGACCAACATTCACATTGGCTTATGTTTGGATTCAATGGGTTGGGCTAGTTGGTTTCATTAATTTATTGGTATTTGTGGCCATTTTGTATAAAGTTGTGCTGCAGTATGTTAAACGTAGAGATGACATTTTCATGTTGTCTGTATTAGGTCCTATGATAAGGCAGCCTTAGGTCACAGTCAATTGGCAATTTCGCTCTGGTTGTTGCTGTACTTTGAATAGGTCACACGACGAGGTTAACCAGTTTGACTCATTACGCTATGCGCATTTGCACATAGACTTCATTGCGCACGACTTCGCTAGTACGTAGGCGCTAAACAGCTTTTACTTTGCCTATAAAGATAGAGAGGCTCATGCTGAACTTGAGAAGGACCTACCGTTTCACGTCCTGAAGGAGCATCTACATGTTCATCAGTGCCGATATCGACCTCCACGGTTACCATGATCACAAGTGTTGAGCCATATACAGGGACAAGAGAGTATAATCTTTATTATGTTCATTAGTAACCTTCTGTAGTCATTTATATAGCTACCCACTAGGATAGACATAGACTTAGAACTTGTTACTATTTATACCTTGTACACTTGTGCTTTAGCTAGATGCTGCTAAATGTAAATTATGATTTTAATGTTTTTAATTCTTTTTTGCACATTGTTTTCCCCTGATATGTAGGATCTACTTAAAGGCAAGTCCAGCCCCAAAAGAAAAAAAACCCTCCCAAACCCTAACGGAAATAGTTTGAAATCTGAAATATATAAGTCTAACCTGAAATCCTGCACATGTCCTGTTGCCCCCGTTGTCTGTTCCTGGGTCTTCCATTAGTAACTGTCAGTTATGGATTGACAGATTCAGCCAATGACTGAATTTCTAACACCTGTCTGCCTCTTCTGAGCATGCTCAGGCTCAGTACAGGCTCAGGACAGGTCACTAAATTTCAGTTTCCATGAGACATCCAGAGCATAGCAGACACACAATAATGAATCTATAGGTAACTATGATTATTCAACAATTTTTAAGAGGCCATTTTTCTAAAATATGTTCTTATTGAGGGGGAGTTGTCCTTTAATAAAGTGAATGTATATATTTTGTACACCATAAGAGTAGTGTGCTGCAGATTTTTTCTTCTTTGTATTTATATCCGAGTTCTGCTTAATATATAGCAAGTAATACAGTTGGGGTGCATCTTGTCCAGCTTGGGTGCAGATGCCTCAAATGGTTTTCCCTTCAACCATAACTGTAACAGCAAACGTAAAGAAGCAGAGGATCGCACTCCAGTCAATTTAAGTCTTTATTGTGGACAACACATAATATATACCTGTTCACGCACCTACCCCAATATACATACGTTTGGGGTACTAGGCCATACCTCAATTTATTATATTTTTGCTAGCGGTTCTTTCTTCTGCCATCTACTGCGATGGATTCTGAGCTCCCGGAGGATTCCGCTCTTAATGTATTGCAGAACCCTAATCCGTTTCTGATTGGTCAAATTTTCAACGCTTGGTTTAAGGTTTACATTTACCAGTCAGATTTTCCAAAATATGTATTGGTTACTGTAAACCATGTAAACCAAGCATTGAAAATTGAACAGTCAGAATGGAATAGGGTATAGGCAAACCTATATAAAGAGCTGCAAACCTCCGCGGAGCTCAGAAGTCATCGCAGTAGATGGCAGAAGAAAATAGACGTGTCGGATCAAGATGGTAACATCGGCCTCATTGAGGCCACCGGCGCCACTGGCAGCCGCAGGGTTACTTCTCGGGGTTGGTGGCCTCAGTGGAGCTGGTGTCATCGGATGGAGACAGAAGCCGCCGCCAAGGGTCTCTTTAAGAGCCGCTGGGGGTCCCGGTTCGAGCTGCAGGACCCCCAACAAAGGCACTTCTCAGTGCCACAAGGGCCCTATAAGGGCCGGGGATGGGGGTCCCGGTTCAAGCTGCGGGACCCCTTAAGCCCCAAAGGGCCTTGTCAGGGCCGCAAAGGCACTCATAAGTGCCGGGGAGGGGGGTCCAGTTTGAGCTGCGGGACCCCTTAAGCCCCAAAGGGCCCTTGTCAGGGCCGCAATGGTCCTTGTAAGGACCCAGGAGGGGTCCCGTTTCAGCTGTGGGACCCCATCGTCCTGGGTGGGATTGAAGCCGTTCGGGGGTTTTCGGAAGCAGCCTTCAAGGCGTGCCAAACGTTTCAAAAATCCTTGTACATTCAAGTATTCTCGAAAATGTTAAGGATTTTCAAAATAGTCCCGCGTGTCCGGAAAATCAGTCTGTCAGGTTGCGTCCAAACTCACAAAGTTTCGCTCAAACTCGGGTTGCAAGGCATCAGTGCTAACCACTGAGTCACCGTACATGACTGATATACCTGATAACTCTTTTCCCTGAATATTGAGGATTAGATTTAGCTACTACAGTGTTAATACACTATAGAGAGGCTGTATTTCTAAATTGCATAGGTAAAATGTATAACCATAGGCTGCAACTTTTTGCAGAGCTCCTGACATTATTACTGCTCTTGTATGTGCACAAAATTTGAAATACATCTTGGACATTTCAAGCAAAATAGAGGGGAGAGACTTCAACCTAATGAATATATTTTGTATAAAACAATAGTGACAGCATTAAATGACATTAGTAAAAGCAGTGATGGCGTTCGTAGGCGATTTCAGTTTTTCTGAAACAGTAACTAATGCATTATAAGATTAATGTACACCCTGCTAAAATGTTAAGGAATTGCCTTGGAGTTCTGTACCACTGGTTTTATATGCCAACAGTGTGACTGTTACACTACAGGCTTATGTTACCTTGTCCCCTAATAAATAACTGTACTTTATAACTTATAAAGTCTTATTTATGACATCACAGACTTGTAAACAATAAGGTATGATGTAACAATTAATTGTTTACAAGATTTTAATTGGCTTAGTTTAGGTATCAATAGACATATGGAAACCATATGCAACTGTAACTAGCCCAAAACATGGGCATGGCCAAGGAGAAATTTCTGGATAATGTATTGGTATTCTTAATTAACACTCAATGTAAAATACTTTTCTCACTCTGTTAGGATCAGTAAATGAAGTGTACATAGGGCAGGGTGTAGGATTGATAATTTCTACTTTGTGGGGCTTAGTAACAGGGTGCAGGGGATGCGACCACACCAGGGCCCTGGCCAAGAAGGGGCCCCATTTTGTGCTAAGGTTCCAAAACTACAGTCTGTGTGCCAACTGTTTTACCAGTGTGTCTGTGTACAAAGCATTTTTACCATTGTTTGTGTGCCAATTATTTAACCAGTGCCTGACTGTGTGCAGTGCCAGTTTCCAACCAGTTTATCAGTGTCTGCATGCCAACATTAACCAGTCTTTGTGCCAACTTTTTTACCAGTGGTTATATATATACATCCAAGCATTTTACTAGCGTCAGTTGGTTGGTTATTTAGAAGGTTTGAGGATCTAAGTTTAGAAATACTGTTTGATCTGATTGAATAGTTTTGCTGGGTGTTGGGAAAGTATGTTTGTCTGCCTTAAAATGAGTGCCTTTAAAAATGTTAATGGTGAATTGGATGTTTTTTATGGAAATGATTATTGGTTTGCGGTGCGATTTGTGTTGGCGGCGGTGTTGGGGGGCCCATATCCAAATTTGCATAAGGGCCCATAAGTCTGTAGCTACGCCACTGTTCCCAATTTATTTCTGTGAGATGCACAGCAGTGTTTCAGCACTAATACAGGAAAACCCAGGACACCATGAGAACTGTATGTTCTGGTGCTCCTCAATTATATTGGGAGGTGGGAATAATCAATCCTACCTCCCTGCCCCAGGTAATTTTCATTTTTAAATTTTTTTTTAGACTTTACATGCTCTTTAAGAATGAGTATTCTGCTATTCACTGTGGTGCCCTATAGGGGCGGTGACAGTTCATACCAATCCTGCAGTTATAACCATCACATCTGTACATAGCGTTACTGATCATTATCAGTGTTTTATTGCCACACCAGTAATTTGAGGCCATACCGTAAATGGTATAAATGGATAATACCGAACCGTAGTAAATGCCGCAAAAGTATTGGTATTTAAGGCCGTGGTCATAAATACTGATGTAATGGTAAAATACTGCACAGTGGTGGTGGTAAAGTTGCTTATTGGAACATAGCAATAGCCCCTTATTTAGAACTATGCCCCTGGATTTCCTATTGGGAGATTTAGAAAAGTTAACCTAAAAGTTAGCACTAAATGATGTGAATCTTGTATATTCCATGCCTACTGTAATTTAGAAATATATTAGAAGTCACCTTGTTGTTCTGTTACCTGGCCATGGACCTTTTGCTTTTATAAAGGGAAGGCACTTCACTGTGAGTTAAATAATCCTTATAAACCACAGCAAGGCTCTGGATTCCCCCTGAAATATAAAACCCAAACACACAACACATAGACTGTATATAAAAATCACCCAGACTGACACCTGACATAAATGACACACACACAAGAGGTAGAAGAAGTTTTGTAAAATGCTTTCTTAATCTCCTCATTTATCTTCAGAGAGCTGGGTTATTGCTGGGGGACCCCTCTCATGCGTAGCACTGTGTATGTGCAGCGGGGGGTTCCACGGAGCTCTCTCCCTCCTTAAGGAAGCATCCAACAGCAAAAAATCTCATTTTCCAACAAATAGTTTGTCACAAACTGCAGGACCAGCCATAAATCATAGAAGGGAGGGGGGTGGGGGTAAGAGAGGGAAGAGACAGCTTGTACAGATACTGAGGGACACGGGCAACCTCTATACAATACAGGGGCCTGAGGGGGTAGCAGGGCACAAATCACAGACCTCTATGTGTGACTCCAAACCTTATGGAGTGGAGGTTCAAATGCATTGTAATAACACTGTGTGGGGGGTTTTGGTGGGGATTTGACCGAAAGGCATACATGCGTCAATTTTTTCGACCTCGATTGATACAATTGAATTGGCCAAAACGTGAGCTTCTGTTAGATAAACTGAACAGCAATATCAGGCAGTCTATCAACAAATGGAAGATATTCTGACTGTCCCATCAGTGGCCACATCTTGAGCGGATCAGAGTGGATTTCAAGCTGAAATCCGATAGATGGTACAGGTGGTATCGTAAATGGTACTTCCGGATTGATATTCGATCAGGAAATATCGATTAGCTACACCATCTTGTAGTCATCATTTACAGTGTATGGGACTCTTAAGACCTGGTACACACAAGCCACTTTTTTGCCCTACCCTTCGGATATCCTGATGTTCAGTATTTTGTCGAATGTTTATCCCAAAAACAAAAATGTCCGTTATGAATAGTAAATTCCAACAAAATCGTCCGGCTCCAATAATTGGTCAATAGATCGTATGTACAATATTAGATCGGAATTAGTATGTACAATGAAAAGATTTACACAAGTCCTTCTGACAATGCTGTTCGATGTCAGGATTATGAAGTGTTTTATCATACAAATGAATATTTGGCCCTTATACATAACTTTACTAGACTGGAGATTGGTTTTAATTGAATTAAAATAATATTGAATTCAAATCCATAGCAATGAGTGCCCTTCTATATAGTAAAACACTTACCATCAATATTGGCTGCTCTTTGGCATTACCATCAATGCTTCTGCACCCAACTTTCTGTTTACTCAGACCCTCTCTTTACAATGTGTTCTACTTACTCCGTTAGGTTATCTTCTTTACCAACTCCTTTTTCTGAACCCCTTTTAGACCCGTCTATCTTCTCCATTCCATCAGAAATCTCAAATTTTCTTCCTTTGACTTTTTCTCATTTACCCATTTCTCTTCAAACTTAATGTATTTGCTCTGCTCCATATCTTACAATATCTCCATTATGCACCTACGGTCTGGTTTCCAGTTTATGGGGGCACCTGGCTAAAAGAAGGTGTTGAGAGCCCACACAGCCCTCAACAATTCAAAGTCTATGGATTGAAAGTCATCTTAGAAGTTAAGGAACTGGTGTTTTCCCCTATGGTAAAATAGTCCATGACCATTCACTACACTTCTAAACAGCTTCTTATAGTATCGTGTTAGTATTCTACTACTCTTGACCTCTGGTCCCTTTCTTATCTGTTCCATCTCTTTTATCTCCATTGGATGTACCCATCTAACGTCTCTGCTCCATCTCATTGTATTGTGCCTCCATTGTATAAAACCACCTAAACTCCACTGTTTCATTGCATTGTATCTCCATTGGACATACTCTCAAACCTCTCAGCTTCATTATTTTATCTCAATGGGATGTAACCATCTAAGTTCTCAACTCAATTGCACTGTGTCTCCATGGGATTTAAGCTTCTAAGTTTCTCATCTCCGTACTCTCAATTTTTTCCCCTTCTCTTTTACCATGTGACGTTTGGTTTTATTTCTCACTTTCTGGTAAGTTTTGCTACTACTTGGGAGTATTCTCTCCTTCCTCTAATTAACCTGTTTACACTATTACTTTTTACATTCCCCCTTCCCCCCCTTCAGCAACACACACACACATACATTTATTCCCCTCTTGACTCTGTCAGTGTAGGATCCCCCAGGACAAAGTCTGGAATACAAGGGAGAAAGAGAGAGACAAGGCAGCATCCTGTAGGAGAGGAGGGAGAACGAAGCCGGGAACTAGAGGGAGGTGCAAAGCTCAGCTGAGGAGTCAGGATTTAATTCAATGCATCATTAACTAGTCCTCTGTATGCACTGTCCCGATATATATATGCTCAGTAAACAGCCGCCTGACACTGCATTAGCCTGGAAATGAATTCTCACTTTTATAGGGAAATTGCAAATCCGCCAAGAAGAAAAGGGGGGGAAACGACAGAGGAGGGAAAGAAATTATTAAGAAAAGAGAGAGGGAAAAGAGCAACAAACACACACAGATTGGGAGACAATAGAGAGGCTGGAAATGTGGAGGAAACATGTTTTTACATGAAATCAATAGGATTACTGTCAGGGGGGTCACCTTTATACACTGAGCCCAAATCTCAGTGATTTGTTTGAAATGCCCTCTGGCTGCTGGTTACAGTGTACTGCCTGGATGTCACATGCGTTGCAACACCAGCAGGTACAGGGTAATGCATTGCGGGCTGGTCATACACTGTGCAGATGATGGGCCTGTTCCCTTAACTAGGGCCACTATTAGGGGAGGTACAGAAGGAACTATAGGGGCCAGGGCCGGATTTATACTTTTTTCTCCCTAGGCCAGCTAACTTGTACTGCCTGTACACCTGTACGCGGTCATTTATGGCTGAAGCAGAGCTTTGTAATTGGGAGAGGGACCTGCCCCCCTAGAAATCTGCAAATGCTGCCTATTTCTGATTTAACAGAAACCGTAAAGCCTGCTGTGTGCCAACAATGTGCATGTGTAAATTTAAATGGGGATGCAATGCTGCTTTTCCCTTTTCTTTCTTTTTTTCTTTCTTTTTGCCGCCCCTGGTGGCTGTGCTGCCTAGGCCATGGCCTAGGTGGCCTAGTGGGAAATCGGCCCTGTAGAGGGCCCAATCAATGGTCCTTGTACAGATTAGTGGCCACAAACGTGTCACACCGGGACTGTTGGGGTCCACCAGGAAATCTGAGACCGGGGCCCACCTAACATTTCATATCTCTTTTATCACTCATTTGCATCTCTCTTTCTCTACTTACTACTATTGTTTATTAGAATTCATTTCTTACTGTCCCTTTAACTCTGTTTTTACATTTTAGTTGTTTTTTCTGTTTTCTAGGGTGAATGGGCTGTGGGCCCACCGGGGGATTCCCCTAGCCTGATGGCCAGAAATAAACCTAGTACACTGGGCAAAATGTACCAGTACACTGGGCAGAAATGTACTTAGTACAACTGGGCAGAGAGTACCTAGTAACTGGGCAATGCTAGACATGGAAATGTACCTGATGGCAGAATGTAGCTAGTACATTGGGCAGAAATGTACCTAGTACATTGGGCAGAAATGTACCTAGTACATTGGGCAGAAATGTACCTAGTACATTGGGCAGAAATGTACCTAGTACATTGGGCAGAAATGTACCTAGTACACTGGGCAGAAATGTACCTAGTACATTGGGCAGAAATGTACCTAGTACACTGGGCAGAAATGTACCTAGTACACTGGGCAGAAATGTACCTAGTACACTGGGCAGAGATGTACCTAGTACACTGGGCAGAGATGTACCTAGTACACTGGGCAGAAATGTACCTAGTACACTGGGCAGAAATGTACCTAGTACACTGGGCAGAGATGTACCTAGTACATGGGCAGAAATGTACCTAGTACACTGGGCAGAAATGTACCTAGTACACTGGGCAGAAATGTACCTAGTACACGGGCAGAAATGTACAACTAGTACACTGGGCAGAAATGTACCTAGTACACTGGGCAGAAATGTACCCTAGTACACTGGGCAGAAATGTACCTAGACACGGGCAGGAAAAGAGGCAGAAAAAAAGAATGGAAAGTACTAGACACTGGCAAAGAGAGAAAGAATTGGCAGGCAGGAGAAAGAATAGGGGCAAAATGTACCTAGTAATTGGGCAGAATGTACATACATGGGCAGAAAGTACCTAGTACACTGGGCGAGAACGGAAGGAGAAAGAAAAAAGGGGAGAGAGAGGGAGAAGGAGAAAGGACAGAGGGGGAAGACTGAGGGGAGAGGAAGGGAAGCAGAAGGAAAGAACTGGGGAAAGAGAGGGAGAAAGTAGGGAAGAGAGAGAAGGAGAAAGGGGAGGAGGAAGAGAGAAGAATGAGGCAGGGAGAAGAGAGCGAAGGGGGAGAGAGAGAGAAAGAAAAGAAGGGGGAGAAAGAAATGTACCTAGTACACTGGGCAGAATGTACCTAGTACATCTGGGCAGAAATGTACCAGTACACTGGCAGGGAAAGGAAGGGGAGAACGGGAGAAATGTACCTAGTACACTGGCAGGGAAAGAAGAATGTACCTAGTACACTGGGCAGAAATGTACCTAGTACATTTGCAGACAGAAATGTAACCTAGTACACTGGCAGAAATGTACCTAGTACTGGACAGAAATGTACCTAGTACACTGGGCAGAAATGTTACCTGTACTTTGACAGAAATGTACCTAGCCACACTGGGCAGAGATGTACCTAGTACACTGGGCGAGAAATGTACCTAGTACACTGGGCAGAAATGTACCTAGTACACTGGGCAGAAATGTACCTAGTACTTTGGACAGAAATGTACCTAGTACACTGGGCAGAAATGTACCTAGTACTTTGGACAGAAATGTACCTAGTACACTGGGCAGAAATGTACCTAGTACACTGGGTAGAATGTACTAGGACATGGGCAGAAATGTACCTAGTACACTGGCGAAATGTACCTAGTACACTGGCAGAAATGTACCTAGTACAATGGGTAGGAATGTACCTAGTACTTTGGACAGAAATGTACCTAGCACAACTGGGCAGAGATGTACCTAGTACATGGGCAGAAATGTACCTAGTAACTGGGCAGAAATGTACTAGTACACTTGGGCAGAAAATGTACCTAGTACTTTGGGACGAATGACCTAGTACACTGGGCAGAAATGTACCTAGTACATTGGCAAAAAAGTGCCTAGTACACTGGGCAGAAATGTACCTAGTACTTGGCAAAATGTACCAGTAAACTGGGGCAGAAATGTACCTAGTACACTGGGCAGAAATGTACCTAGTACACTGGGCAGAAATGTAGCCTAGTACATTGGGCAGCAGAAATGTGCCTAGTCATATCTGGGCAGAAATGTACCTAATACACTGGGCAGAAATGTGCCTAGTACACTGGGCAGAAATGTACCTGTACACTGGGCAGAAATGTGCCTAGTACATTGGGCGGCAGAAATGTGCCTAGTACATTGGGCAGAAATGTACCTAGTACACTGGGCAGAAATGTACTAGTACACTTGGGCAGAAATGTACCTAGTACATTGGCAGAAATGTACCTAGTACAGTGGCAGAAAGGTTACTAGTCACACTGGCAGAAATGTACCTAGTACACTGGGCAGAAATGTACCTAGTACACTGGCAGAGATGTACCTAGTACATTGGCAGAAATGTACCTAGTACACTGGGCAGAAAGTACCTAGTCATTGGGCAGAAAGTACCTAGTACACTGGGCAGAAATGTGCCTAGCACACTGGGCAGAAATGTTACTAGCCAATTGGGCAGAAATGTACACTAGTACACTGGCAGAAGTACCTAGTACACGGCAGAAAGGCCTGTAAGTGCAGAAATGTACCTAGTACATGGGCAGCTGTACCTAGTACACTGGGCAGAAATGTACCTAGTACACTGGGCGAAATGTACCTAGAATTGGGCAGAAATGTACCTAGTACACGGGGCAGAAATGTGCCTAGTTACAATGGGCAGAAATGTACCTAGTACACGTGCAGAAATTACCTAGTACACTAGAATGAGCACACTGGGGAATGTCCCTAGTACACGGGTAGAAAGTACCTAGCACATGGGCCAGAAATGTACCTAGTTACCACTGGGCAGAAATGTAGCAGTACACATGGGTAGAAATGTACCTAGTACACTGGGCAGAAAATGTACTAGTACATGGGCAGAAATGTACCTAGTACACTGGGCAGAAATGTACCTAGTACACTGGGCAGAAATGTACCTAGTACACTGGGCAGAAATGTACCTAGTACACTGGGCAGAAATGTACCTAGTACACTGGGTAGAAATGTACCTAGTACAACTGGGACAGAATGTACCTAGTACAACTGGGCAGAAATGTAGCGAGTACACTGGGCAGCAAATGTACTAGTACACTGGCAGGAAATGTAGCAGTACACGGGCAGAAATGTACCTAGTACACTGGGTAGAAATGTACCTAGTACACTGGGCAGAAATGTACCTAGTACACTGGGTAGAAATGTACCTAGCACACTGGGTAGAAATGTACCTAGTACACTGGGTAGAAATGTACCTAGTATGGGACCCTTAATGGGACTTGTGAAACATTAGTGACTGTGTTGTAGCATAACCCCCCCCCCTCCCCAGTGTGGATGGACTACAACTACCATGAACCTTTGCTAAGCTAGACGAGCCCCAGTGATATAATTTATAGGTCACTTTCAGCTGGAGGGCTAGTTTTATTCTACATTAGCTACATATCATTTAAGGAAAGAGAAAGGAAAGGCAGTAGAAATGTGTTGGGGAAAGTGAAGTATAGACAGAAACGCTGGGGGAGAAATGGATAGAGAGATGGAGAGGGAAGAGAAAATGGAAAGGCAATTATCGAAATCATTAGGCGTGGAGTTTCTCCTCCGCGCGCCACAACACTTACTACTTAACTCTGTCCTGCCCATAGGATGCTGGTGTTAAAGTGATATACAGACCTGTGCAGTGCAGACATTGTTTTAGCTTTTATTTTATGACATTAAGGGAAATAGTAAAGACTTGTGTCGAACAAATAAAGCAGCAACTCAGAGGTATTTATTTTGACCTTGTTACGCGTGATCAACTCCCAGCATTCTCTGCCGGCCGGGATCACCAAAAGTGTTCTCTCTAAGGGCAAATTTATTAACCCGCAGTATGGGAAAGTTCCAATCCTACGGGCTATCGTGAAAGTATGTCTGTGGTCGTACATTTATGGCTGTATAATACCAAGCGGTGATATATTACATCATGTTCATTGAAATGATGATTGTTAAAGGCGCAGTATTACGAAATAGCGATAACTTCCCTTAATGAATATGGACCCTTACCCTATGCCCACTGGTTCACCCCAGTGCTTTGTCCAAGTTTACATTATTTCTCCTAGTTAAGGGCTAACTTGTAGCTTCTACCAGTCTCCAGCCTCTATAAAGTGCTTACTCTGTGTTTGACCCAATCCTTGTCCACCCGCAAGGATCCTTCTATCTGTACCCACAATACTGATTACTAGTTATTTACTACATTGAATCGACTGTAATATCTAACACGTCTCATTCGCTCTCATGCAACACACGTAGGTAGAAAAAGACAAGGAAATCCATTTTGTGTTCACACGCATTGCATTCTTTTTTGCATTGTGTAGTGTGAACAAGGCCCTTAAATACACATTCTAAGTACCAATCCTACACTCCATGTATCTGGGCCCAGATAAGTATTTTCAGGGAGATTTACCAAGAGCCACAGCCTTTTTGATCTCTCCCTGCTGCTCTGTCCTCTCCTCTGCAGCTTCCACATATTGTCTGTCAGTCAAAGCCGTGGTGCAGACTGATGGCCATTGCCAGAGCTGCCTCCTGTGCTGCTATGGTACACGTAAAAAGCATGTTGCAGTAGTGGAGGAGGCGTATATCTGCCGGTGAGGGATCAGATTGTCATAATCATACTGTAACCTATATACAGTAATTTCCCTCATTTTAATCTGCCCCGTTTGTTAATTTAATGCACTGTTAAGACTTGGACTGTTATCAATATTCAATACTGTTCCCCCCCAATGGGCTTCAACGGCAGTGAAATGCTCTAGACCAATTGCAGTAGTCGTTTTGTTTGCCAGTTTATTTAACTTTCTTACGGTCCACGTACTTTCTAAAGATACTGAGTATTAACAAAACAATAAAAGTGAAACTGTTACTTTTTAAACTCATTTATTTATTTTAAACGCAAATGGTGTATATATATTTTCAGTTGTTACAATAAACAAATAATCTGTTATTTGCCAATGTGTGCCGTTATGAGTAATTCCAAATTATATTGATAACATCCAAAACATTTCACAGATTATATTGATCAAGTAGTAAAGTATATTGGTAGTAATATATAATTTAAGAGAAGGGCCAGGGGGAGGAGTTTAAGGGAATGCTGATTGATAGAGCATCAGATCTGGTTTGATGATACTTATATCACACAATTTTCTGGGGATGGTATTGGGACATATAAGGGGTTCAGACTTTATATTTAGGCTCTGTCTATTTGAGGGTTTATTCCACCTGGTATATTCATACCCATATAGTTGTACAATAGATTCCGGAATCCGGACTTTTACAAATTTGTTGGGGCAGCCTCTTCCAATATATATTAATCTAATATAGGGAGTGGCTGCAATGATCATTTCTTTCCACACTTTAATTTTAGGGGACTGGGAAACCATCCAATTCAAAACAATAGTTTTTCTTGCGTAAAACAAAGCCTTGTCTAAAAATATTAGATGATATTGTGACCAGGAGGCCACCTCAGAGATACTCAATATGCAAAGTTTACATTCCAATGGAACATTTGTGTTTAATACTTCAGACAGGATTTTTACTATTTTGCCCCAGAATCTGGACTGGGGGGCACAACCATATTAGATGCCAGAAGTCAGCTCTAGGCTCACGACATCTAGGGCATTCTGTTGAGTATCGTGAGGACATACTGGCCAATCTATTTGGTGTCATATATACTTGGTGTAAAATATAGAATTAGATCAATTTGTTGTTTGCAGCTTGTGATGCCCTGAGGAGTGTCTCCAATAGGTCTTCCCATCATCCGTCTCTAGGGTTGGGATGTGCCTGGTCCATTTATTTATTATATTGGATGTATCTGCAGTCGAGTTAGTATCTACTAGGCTGGCATATATCCGAGAGCCGAGAGACAAGTCAATTTTCAATGTCTGGGTAATCGGGTGATTTACTTTTGGGATATTCAAGGTTTGAAACGCAGTATCTTAGTTGTATATAGTAAACTTGTTATTTTTAAATGTCTCAGGCCCTACTCTTTAACCGGCAGCTTGTTGGCAGTTGCTGAACTCAGATATCCCACCCTGCCGAATCTGGCTTCCGGGCAGGGTGGGGAGAAGGGGGCGTGACCAAGTGACGTGACATCACGTCACGGCAGAGTTTGGGGATGGATGCACTATGTGACGTAAATTACGTCACATTATAGGCATGACTAGGGGCGTAACTGGCCCATGTGACGTCATTTACGTCACATAAGAGGCATGGGGGAAAAAAAGGAGGCGTTCCAGAGGCGGATTCTCTGGTAGTTTCGGGTCGCGGGAGTTTGGGGTGGTCTCGCGGGGGTGCGGGAGACCACCCCAAAATCAAGGACACTCCCGGGATTCCCGGGAGGGGTGGGATACCTGTGAACTACAGTTTCAAAGATGTAAGTAATGTAAGTGATTTTTATGGACTAACAATAAATATTTTGATACTTTTTTACCAGTACGTTGTAGCTCACTTATCATTTCATTTTGGACTTTGGATTAGATGTGCGGTTTGTGGCTGAGGGACTGCAGATTAGTAGTGCTCCGTACCTTTTGGTTACCTGGTGGGTTTGGGTGCTCCCCTTTTTGTTTACTTCAGATTGTACAGGTACAGTTTCAAAGATCCACCGAGAGCCACTTGACGTGGGGAGATGTGATCCAACATGAAAGTGATGAGGGGTGAAAAACTAATCTTGCTGCGGAGTGTGGCCTTTGAAAGGATAATGAGAATTAAATGCAGCCAGCCCTACAGTAGAAACTTCTCATTTCATTAGATCACTGGCATCTGGATTATGGAATCCTGCTATGGAGTTACTATCAACAGATTGTAATAAGGCCTGGGAATAAAGCAAAATTAGTTGAGCATTGTCCCAACTCTAGGTGCAAGTCCAGGCCTGATTCTTTAATCCCATATTTGGTTGCGCTGCGATTCCTGTCATTTTCGGGGATCAGAGAGCATGTGAATAGCACCAAAAATGGTGAATGCATGCACTCTGATCATTGGATAGCAGCTCAATGGGCCCCAGCGCACTAGAGCTTTTTAACATGTGATCCATTGTGCAACAGTTGTGGCCTAGACCTAAATCTAGGTTACTGCAGCTAGATAACATCTGATTGTTTTAGGCACAGCGAGATGAAGTTGTGAGTGCACAGGTCCATGCACGCACTTACATTGCGCGCACGCGGCGCAACCGGGCTTTTACATTTGTGGCTAACCAATCTGGGGGGCGGACATAACTATTCATCTAAAGACAAACAAGATGTCAGCAACTTTAAACCTACAAAGCTAGGCTCTGGAGGGGCTTAGGGAAAAAATAATATGGCAAATGTATTTTTAAAGCTGCAGCTTCCGATTGAGCATAACTTCATTTTACAGTGCACTTATCCTTTAAATTCAGCTTTGGGGCTAGGCCACACTAGCCCGGTTTTTGTGCGATTGCGCTCACATTTGCGCATTTAAATGCACATGCGATTTTTAAATTATATTAAAAATCGCAGCAACACACCAAAATGAAAAAAGCAAACATTTGCACAATTCTACACTGTGGCTCTGTATAGTGACAGGGCTCTGCCAGTCCTTACACAATGTACAATACAAAACAATGATACACTTGCTGGGTGTTGTTTGCAGATGCAGGATAATTATACAGGTCTAATATTCCCAGGTCTTTTGCAGCTGGCTGGGTTAAGTGTTCACATTAATTAACTCCCAATTTCCTCCCCTCCTCTTTATCTTTTAATTAGCCTTTATTCTTTCATGTCCCTGGTCAGTTGGGGACTAGAGGTCAGATGGTCATCAGTCACTGCCTAGAATCTTCTTTCCCAGAGTTTAGTGATATAGATAATTAACTAGTTCTAATGCATGAAGTCCAAAGCATTCATCTCAATTAGTCTCCAAGAAACTTTTCTAAACATATATATTACCTTCACTTTTCTTTTTTTACATTTTCTTGTGAAATAAGTATGTACGTTAATTGCCTTACTCAACAAAAGTGATAATTCTGGCTCCACACAGGGCAAACAGACCAGAGCAAGCACAGCTCTTCTAGATAAGGTGGATTATATTATTCATACAGAAAAATAAAAGTTCTTATTGTTAAACATTGTGCTAATTTTGTCCCAACCAAACAGATGTTTCAAATGTTACATAAGATCTGATTGGTTGGGGCAAAATTTAGCACCATTTTAACCATAAGAACTTTTATTGAATCCAGTGTATTCAGTCATTGGACAGTAGCTAGTCGGATTTCGTCCTGTCAGCAGGGTTTTTCAGTAAAATAGGTCTGGGTGTTTATGAAGTTTTCTCGATCCTTTTACTGATGTGTCAAACACCCTTAGACACTTTTTTGCATTTAGCAATATTAATAAAGAAATTAGAAGTATTTATTCCATTTAGTTGTATGTACAATATTAGAATGCAAAAAGGGGGGCAAAAATCTAAAAACATAATTATATAAATAAGTATGTGCATTAAAGGGGATGTCCACTGATTTTCTAACATTCTGTTTAACTGAAGAACGGAAGGAAAATTAGCTATTATCTTCAATTAAACAGAAAGTTAGAAAATCAGTGGACATACCCTTTAATAAGTATCCAAGTGCTTGAACCATGTAACATCAGGAAAGAGGTCCCTGCCCTATAGAGCTTACAATCTAGTTACACCACAAATTGCAGACAGCAGCAAAAACATATTATCTATCTATAAATCTATCAACTATTAATGGGCCCATACACTCATCAATAACAAATGTAAGAAACTGGTAGCGTTCATTGACCATATTGTACGTGATAGTTATATACAGGGAGATTCAATAAAAGTTCTTATCTTTAAAAATGGCACTGATTTTACCCCAACCAATCAGATGTTAGCTTTCAAATGTTAAATAAGATCTGAATAAGATCTGATTGGTTGGGGCAAAGTTAGCACCATTTTTTTTACGATAAGAACTTTTATCCCTGGTAGAGAAATGTTTTAATGCATTGCATTGAACTTATCATATCCCTATATATGTAATGGGGCATACCAACCAAAAACAACCAGACCACAACCTGCCAATTAGAGTGGAAAAATTGCTTCACAGGTGTCTTTAAAATCTATTTTACCTTGTTGGAGAAAATGATATAAATAATTAGACTTTTGTCATAGTAACATTTTCATAGGTATTTTCCCTGACTAGTAAACTGAACTAACACGTCTCCACCCTGTAGATCTGTTCAAAACAAAGGATAGCCCATAAAATATTGTTTGTGGTCATTTTTCCTGTAAAAAGTTTACATTGAGCCTATCCCCCCTATTACCATATCACTCATTGTTACCATATACACTCAATTGTTACCTATTCCATATATCTTTATCTCCACCTGGTGACCAACAAAAATACTGCAAGTACCAAACGAGATCTTGGGCTGTAGTACAGTGGGTGTCACTTCTATAAACTGCATTCATTATACAGAATGTTGAGTGGTGGTTGTAAAATAGTCAGTCCATGCTTGTGGCCCATTTATCTTAATAATTTGTAATTATATATGGAAGAAGCATTACGCTGTGAAACATTAAATACATGTCTAATTATTGCATCCCAGATACTGGAGGCACTTTTATCATTTTTAGTTTGAGTTTATTTGATGCTCTGATATAGAAATTATTTTTGTTTTTCATTTTGTTTTATTTTATTTGATTGCATTTAACACACCTGCACCCATGTATACCAGGGAGAGTTTTATGAGAGCTGTAAAGGCCAGTACACACATACGATATTTCTAGCCAGGAGTGTCTGACAAACACCGATGAACATTCACCTCAGCCAGAAATCATAGGTCTGTGTGGTTTCTATCAGGGATCTCCCATTGGTATCGTTTGTGATCCGTTCTGACAGACCAATGAATGACGATACCCGAGACACGTGTGTACGGGCCTTAAGCTCTTTTAACATAAGGTTTTTACTATTGACATATCACGATTTTGAACTGATATTAGACACTTTTTCATACTATGTTTTCATGTTAAGGGACACGATGCGCAGATTCACAAAACCCAAGATACCAGTGACCTTGCAGCACCAATCCCTAACTGCTCCAAACCATTAAGCGCAAAAACCTTTCACCTACAAACTTACCCTTCATTCCCATACCCTTATAAGTACATTATATTTAGATAACAAAATGTTCTGTTTTTCAGGGGACCTTTATACAGAAATCTGAATTGCTGCTTACATGGTTCCAGTAGTCATTTTCTTGCTCCAATAGAGGGAGCTATCACACAGACCTTTTTATAACACGCAGCAACGAGTCCTAAAGCTGGGAGGGTACACACTTTAAGCGAGTTGCGTCCAGAAAAGCAGGTTGCTACCTTCAGAAAACTTTCCTCGGCCTCGGTCTGCCCCCTGTGCTAGAGTCGCCCGTGGCCACAGGGAATGTGTGACAGTCCCAAACGTTCTCCCTATACTTTATAAAGGGAAAATGCTTGAGACAGTGTGTAGGCTGAATCTTAAAGTTCATACACACATGTGATTGTGACGTGTATAAATGTGTTATTTAGCAGACAGTCGTGCCGTGTATGATTGGTTTGTTGGGCGAAACGGAAGTTGTCGGGCCTTGGTGACAGATACACCTGGCCAATCATCAATAAGCCCCAACCGCACTACCTTTTCGGCCGACAAACCACCCATACACGTCACCATTGTCGGGCAAAAAGCACATTCATACACATTGGTCGGCCCCCTGTAATCGCATGTGTGTATGAGCCTTAACAGATTCTGTCATCTTTTAAAGAACGCAACAGTGTGTACCCAGTCTAAGGGAAGGTACAACCCAACCAAATCCCCTATTACAAAATTTAGGCCAGGTTTATATATTGGCAAATATTTTTAAATTTATATGTTCAAATTGGACTAAAAATGCACAGATCTTGGTAAATTTCACCAAAATGATGTGGTCTTAAATAGAGTTTGTGATTGGTCATGCTGAAATATCGTCAGCGTTACTAAAAAAAATATTATTCGATCAGAAAGATAAAGCCAAGGTGGCTCTGTGTGTACCAGCCTATAGAACAGAAGATAATTCACATGCCATAAAATAGAACTGGCCAACAAATTAAAGAAACAGGAAAGTAAACCCCCTCCCAAAACTGAGGCCAATGCACGTGGCAGAACCATTAGCATTATGACATGCAATACTGCATAAATTATAGAGCCATTTATCCAACCTTTAGGCATGTTGCAATCTTCATTACATTCATCATAACAGCTTAAAAAAAAAATCAAAGATCAATTTGCTTATTGACCTGATTAATGGAGTTTGAGACCCTCCAGTCAAAACATTAATCTTCTAAAATAAAAATAAACGGTAGAGATTAAGTAGAAGCAAAATGTCTGAGTACTGGGAATAACCTGTGTTGCAATGACTTGCGCCACCTTCCCTTCTGTATGCAAAGGAGCAGGCACTTTTATTAATGCCTTCATGTCCAGTGAGAAGCTTTGCCTCTGTCAACACTCAGAATAAACAGCTATAGAATGACATTACCCTTTAATAGAGACAGTAGTAAAAATAAATACATTGTGCTGATGACACACACACTGTATTAGGTTCTGTCTTTAAGAGGGGAAATGGGGGATACACAGATAGAACGTGATAGAACAGTCTGATAAAAACGTAGACTTGCTACACAGAGGGCTGACAACACTGTCTTAGGATCTGGATGGCTGACTAACACTGGCTAATAATCTGCAGGGATGACAATGCTGGGTAATGATCTGGAGGGCTTTGAACACCGAGTAATGATCTGGAGGGCTGATAACACTGGGTGATGATCTGGAGGGCTGATAACACTGGCTAATGATCTGGAGGGCTAATAACAGTGGCTAATGATCTGGAGGGCTAATAACACTGGCTAATCTGGAGGGCTGATAACACTGGCTAATGATCTGGAGGGCTAACAACACTGGTTAATGATCTGGAGGACTGAAAACACTGGCTAATTATCTGGAGGGCTGATATAACACTGGCTAATGAACTGGAGGGCCGACTAACACTGGCTAATGAACTGGAGGGCTGGCTAATAATAAATGTGATTATATACCTGAGCCCCCCCATATATTGCTATGCTCTCAGCTTCCTTCAATGTGCTGCCCAGACTGTCAGTAAGTAATCTGCTAAACTTTAGACACTACTGTGCTGCTTCTATTAATTTGACAGGGCAGGAGCCTGAAAGGAGCCAAGAGCAGAACAATGTATATAGTCTCATAGATAGGCACATGCTATCCCCCCCCCCCTCAAATCATCTTTTAGCATGTCAGCCAAAGCAGACATCCCATAGTTAAGTTTAAACTAAGGCAGTGTCTCCAAAACCTCATTACTAACCTACCATTCTCATTAATCATTTTAGTTTAGGCTGTGGTGCATGACAGCTACCAGTGTCAGTAATAGAAAGAAGTTCAGTAGCAGAGGAGGAGTCTTCTGTTCCTTGCCCATGTTAGAGCTAGTGGCGCACGTTGTTCCATTTAAGAGCATAACTTACTAGTAGCTTCTGTGGCAGCCCAAATTTTTCATTGGAGACCAGCCTGAGGGGCAATTCTTGAGGCTTCATGCTGGAATTTTTTTTTTATCTTTGCATATTTTCCTTTTAGATCCATCCACACACACACTTAGTGATACTGATACACCATTGGTGATGGATGGCTTAGAACATGAAGAAGCCCATTTAGCATTGTGTCTGTGTATAAATAAATGTTTTTGAAATACTGACTTCCTGTTTGCAGAACCCCTAATACAGACTTATGGTCTTGCCCTTGACCCAGTGCCTGGGTTGATTCAGTTGCTCAGTAGAGATCTGAGCATGTTTGACCCATCCAACAGCCAATCAGTAGAAATTACTGTTAGGAACATTCCAAGGAAGTGGTGCATCCTGGGAAGAAGAAGGACAGTTAAAACCTGAAATGTCAGCTCTCTAATGACAATAGCAGGGCATAGCAACTGATTTTTCAAAGTGGAAGAGAATATGTAATATAAACTAACAGAGATTCAATGAAGGTCCTTATCGTTAAAAATGGTGCTAATTTTGCCCCAACCAATCAGATGTTAGCTTTCAAATGTTAAATAAGATCTGATTGGTTGGGACAAAATTAGCACCATTTTTAACGATAAGAACCTTTATTGAATAACCCTGATTGAGAATTACTGGTATTAATACATATACTGCAGTTCTGGTTGGTACAGGGATACTATATAATATTGAGAATTACTGGTATTACATATACTGTAGTTCTGGTTGGTACAGGGATATTATATAATATTGAGAATTACTGGTATTAATACATATACTGTAATTCTGGTTGGTACGGGGATACTATATAATATTGAGAATTACTGGTATTAATACATATACTGTAGTTCTGGTTGGTATGGGGATACTATATAATATTGAGAATTAATGGTATTAATACATATACTGTAGGTCTGGTTGGTACAGGGATACTATATAATGAGAATTACTGGTATTAATACATATAGTTCTGGTTGGTACAGGGATACTATATAATATTGAGAATTACTGGTATTAATGTATATACTGTAGTTCTGGTTGGTACGGGGATACTATACACTATTGAGAATTACTGGTATTAATACATATAGTTCTGGTTGGTACAGGGATACTATATAATATTGAGAATTACTGGTATTAATATATATACTGTAGTTCTGGTTGGTACGGGGATACTATATACTATTGAGAATTACTGGTATTAATACATATACTGTAGTTCTAGTTGGTACAGGGATACTATATAATATTGAGAATTACTGGTATTAATACATATACTGTAGTTCTGGTTGGTACATGGATACTATATAATATTGAGAATTACTGGTATTAATACATATACTGTAGTTCTGGTTGGTACAGGGATACTATATATTATTGAGAATTAATGGTATTAATACATATACTGTAGGTCTGGTTGGTACAGGGATACTATATAATATTGAGAATTACTGGTATTAATACATATACTGTAGTTCTGGTTGGTACAGGGATACTGTATAATATTGAGAATTACTGGTATTAATACATATAATGTAGTTCTGGTTGGTACGGGGGTACTATATAATATTGAGAATTAATGGTATTAATACCTATACTGTAGGTCTGGTTGGTACAGGGATACTATATAATATTGAGAATTACTGGTATTAATACATATACTGTAGTTCTGGTTGGTACGGGGGGTACTATATAATATTGAGAATTAATGGTATTAATACATATACTGTAGTTCTGGTTGGTACAGGGATACTATTAATATTGAGAATTACTGGTATTAATACATATACTGTAGGTCTGGTTGGTACAGGGATACTATATAATATTGAGAATTACTGGTATTAATACATATACTGTAGTTCTGGTTGGTAAAGGGATACTATATATTATTGAGAATTAATGGTATTAATACATATACTGTAGGTCTGGTTGGTACAGGGATACTATATAATATTGAGAATTACTGGTATTAATACATATAATGTAGTTCTGTTTGGTACGGGGGTACTATATAATATTGAGAATTAATGGTATTAATACATATACTGTAGTTCTGGTTGGTACGGGGGGTACTATATAATATTGAGAATTAATGGTATTAATACATATACTGTAGTTCTGGTTGGTACAGGGATACTATTAATATTGAGAATTACTGGTATTAATACATATACTGTAGGTCTGGTTGGTACAGGGATACTATATAATATTGAGAATTACTGGTATTAATACATATACTGAAGTTCTGGTTGATCCAGGGAACATTTACGATTGTCATTCAGGAAGGAATTTTCCCCCCATATTTTTTTTTTTTTGCCTTCCTCTGGATCAACTGTTTGGTTGAGTTAAAGGAGGGTATAAAGGTTGGACTAAATGGACCTATGTGTAAGTGAAGATTTTAGATTGGTGGTGAACTTCAGTACTGTTTAAAATTCTTTTGTTAGTCCACAATAAAAAGGTAACACTATATTCCACATTTATCAGTGTTTTATTACTGTAATATCCATGATAAGACACAGTACATGGATACAGGGTAATAAGATCTTGTGGACTGGACACAAGGTAACTCAATAAACCAAAAACATGGATTTGCAGCTACACATTATGTAATAAATATAATGTGGACCACAGAATGGGTGGACTGTTCCCATCCTTAGTAAGATTGTCTTGCACAGAGCTTTGACAGAAAGGTCTCCTTAGTCAGGTCCCCTACTGCTCCTTTTCAGCACCTCTAGTGACCTCCAGTGATCTGCTGTCTCCTCTGGTGTCTTCCTCCCAACTTCTGGCGTTGGGAAACCCATTGAAATTTCTGGAATGTTTTGTGCATTGTAGGTAATAGGTGCTTGGCCCAACCACTTGGACGTTCCTGGATTATCTACATATCCTGTGTCTGGTTCACACCTCTCAGCTTCCAGCCTGGTTAGACACAAATTTCACCAGACGGTGACAAGCTAGTCCAATCTCTCTCTCTGAGCTGTTTATGCAATAATACATTTCGCATGGAGACGTGAAGTATTTGTAGAACACTCCACAGACATGAGTGAAATCTTGCACAATGTTAAAGTGGGTTCTTTAAAAAATTATATGACGTAGCTGTGTAAGTGTATACATTGTGTGGGGATGGGGAAATGAAAGAGGGGTGCTGAGTTCGGCCCTTAAAATAGAGGGTAGAGGAGACCATGATGCAATTTGTTAGCACAGGAGCTTTCTGGGAAGGTTTTTGGGTGAACAATGCCCATCAACCCCTCATTAGGAAAGTGTAAACCGTGCAAATGGACTAATGTAAAGCAGAGTGTATCCAACCAGCAACGTTCTACGTTTCGTTCCGACAGCAGTTCCACGGAGCCTATAAGTTACGAAAATCAATCTTCCAATTTTCTATAGGATTTTTTTACATTTCTAATAAAATGTTACATTTTTTTATTTTCTAATGAAAAGTCCCATTTTTAAAAAAAAATCTGTCGGAATCACAACTGTTTGAAATCGGCAGTTCCAAATCGAAATCAGGTTCCTTTCCAAACCGGGATTTATCACTAGTTTTGAAATCAACTCCCAGCATTTCCTGGCTGCGTTGCAAGCAGTGAATGCTGGGCACTGTAGTTTTTTAAACATTCGGAGATGTGCAGGTCGAACATCAGAAAATCTACTGAGCAGAATGATGAATTCATCAATGAATTGATGTCATCTGCCAATGTACAGTAACTGAACTAATGTACTGAATGCAGTGATTGATGATCAAGGAGGTTCTTCCTATGATATAGTGTATAATGGGGCTGTAGGACCAGACTGTATTGTGTACACTACCTGTATAAGGATCTTGTGACTCAACCCACCTGAAAAGTTCAACAAGCAATTCTGGAAAAGATGCTTAGCCTCATCCTTCCCTCCCCACGAATATAAAGTGTCAGTAAAGCAGAGACTCTGCACATTACGCTATAGACATGGAACGCTCCCACCTGGCCTGGTTTTTTGCCCTGTGTGCAGTTTCAGGTAACGATATGGCTTAAACACCTGGGAAGCTCTGCTGGGCTCTCTCTAGAATTATTATATAGATTGATATATATGTTATTATAATTATTATCATCTTGGAGACTTGATATTCTAATCTTTGCAATGTTGCACTTGGTACTTTATATTTATTTGCTTTCTTGTCTGAAATGTAAAATGTTTTGTGCTTTTAGTGACCATAACATCTATTAGGGAGATTAGTATAGTATAGTATTTGTGGTTGAATAAAGACCCAGAAATACCCACATTTCCTGCCTAACATCCAGAGGAATCTCCACAGTAGGAAAGGGAGAAAAATTCCTTCCTGACTCCAAGTGGTAATCGGAAATATCCCTGGATCAACTTCAACTGTATGTATCAATACCAATAACCTGTTTTTAGAAAGTCATCCAGCTTTTTTTTAAACTATCCAATGAACCTGCCATCACAATGTCCAATGGAAGACACTTCCATAGTTCTACCGTTCTCACAGTGAAAAACACTTTCCAAACTTGAAGAATAAACTTCTTTTCTTCCAGCCTTAATGGATGTCTGTGTGTCCTCTGACATGTTCGATTGGTGCACAATGCCCCAGATTTATTGTATGTCCCATTAATGTATCCATACACAGAGTTCAAATCCCCATGCAAGCACCTTTTCTCTAGTGTGCATAATTGTAACTTATCCAATCTATCTTCAAATTTAAGCTCCCCCACTCCCCTTATTAATTCAGTTGCCCTTTTCTAAACCCTTTCCGTTAACAAGATGTCCTTTTTGATGTAAGTTTAACTTCAATGGTGGGGAAGATCCTGGAAAGTTTAATTAGGGAACATGTTCTAGAGTATCTTTCAAGGACTGACATTATAAGTAGTAACCAGCATGGATTTAGGAGGAATAGATCTTGTCAAACTAACTTGCTTAGTTTTTATGAGGAAGTAAGTAGAAATTTAGACTCTGGCATAGCAGTAGATGTAGTTTACTTGGATTTTGCAAAAGCTTTTGATACAGTCCCCCATAGGTGACTAATGTATAAGCTACATGTTGGTCTGGGGAGTCACATTTGTACATGGATAGAAAATTGGTTAATGAATAGGGTGCAGAGAGTAGTTGTAAATGGGGCTTCATCATTATGGACTAAAGTGCTAAGTAGGGTGCCACAGGGTTCTGTGCTGGGGCCGCTTCTATTTAATCTATTTATTAATGATTTGGAATTGGGTTTTGTCAGCGAGGTTTCTGTGTTTGCTGACGACACAAAACTTTGTCGACCATTAAAAACTTCAGAGGATGTGCAATCGTTGCAGGGGGATCTAGATAGATTGTCACATTGGGCTGCTAAGTGGCAGATGAAATTCAATGTTGATAAATGTAAGGTGATGCATTTTGGACTTAAAAATCCTTGTGCTACTTTTACTATAAATGGCTCTGTGTTAAGTGAATCCCTGTTGGAAAGGGATCTTGGAGTTTTGGTGTATAACAAACTTAAAGGTAGCAAGCAGTGCCAGGCGGCAACAGCCAGAGTCAGCATGGTACTATCTTGTATAAAGAGAGGAAAATGTAATTCTCCCTCTTTACAAAGCATTGGTAAGGCCTCATTTGGAATATGCAGTGCAATTTTGGAATCCTGTGTACAAAAAGGACATCTTAGAAATGGAAAGGGTTCAGAGAAGGGCAACTAAATTAATAAGGGGATTGGGGGAGCTTGAATATGAAGAGAGACTGGAAAAGTTACAATTATGGATGCTGGAGAAAAGGCGCTTGCGTGGGGATATGATTACTGTGTATAAATACATTAACGGGCAATACAATAAACTATCTGGGGCATTGTTCACCAATAGAACATGTCAAAGGACACGAGGACATCCCTTAAGACTTGAAGAAAAAAGGTTTAGGCTTCAAGCTCGGAAAGGGTTTTTCACTGTGAGAACAGTAAAGCTATGGAACGGTCTTCCAGTGGACGTTGTTATGGCAGGTTCATTGGTCAGTTTCAAAAAAAAGCTGGATGAGTTTCTGAAAACAAGGAATGTTGCAAGTTACTGGTATTGATACATAAAGTAGAGTTGATCCTGGGAAATTTCCAATTGCCACTTGGAGTCAGGAAGGAATTTTTTCCCCCTTCATAAATTTGGTGTTTTTTTTTTGCCTTCCTCTGGATCAACAGTTAGGCAGGAAATTAGGATATTGCTAGATGGGTTGAACTGGATGGACGTATGTCTTTATTCAACCTCAAATACTATACTATACTATACACAAGATTCTAAAAACATATTCCAAATAAGGCCTTACCAATGCTTTGTAAAGAGAGAGAATAATATTTTTCTCCCTTGAATTCATACCTCTCTTTATACAAGATAATATCTTGCTGGCTCTAGCTGTTGCTTCTTGGCACTGCTTGCTAGATTTAAGTTTGTTATTCACCAAAACTCAAAGATCCCTTTCCAACAGATATTGATTTAACACAGAGCCATGTATAGTATAAGCACAAGGAGTTTTTTTTAACATTGGATTTCATCTGCCACTTAGCAGCCAAATGTGACAATCTATCTAGATCCCCTTCTAACGACTGCACTTCATTTGTCACTTTTAATAGTTGACAAACTTGTGTGTCGTCTGCAAACACAGTGACCTTGCTGAAAATACCCCTTCCAAATCATTAATAAACAGATTAAATAGCACATTTTCAATCTTATTACTATTTATATACTTTAAAATACCGTTCTTTCTATTTCTTCTACTTCTTCCGTTTTATTCTTCCGCTTTTTTGGACTGTATCTCCTCCCACAATTTTTGAGCTAGAGACATGGAATCTGTGGAAGCGTTACGGCGTTATCGGCGAATTTCGGGACATTTTTTACCATAGACTATAATAGTAACAATCCTCAAATGTGGATATTTCAAAACAGTTTGTTTCATGGTCATAAATACAAACGGTGATACCCCCAACCCCCCACACAGACACAGGTACACCCACCTACTGACCTACCTTTCCATTCCCATGGAAGCCATACTTAAAGGGTAACTATAGTCAAAAACTGATTTTGATCAATCACCAATGAAAGTTAGTTATATAGTCATACATACAAAAACACACAGTCCCAAACTCATATGGGTACACACACCTACTGACCTACCCTTCCATTCATGTGGCAGCCATACTTAAAGTGTAAATGAAGTCAAAAACTAATTTTGATATATCCTCAATAAATGTTAGTTTTATGGTGGTAAAAACAAAAAAGACATACCCCAACCTCACATAGGTACACACACCTACTGACCTACCCTTCCATTCCCATTGCAGCCTTACTTAAAGGGTAACTAAAGTAAAAAAAACAAATTTTGATTTATCCTCAATAAAAGATAGTTTTATGGTTGTAAACACAAAAAAAGACATACCCCCTCAACCAGACCCAGGTACACACACCTACTGACCTACCCATCCATTACTGTTGCAGCCATACCTAAAGGGTAACTAAAGTTTTAAAAAAACTAATTTTGAGCAATCATCAAAAGGTTTGTTTTTTTTAACCCTCAACCTGACACAGGTACACACACCTACTGATCTACTTATCCATTACTGTGGCAGCCATACTTAAAGGAAAACTAAAGTAAAAAAAAAAACTAATTTTGATCAATAATCAAAAAAGTTTGTTTTTTTAACTTCCAACCTGATCCAGGTACACCCTTCCTACCCTTCCATTTTCATGGCAGCCATATTTAAAGTGTAACTATAGTAAAAAAAACTATTTTAACTAATCATTAACAACGTGTTTTTTTAACCCCCATCCCGACACAGGTACACCTACCTACTGACCTACTTATCCATTACTGTGGCAGCTATACTTGAAGGGTAACTAAAGTTAAAAAAAACTAATTTTGATCAATTATCAAAAAAGTTTGTTTTTTTAACCCCCATGGGGCACAGGTACACACACCTACTGACCTACCCCTCCATTACTGTTGCAGCCATACTTAAAGGGTAACTAAGGAAAAATTTTGACCAATCATCAAAAAGTTTGTTTTTTAACTTCCAACCTGATCCAGGTACACATGTCTACTCACCTACCATTCCATTTTCATGGCAGCTATATTTAAAGAGTAACTATAGTCAAAAAAACAATTTTGACTAATCGTCAACAAAGTTTTTTTTTAACCCCCAACCTTACCCAGGAACACACTACTGACCTACCCTTCCATTACTGTGGCAGCCATACTTAAAGCCATACTTTTTTACTTTAACTAAAGTTAAAAAAAAAATTTTTGGCCAATCATCAAAAAAGTTTGTTTATTTAACCCCCAACCTGATCCAGGTACACATACCTACTGATCTACTCTTCCATTTCTGTGGCAGACATACTTAAAGGGTAACTATAGTCAAAAATACATTTTCATCAATAATCAAAAAAGTTTTTTTTTTTTAACTTCCAACCTGACACAGGTACATACACCAACTGAGGGACCCATTCATTCATGTGGCAATCATATTTAAAAGGTAAGTATAGTAAAAAAAAACAACACACATTTTGACCAATCATTAAAAAGTTAGTCTTCTATCCCCCCACCTGACACGAGTACACACACCAACTGATCTACCTTTAATTCATGTGACAGCTATATTTAAAATGTATGTAAAAAAACAACAATGTCCTCATCATTGGCATTATTGAGTTTTAAAATCTGCAGCACAAACACACACATTCCAAAATGTGGTCTTTCAAGCCAAATTCAAACTTTATACTTCTACAACAATCCTTGGTACAGTTCCATTCACTCTAACTGAAGATTTTAAAGGGACAGTTCAGTGGAAATTATCACTATTTGTGATTTGTTAGTTTGTGTAATGGCTGTTGGATGGGTCAAACATGCTCAGATCTCTTACTGAGCAACTAAATCAACCCAGGCGCTGGGTCAAGGGCAAGACCATAATGGTCTCTACTCGGGGTCCTGCAAACAGGAAGTCAGTATTTCGGTTGCATTTATTTATACACGGACAAAATGCTGAATTGTCAGATTAAGGTCATTTGGATGAAAAAAATATTGCTTTATTTTCTGAAAAACATGTATTTGCACTGAACTTCCCCTTTAAATGTAATTTTCCACTTTTCCATCTCCCTCTTTTCATCAGAATTCAGCCACATGGGTGTGGACTTATTTTTAAGGAATGGAGACTTCTGGGTAATTTCCATGCCTTTCTTAACCCAGTGCACTTTTCCTTTTGATAACATACATTAAATGCAGGGGCGTAACTGCATTAAATATTTATCCTCAGAAATATCCCCCTCATTTTGATGCCCAGTTCTTATCTTCAGTCCTACTGTCTATGGCATATCCCTCTGCATAAATAACATTCAGTACCTGAATTAGTTTATACAGTATGTTACATAGACTTGGTAAACTGACAGCCACTGTGAATACTACTTATTTCTTTATTTTCTAGCTGTGTCTGGGAGGGGCATTGTGACTGATGAGTGTGTCCTGGGCCCAAAGTTCTGGTGTCAGAACCTGGTGACAGCCATTCAATGCGGAGCAGTGGATCACTGTAAGGACACAGCATGGACAGGAGTGGTAAGTGCAATGCAGACATAATTCATCTACTGTATGACAAACATGATACGTTTATCTGCCCCTGACCTGTGGGTGTCATGTTAGTGGCCCCCGATTCGTAGCTAAATTACAGCTTGTAACATGAAAGAGTTCTAAGTGTTTTAGTTCATCAACAGCTATAGGCTCAGATTTATTAAAGGGCATCTATACCGAAAAATAGGTTATTTTAAATTGACCATAACTGGAAACTATAATTCTTCCCAACCACCACTGTATCATTTTTTGTTGATCTGCCCCCTATTTCTTTAGATATCCAATGTAAAACTTCTTATATTTCAGCTGTCAATCAAGTTCCTTTCTCTCAAAAACTTTTCTTCTGTGAGTAGTTTTACTGTAGCTGGAATGGTGACAGAGGTTTGACAGTTGGAATGCTGTATGCTGTGTGCAGGCTTGACAGTTGGTTTGTGGGAAAAAAGTCTGATTAGATGGAAGTGGGAGTCGTAAAAGAGGGAGGGGGGATACTGCTCCTAAACAGAATGTGTGCTGGATTGAAGGCATGCAGCAACACACGCAAATCAGAGTAAGAGCTACTTACATGTATTCAATTATAGATTAAGATGAGGCAAAGTCATTTTTCAGTATAGTGTCCCTTTAATGTAATTATTAATTCTGTTTGTCTAAATTTTTCCCCAAATGAAACCCATTCAAACCTTCAGCCTTTTGATTAAGCAATACAATCTAGTCACTTTTGCTGTGAGCTCTAGAATTCCATACACCACAATGGTTCTTAACACGGTACATTGCACAATCTATTTTAGAATTCTTTCATCAAGATTGGTATTTAAAAAGCTCAGAATGTTGGACAATGTGAAATACTAAATATGTATAGCCCTCAGTAAACAATGTTGTGTCTACTAAAAGTAAGAATACTGGTAGATCAGAATTACTCTTACACTCCCTCATTTTCTACCATCTGGGCCTCCTCGAACTTTAAAGCAATAGTTCATTCTTTTTCTTTAATGTATTGATTGAAGCCCGGGAGGTTAAGGAGCTATGCCTTACCTCCTGTTCTTCAATCAATTGAGCAGGAGCCAGGGACGAAGGTAAGTATATTTACCTTTCGTGCAATCCACCGATAGAGATGAAAATCTCAGACTGTTTCCTGGTTTTAATCCTCTGTAGCGCACATGGACGATAATGGAAGTGAGCTATTACTTTAAAAAAAACAAAAACTGGTGAATTGACGGTTATCTCTCCGCAACCCTCCCTCTCCCTGACATTTTGCAAGCCCTCTCCCTACCATTAAAACCCTTTGCCCATTAGTAGGTTGCCTTCCCCCAGCCTCAACCGCATTATTAAAATTTCCAGAGACTCCCCCGATAGTTACTTACATTATCTCTTTCCCCCAGCTTTCTGAACTGCCGGCAGCTGCATCCGTGATTGGCTGCCTCTCAGCCAATCAGGGATGCGGCTGCTGGTCCCGCCCTCTGCTTGCAGTTCAGTGCAAGCAGAGGGCCGGGATTGTGCGGCCGGGGGAAAGAGGTAAGTAACTATCAGGGCACTTTCTGGAAAATCTAATAATGTGGTTGGGGCTGGGGGAAGGTGCCCTGCCGCATCTAAAACATTTTTTAAAAGGGTGGACATGCCCTTTAAATATTTGGTTAGTAATGCAGGTTATAAAGTAATGAGTAATTTAGTTGGGGGCAGGTAACTAACTTTTTGTTTTAAGGGTGGACATGTGTTTTAAGTAGGCTGCCCCATCCATGGAAACCCTTCATCCTTGGGGAACCATTGTTCCGCTATATTGCCCCCTCCTTTCTGTGTTCCTGCCCCTCTGTACCACAGGGCCTGCTCCCAACTCCAAGCTCCATGTGGTTCTACTGGTCTCACTTGCAGTATTGTGTGTGTCCCAGGTGTTCTTCTTTAATTTTTTTTTAATCTTTAATTTTAATCTTTAATCCTTAATTTATAATCCTTCTCCCTGGGAAGATTTGGAGAAGCTCTGATGTTAATGTTGGTACGTGATAAACATATATATTAGTTACATGCTTTGGATTAGTTAAGATTCTAGTTAAGATTCTAGTCAGCAATAGCTAAAAGTAGTGATGGAAAGTTCTTGAGCCTTTACTACGGGCCCAGTTACGGTAGGTACATCTGGCGCAGGAAGGAAGGACATGAGTTCTAGAATGTTTTACTTTCTGCTGAGAAGATGCTGACTGTGAACATCCAAGAGGCACCAGAGACTAAGAAAACTAGGATATTTGGTTTTGGCCATTGGCACAAGCAGGAGGCAATCAGCAAAAAATAAAGAATTGTGAGGAAATTGTGATTGTGTGACCTCAATGCTTGTTTATTCCCTATCTTCCCACCTCTTGTAGGATGTGCTGTGCCTGGAATGTAAACAGATTGTGAGCATCCTGGAGACTATGGTGAAGAAATCTTCTCTCCAGGTAAATGTGTTGGAGGGAAGGTAGAAACATGGTGAATGCGTATTAATCTTTTGATATGAACCCTTGTGACATGTGGCCCATACTCTCCCTACAGGACACTGTTAAAGCATTCTTACACAAACAATGCTCCTATATTCGAGTGAACCCTCTCGTTGTTGAGTGTAATCGGCTAGTGGACCAATATGCAAATCTAATCATCGCCTTTTTAGAAAAAGAAATTGTAAGTTACAATGAAATACAACAACACAACGCTAGAATCCAGAAGGGAATGTTAAAAGGACAGGTCACTTGTCATTTATTTGCCCCTAACTCCAACTGCTATTTCTAGAACTTTATTACATGCATTTTTAACCAGATATTTATTTAAGTGTTGCCCCTTTTCTCTCCCATTCTGGCAGAGGTTGCCGCCTCCTCCTCCTGCTCAATGATCTTTTTGAAACTTGAGCATGTGCAGAGGAGGCAGCAGGGGAAGCAGCAGTCAGTCATTGGCTATTGTGTCAGTTGTCACAGCCTTGGTTGACTGCATAGAGGGAGGAGCCAGCTTCCTCTGCCAGAATGGGAGCAATTAAAATCTGATTAGTAATACATCTAATACTGTGCTGAATATATTGATTAGAATTTGGGGCACGAAACTGAACCAACACCAACAAATGCCATTCTACCAAGCAAACCATTTTTTTCCCTTTACAGAACCCAGGGACTGTGTGCTCTACACTAAAACTGTGTCCCTCTGACCAATCAGAGCACATTTGGAATAATGATCTTTTTCAGAATATGATCATAGAGAACATATTACCCTTCATCCAGAAAAATGTATACAATGCACATGTGAAATCAACACAGGGGCAGGTAACACACCAGTTCTTGTTATCTTTGCTTTGTGTCCTATAAAAAAGGTTTGTGGATCATGTACCTTAATGCATCTAAGTGGGCATTTTGGGTTTTATGGGATTTTTAAAGGTGAAGTATATGCTATTTTATTTACCATGATTGAGCATCTCTTTGTTTAAAATTATGGGGGTGGGTGAGGTGGATTATATTGTATAATATACCCCCCAGCTGTAAATTATAAGGATTTTAGACAATATTTAAAAGCGTCTAAAATCCTTATAATTTCCATAATCCCTTATATTAATATTTTTGAATATTTAATGACATGCAGTTACCTTTGTGATCCAGACATGTATATTTACCCAAGTACCACAGTTGTTATCTCTAAAGTCACCAGTAGCGGATCTGTGTGTTTTGTAAAACAAATTCTGAACAGATATGGTGTATTAACAGGGTTATTCAATAAAAGTTCTTATCATTAAAAATAGTGCTAATTTTGACCCAACCAATCAGATGTTAGCTTTCGAATGTTAAATATGATCTGATTGGTTGGGGCAAAATTAGCACCATTTTAAATGATAAGAACTTTTATTGAATCCCCCTGTTAATGTATTATTTGGTGTAATCATTGTGTAATGAGGGTTTCCACCTTTACAGAAGTGGTTGAGGAACCAACCTGAAATACACTGGAAAGTCATTTTTTTACCTTCATTCCCCATCGCTTGGATATTGTGCAAATCAAGGCAGTGAGAGTTTATATGTTGTGTATGTGCTGCTGTGAATTCTAGGCATTAATGTCATTTTTAATTATAGAACGAGAATGGGGAATGGCCATTACCGCTTCCTTTGTGTTGGATGTGCAAGTCTTTTGTTGGAAGAATTGAGTCACTCATCCCTAAGGTAACAGGATTGTATCTAATTCATTGCAAAATATACCACCCCCTCTCAATTAAACCATCTCTATGCACATAACCCACAGAAAAACATTATCACAGGAACAGGAAGAGACAACGTGCAACTATATGCACCCAGTCTCAGCACTGTGTACTGGGAAGCCAATGACAGATGATACTGTACCTATTCCCCACTCCAGGAGCACACAATCAATAGTTATATGATAACGATCCAATGTGGTATACGTTACTATGGGTGTACAATGCATTTATGTAGGGGAAACAGGGCAAACACTTCATAAGAAAATAAATATCAATAGAAGGAAGGGGGATGGATCTCTCAGTTAAGAAAGAAGGCTGTGCAAAGGGAAAATTAGGCAGATTTACAATTGCTACTAACATTGTGTAAGTAAGTAGTCTAGGTGGCAAGTTAATTCTGATGACTTCATATTACTTCTTTATAGTTAAAAATTTTGTTTTCTGTGGCTGTTCCCTGCTGGTGATTCTTTAAAGTTTTTAGAATTAGAGAAAACTTTCTCCTTTAACCTGTGCGCAGTGGCGTAGCTGAAGACTTATGGGTCCTGATGCAAAATTTGGGCATGTGCCCCCCAACACCGCCGCAAACACATATCCGCACCGCAAACCAAATAATGATTTCCATAAAAACCATCCAAATTCACCATTAACATTTTTTAAAGGCGCTCATTTTAAAACAGACAAACATACTTTCCCCATACACCCAGCAAAACTATTCAATCAGATACAAACAGTATTTCTAAACTTAGATCCTCAAACCTTCTAAAATAACCAACCAACTGACACTAGTAAAATGCTTGGCACACAGAGAGAGTGGTAAAATGCTTCTATATAACCACTGGTAAAATAGTTGGCACAAAGACTGGTTAAATGCTTGGCATGCAGACACTGATAAACTGGTTGGGAAACTGGCACTGCACATAGCCAGGCACTGGTTAAATGCTTGGCACACAGACAATGGTAAAAATGCTTTGTACACAGACCACTGGTATAACAGTTGGCACACAGACTGGTAGTTTTAGAATCTTAGCACAAAATGGGGCCCCTTCTTGGTCAAGGGCCCTGGTTCGGTCGCATCCCCTGCACCCCTGGTAGCTACGCTCCAACCTGTGTAATTCGTATGTAGGACCAATGTGTGCAGAAAAGTAAATCTCTGACCAATCAGGTTTCATGATTTCACATTGGTAATTTCTCATACAGGCGGTATGTCTGACTCCATCTTTTACACCCACAGACTGCCCTAGCTCATTCAGCTTCACAGCTGTGTCGGCTCCTACCTGCAAAAATAGCTGGGGTCTGCCAGTGTTTGGTGGAGAAATACACAATAATTATACTGGACATGATACTGAACAAGCTGGGACCTCAACTTCTGTGCCGACTGGTGTTTATGTGTTCCACTAATGAAAACTGTGAAGCAGGTGAGATCCAGCTATAAGTCTATTTGTTCTTTAAACTGCCAGCATCCTCTGTGAGCACATGGAGTTTAAAGCGAGTTAGAGTCACATATGGACATACCTCTTAAAGATGTCCGTAATACATGTTACAGTGTTGGCCAATACAGTCGTTTGTCGCTTTGGGTGACAATGATCTAATGTGTGTACTTAGATTAAAATGCTGTGGTTTTTACTGCTGGAGGGTTAATATGAACTGGTCTATAAACTGGTTAACTGGATACAGCACAGAACTAAAGTTTAATAATAAAGTTGGTTTAGGGGATTCCCTATAAAATAATGAGATTAACTGCTTCACTACCCCAGACAGCAACTTCCCATTATTAATAGTTGAAAATTGAATCACCAATGGGACAGATCCAACAAGCCTTTAAGGAACTTGAGTAGGATGGTTAGGGTTTCCACTCTGTCTGTATTTATCTGTCTGGAAATTTGTGCCACTGCTGGCAAATAGAGATGTTTGAAACTGTTGAATTCCGTTCCATTTTCGAAATTTTCAGAAAGTTCTAAAATTCGAATTCGGACCCATTCAAGTCTATAGGGGAGTGATAGTTTGAAAAGTCAGAGTGATTTACAGCTAAACTAACAGTGGTAACTTACTGTAAATGGCTGTGGCACCTGGGAAATGGTCTGGGGAACATGTCACCAAAACTTGTTAACACTTTTGTCGGGTTTTGCGCAAGCTACATTCGATGATACATTTGAGGATTATCGAACGAACGATCCTTCCTAGGGATAGCGAATGTTTTTTTTGTGGAATATAGAACGAACGATCCTTACTTTGTTAGCGAACAGTACATTCAAAGATTATCAAATGAACGATCCTTCCTAGGATTAGCGAACAGTACATTCGAGGATTATCGAATGAACGAACGATCCTTCCTAGGGTCAGCGAACGGAACATTCAAAGGCTTGCAAAAATGAACGAACGAACAAACAATCCTTCCTGGGTTAGTGAACGGTACATTCAAGGATTATCGAACAAATGATACTTCCTGGCTTAGCGAACGGTACATTCAAGGATTATTGAACAAACGAACGATCCTTCCTGGGTTAGCGAATGGTACATTCAAGGATTATCGAACGAACGAAGGATCCTTCCTGGCTTAGCGAACGGTACATTCAAGGGTTAGCGAAAATGAATAGTACATTATAGGGTTAGCGAACGCCCTGTGAATTTTGATAAAAATCGAAAACTCTGAAAATTCGGGTTTCGTGAAATCCGGGAGTTCCGAAAGTTTCATCGGGACTTCGAAACCCTCGAATTCGATTCGAAACTGGGTTCTAATCGAACCCACAGTACATCTCTACTGGCATAGTTGTGAGCTACTCTCCAATTTCCACCTCTCTACGGAGTAAGGACCCCCCTTCTCCTACCCAAATAAAGGTTTTAGAACAGTTTCCCTTGTTACATTTGTTTATATGTGTGAAACCTAATTGCTAATATATAACTGTGGTACTAATCGCCAAGAATATATTGCAAACATAAGGTTAACCCCTTTATTGACTGTACATTAATATAGTATTGTTACCCGTCTCAGTACTGAAATCAGATAGTGACGTGCATTAATTACACTAATTGAATACAATAGTTAGGATTTTTGTAATTCAGTTGCCAACCCTAACCATAGGAAACAGGAAGAATAATTTAATTGATGATCCACTATTGCAACCAAAAAAAGTTCCTTCAGTCTATATTAATGTGGGAGGTAACAGTACTCCTACCTCCTGTTCTTATCGTTCATCTGTCAAAATAAGCAGTAAGTACTCGCTTGACTCCCCAACTTGTTCCTAAGGTTTTCATGTAGGGAAAATAAGCCATATAGTGGTCCTTTGTATTAATATTTTCTTTAATTAAAAGTGAAGTTATTTAGTATCACATTTGCAGAAATTAAATTATGATTATAATTAAGTTCCCCTTGAAAATCAGACAGTCATGGATGTTTTGAGTAACTTGTAAACCAAATATTTCCAAATTTAATGAAATGGTGACACCCTGTGGACAATTTGCTATTAATAATGTTTTATCTGGGTATATATCACTAAGTAGTCAGAGTAGACAGAGTAGGGCAGAGATAGAATTACCCAGCTATTATATAAATAGTATATCAGCATATTTCATTGCAGTACTGTTTTTAGATTTACCACCAAGGATGTCTACCCTGCACTGAACATACGTGTGTATGAGTTCGCTCGGGAATTGTTCGTCAATCCACAATGGCGGATCAATAAACGACTCATGAGCAATGTATACATACTCACAACTCTCTGCCAAAACGCCCGTGTCGCAGGTGTATCTTGCGCTCAGGTTGTGCATTGTCCATCCTATCAGACGTGTGTATGGACCCTGATGGTCCATTCCGGGAACCAAAGACTTTGAGGAAGTGGCGTTGTCGCTGTGAAATGCGTCAGACCTGTCACTTGGGTACAGAATATGGACCCCATAAAGTATTTTTTGATAATATACATATACACTGACTTTCCGGTCTTTGGTTCCAGAGTGGGCCATTAATCCAGTGTTTGTGTTTGTCTTTGTGAGATAAAGTTATTAGATTGTAAGCTCTTCAGGGCAGGGCCTGATGTGCATGGATTAAATAATTGTAAAGCTCTGTGTACTATATATAAAAATCAAATACATACATTTCTTTATTTTGCATCACTTATTATAGTGTGGTTCTTCATAGATCTACCTGTGATCCCATCGCTGGACTCCGATTTAAGCTGCGACACTTGCCTGGTTGTCACTTCTTGGATAAAACCTACTTTGAGTTACAACATGACACATGCAGAGGTAGAAGCTGCCATGCGGAGAGCTCACAATGAAACTGCTCTGCAATGGAATGGGGTGAGGCTGGACAAATAATAAACAACAAATCTAATTTTGTGCCAGTATAAATGGATGTTAGGAGCTTTTACCAAAGGGCAAAATAAGTAGTGGGTCTGGGAAAGCACCATTGTGGTTGGAAAAAATGGGTTTCTACAACAGAGCAGAATACCAGTACATATTGGATTAGTGAAAGCATGGTTTTGATTGGATAGTTTTTTTTTGTTTTTTTTTACCAGAGCTGAATACATAGTTAATTTGTGAAAGCACCGTTTTGATTGGATAATAAGGGTTTTCACTACAATGCACAAATCTAAGCTTTTCACTACAGGTTCATTTATAGCTATTCACTATAGCTATGAAAACCAGAGCAACCAATAGACTGAGTTACAATAGGCTCATATCTATGTCAGTCCTTTTGCAGAACATTTGCTTCACTTAGCTCCTTTTCCCATTTGATTGTGAATGACTGAAAAATGCTGCGTTCGTTAGGTGACAGATCTCTTTAAAAATGTCTTTTCTCTGTTCTTAGGGACAGACCTTCCTTCAAAAACACCATTCAGAATTATCAGTTATTCTCCACAAACAGTGGGACCAGATGAAGACCTGCCAGGTACAGTTCACTGTAAAGCAGGGCTGCTGAAAGAGTGCAAATACATATCAAATTAAAGGAACGCTTTCCTAACCCAAACAACTTTACGTTTTCTAAAATTACAATTTGAGAGAAGTAAAATGGTGTTACTCACATATTTATCTGTGCTATTAATGTTTAGGGAGTCCTCCTAATTGCCCCCACCTCCTTTACACATCTTCCCCTCCTTCCTACCATCTTTTCTCTGCTGATTCTCTTTATTGTTGCAGAAAGTATGCTGGCAGGCAGCTAAAGATCCTAGTTAGGGGTCAGGGATGGGGAACATTTCATTTCTACTTCTGGAGTGGAAGGTCTTTCCCTGTAAATGCTGTGATTTCAGCTCAGATTTAAAATCCCAAAAAGTTTTGGAGCATTGGGCTCTTTCTGTATCTGTGCAATTTTTGAAAATTCGATTATTTAGAGTATAGATACCCTTTAAATGTAAAAAAACAGGGATTTGACAACCTGTGTGCATTTGCAAAAACAAAATATCCCATAACTTCTGACTGTCATACCTTACGTTCTGTAGACTACAGAATAAACTTTAAAATACAGATCCACCATTTAAAAAAAAAAAAAAAACATACAAAATAACTACTCTTATCTCTCTACCCTGTGCAACTGACTATTGCCACCTTTACTCCCCAGGCTTTAGGTGCATGTCAAACTCTGGTCAATGCCTCTCCAGAGAATTCTGGGTGTGCAGCGGGGCCTTCTTATTGGTGTCAAAACCTGGAAACAGCAAAAAAGTGTGAGGTGAGAAAGGTTTGATATTTTGGCTGTGTGAGGTTAGAAGTTTTTATACCACAAACACCCCACATTATTAGTAGAATATCGCAATATATGATGGGAGGTGGGACCATAGGAGTTAAGCAGGTTCAGTTTTCATCATTAATAATGTAACTCTTCCTCTAGGCTGTTGATCACTGTCTGAAATACATGTGGCACTAAAGCTTTCCTTGGGACTTCATTTCCTTCCTGAACACCAGATGACTTTTTACATGAATAAAAATCTGTTTAAAATTATTCTTAAGTCCTCCTGTGTCTCAAATCACTTGATCCTCACAAAGAGTATTATGTGGCTGTGGAATCAAGAGTTCACAACAACCGTAAACTATTATTTACAGGAGGGGTTCTGGGAGTGATCATTTAATAAAACCTTTCTGCCTTGAATATATCAAAGTGGATGCACCTCTGAATATCCCCAGTTACGTAGGACCATGTGTCATTTAGTCAAAAATTCATCTTCCCCAAAGCGAAGGGAATAAAGCATTTAGCACTACATCTGTAGGAAACCACAATGTAAGAATTCTGGAACTCGAAAGTTATGAGGTTATCTGCCAGGGAACAAATATTCAGGGTTATTCAATAAAAGTTATCGTTTAAAATGGTGCTAATTTTGCCCCAGCCTATCAGATGTTAGCTTTCAAAATGTTAAATAGGATGTGATTGGTTGGGGCAATATTAGCACCATTTTAAATTATAAGAACTATTGAATCTCCCTGGTTGTATTTAGCCTTTTGTATAATGTTCATGCAGAAGCATTTAAGAATCAATTTGTTTATTTTCGCTTATCGGGTCAGATTTTATATGAGAAGCACTAATATCTTAAGTGGCTTTCGTAAAAGGAGAGCCCTTAAGCAAGTTCAAATAAAAAATGTAAATGCCAAGCTCCTCCACTTGTTTACATTTTTCTTGAAGAGTTTGGAAATGTTTGTTCTCCTTTCAGTTTTCTCTTAACCAACATTCCTGTTATGCTGGCCATACAATATGCAACATAACTCCTAGCGTTTCAAACGAAAAATTCATCTGCCAGTGGGGGAATGTCAGGCAGTAAATTTCAATGCAGTGCTAGACTTCAGACCGATTTAATGATTGAACATCGATCTTGTATCTAGTTGATGAATGGCCAGCATTAGACAAATAGCCAATGACAAAATGAATATACAATTCTTTTTTTAGTAAACAAAATGAATCATACAAAGCTTTCTGCAGCCAAGTAATGTGCAAAATCTAATTTTTCTAAAATGTAAATAACATAAAATTACACATTTTACAGGGCAAGTCCAGCCCTGAAATGAAAACTTACATACAGGTAAATCACCCCCAAAAACCCTAAACGGTAATAGTTTGAAATGTGAAATATATAAGTCTAACATGAAATCCTGCACAATGTCCTGTTTTCCCTGTTTCTGCTTCCTGGTTCTTCCATTTAGTAAGTGTCAGTTATGGATTTGACAGTTAACATCACAGCCAATGACTAAAGGTTAATTCTGTGTCTCTTCTGAGCATGCCCAGGCTCAGTACAGGTTTCTAAATTGCTCAGTTTCCATGAGGTATCCAGAAGTATAGCAGGCATATAGTAATGAATTCATAGGACAAACTATGATACAGCAACATTTTTAAAGAGGCCATTCTTACTAAATGATGTTCTTATGAGGGTGGAGTTGTCCTTTAAGAGCATAAATAAGACAAGAAAAGTATATTTTTTTTCAAAGAAATATTCTTTATTTAAAAAAAACAAAAAAGGGGGGGGGGAACAAAAAAAAAAAAAGTTTGTATTTGAGCGGTTCCCACAATTAACAGCATGGATGTTATTGACGTTTTGTTGCACAAACTGCACAGACCGTTTGCCATTTAGCACAAAATGTTGAAACAACCAGGAGTCAGATCATAACGAACAGAACTAAGTAGTCATTGTGGACAATTTAAAACAAAATCCAATGCTGTAAAGACCATTTTCCTGGAAAGGTTTTGAGCCATAAAGTGCTGTTTTCATGCTGTGATATAATGTGGTATAATGTGGGTTCCACCAGTGGAGCACAAAATATTTATCTACAGTTCACCGAAACTAGTCTCTCTTCATCCATACAGGCAAGTTTGTGGCTATGCACCCTGCTGGTTCTTCTCTTCATCATCTCTTCTCTTCCATATCTGTGGCACATTACATGAATCGGTTATATTTCTGCTTGCAAAAAAGCTTTGGACTCTAAGAAATCTGACTAAACTGTAGTATAGTGCCCCATCACATTTTGCTGCAGGTTCAGCTGAGTTTCCTTTTTCACCGTTAGCCTGACCTGACCAAAAACTTAACCCACCAATTGTGGTACGCAAAGACTAAAGTTTCTGCATCCTTTACCAGCAAACGAACTAAAACCTCCTTAAAGGATAAGTGCACTGTAAAATGAAGTTATGCTCAAACTTGCAGCTTTAAAAATACATTTGCCAAATTTTTTTTTCCTTAAGCCCCTCCAGAGCCTACCTCCGAGATTATATAGGGGGTTAGCAACGTTTCCGTCTATCACCTAAGACCTTTATCAAGCCTCTTGATAAAGGTCTTAGGTGATAGACCGAAACGTTGCTGATTGCACAATTTGCACTTTGTTGCACCTATATTGAATATCACTCAGCTATGTCACTACGTGACTCATTTCTTATATTTCTTATATCCCACTACTCCGCCCATTTCAGTGTTCATGCCTGTACAATGACTCAGCATTTTTTGCTGTGTTTAACTTCACTAACAGAACCTGCTGGAACTGCTTCCTGTCACTTCATAACCAATGTCTCTCTCCGCCACAAAGATTTGTTTAACCGCATAGATGCTGGGATGTTCCTTTCTACTGGGTTTAAGTTATAGAAGGTAGCTTGAGGGATTTAAGGTGGAAATAGGGACAAGGCTAGAATTTAAAATGTGAATGGGGTGAAAGAATCAGATATATTATAAGAAATAATGCGCCCCTTCACATTATAATATAAGGACATTACGCCACCTCGGAGTTCCCTGTCCTCTATAAAAGCATTCAGCCTGATCAATTGAATTTGATGGAATAGATCTGAAATATTACAGTTCAATTAAAAAATTGCAATCATAAAAAAAAAAACCTTGAAATAGGTACCGTATATTGATTTAATTTTTTATAAAACTCAGTTTTGCAATATCTATAATAAGAAGTGAGTTGACAATCGAAGTTTCCCATACAGCCCCGTGAAATTTAATTGCCCACCCCTGACCTACTGACCTTCCATCTGTAGATCAGTAAGAATCTTTTACTACGATGGGTAGATTTGCTAATTACAAAATCTGCAATAACAGTCACAAAGCCCTGTGATGTCACTTCCTATGAAAATGTGTACTGGGGTAGGGGTCTCACATTTCTGAACCCAGGGAGCATCTCTCCAAGTCCAGGCTGGTAGCAACATAAGGGACCAAACTAGTGGTCTAGTCAGTGTGGAGTGAACCCTATATCTTCTTACAGAGATAGTTGATATTTCTGTAAAAAAAATTTTTACCAGCATTAGTTCACTACATAGTTAACTATCCTCAATGTGTAGCCAGCAGCACATACCTGTATATAGGCCTCAGACAGAGTGATCATTTGAGGCAGGATGTCGGTCACTTGAAGGTCTTGTAATTCATACCACTTCCCCGTGCCCTGATCAGAAATGTACAAATTATAGTTATATTTGAACAGATGAGAAATTGTTAGCATTGCCCTTTCGTTCCTATAAAAACATTATACTAAGCGGATATCACAGTATGGAGCAAAGCAATTGCACTAAAAAAACTGTTCATTTGTAAACCTGGGCAACCATAGATCAGGGGGGAATTTACAATCTACAAGTTTTACTTTTGGGGTGAAATTCCACTTTAATGTCTTCCCTTCTCCTTTGTGCAATTTATTTATATTATAGTGGATGAAGCAGCTCCACAGTAGGTTTACCAATAAACTTGTGTCCTGTCTATTTCTATGTGTGAATGTACTTTCCTTTAATGAAAAGTAACCAATGCACAGTTCAAGGACACAGTAAAAATAACAAAGTTACCTTCATAGAATGAATCAGGCCTTTACATATAATGTGAATATATGCTGGTATCGCTCAATATATTTAACTAACCATTTATTAAACCCGCTGAACTTACATGATGCAGGACATGTATACGGTACGAGCCTTCGTTAGGCTTCCCATCATGCACTATGTTGGCAACGAGGTCATAGGTTGTGTTCTTGTGCACATTCTGGAATTCCTCAGCCAAGTATTCTCGGAGATCGACATTGCTAAACAAGAGAAAGCAGTCAAACCATTTACATTTGCAGCAGAGCCAGGAGGGTAGAGAGTAAAATTTAGCTCACGTATGACACAAAACAAGCAGTTTTAGTAGGAAAAAGAACAGGTAGAGACACCAGACAGATTCTATAACAGCTTTGTTTGGAGGATGGCAGCCTTCACAACAAACAATGGGAACTTACGTTATTGGGAAATTCACAATAGTTGGATTCTTCTCAACGAAGAAATTGTTTTTGGTAAACCGCTTAATGCAGAATATCAGGTATGGAGGAAGCTGGGTCAGCTGGAATCTCTTAAGGAAATTCTCCTTGTAGGTCTTGTACTCCTGTAGGGATATGAGCATTTCAGCAGGTACAGGTTGTTCCATATAAACATAGTAAGCAGCACAGTAATTCATTACAGTTCACAGGAATCTCACAATCAAGGGCAGACTTTAGATTCAAATACCTAAGAGTACATACAGGGGAAGCTAAGGGAGCTTGTGATGGTTCTCATTTATCTATATACAGTATATCTGTGCTAAATACCACACCTTCTCTGTAAGTCCGTTGAACTTGGCCAAGATGCTGAAGAGAGGCACCTGTGGGATGATGAGTTGTTCTTTCTCATCCTTGTACAGGGGAGCAGTGGGGAGGTCTAGAGTTAGGTACATAAATGGAGCCTCTAACATGGTTTCCTGGTACTCTTCATTATGCAGCAACTGCTCTTTCTCCTCTGCAGGCTGCAAACACAATAGCAAATACTAAAAGATAATTTATAGCACTAAACACCCCACCACCACCAGCACAGAGATTTCTATTGGTCTGTGATAAAAGTGTGAATTCAATAGAGAAGCTGCAAGGTAACAAAGACATTCAGAAGAACAGGTGAATGATTCTTACCAAATCAGGATGTGGAAGCTTCTTTGTAAATATCCTCATGGACCCTTGGAAAACTTCGGTAACAATAGCTTAAAAACAATATTACAAAAAAACATCACTCATGGATAAAGAAGAAATCATAAGACAAATACAGAGAGATGTAATAAATTTTCTTATCAGTAAAAATGGTGCTAATTTTGCCCCAACCAATCAGATGTTAATAACATCTGATTGGTTGGGGCAAAATTAATTTTTTGTCATTTTTAATAAGAACGTTTATTACATCACCCTGATAATGTCTTGGAATTTTACTAAACTGCTCTTTCTTCTGAACTAGGAAGAATAAACATTGACAAATATAAAGATCAACTCACTCTTCTTTTTCTTGGTGCCCCCTAGTGCAGAGTTTAGCGCATTCAGGAACCAAGAAAGGAATTCCACCCCATCACCTGGAAGAAATAAGACAGTGAAGAAGTGAAAATAGGACTTGCTAAAAAACAGACACATGCATATCCTGTGGGCAGGCAATATAATAAACATTCAAAACGGCAAAGGCTCCTAGGTATCGGAGAAACAACCTATTTTGAAGCTAAAAAAAATCAGGTGATAACAGCAATACAAATAGGACAGCAAAAACACCAGTCCAAATACACCAAACAGCCATAACACTATAGCCACCCACAGGTGAAGTGCATAACTGAGATTATTCTGTTACAATGGCACCTGGCAGAGAGTGGCATATTTGGCAGCAAGCAAACATTTTGAAGTTAATGCTTTGAAAACCGAAACAATAATGGCATCATCTGATGTATTCAATTAGATCAACTGGACTTGAAATGTAGTTCTTGAAGACGTTTCGCTAGTCATCCGACTGGCTTTCTCAATTCAGAATGACTTGTACAAGAATCTGTGGCAATTATGTACCCTGGAAAATCCCATTCCAGGGTACGTCTTCAAGAACTACATTTCAAGTCCAGTTGATCTAATTGATTACATCAGATATACCATGACCTGGATGAATGAGAACCTTCACAAGCAATAATGGCATCAGTGAGGGAAAAAATGGGTCAGAGCATCTCCAAAACTTTAGCTCTTGTAAAATGTTTATTGGTCTGCTTTAGTGAAGACCTACCAATAGTGGTCCATGGAAGGAAAACTGGTAAAGCAGTGACAGGGCCATGAAAGTCTTTTTAATGCACATAAAGAATGAAGTCTTAACCATGTTGCCCTCTCCAAATAGAGGGCTACTGTAGCTCAAATTGCTGAATGTTAATGCTAGAGAGAAACACACAGTACATCACAATTTGTTTTGTTTGTACCTGTGTTGCTGCAGACCAGTCATGGTGCCCTTGCTGAACTGTGTGTACCACCATCCAAAAGTACATATAATGTGTAAGTGAGCATCAGACCTGGACCATAACTGGACATGGCACCAGGATGCACTATGGGAAGAAGGTAATCTAGCAAAGTCAGTGTGATGCTATAGTGCTGCCATTTATGTGGATGTTATTTAGACACCTACCTAACCCCCTATGCATGTTTTCCCTGCAAAAAAATGATTCAAGAGCAGATTAAGAACATGTAACATGTTAGGGCTGTTTTGGTGGCAAGCGTGGTCTATGCAATTCAAGGCAGTTGGTCGTAATGTAATGGCTGATTTTATATATATATATATATATAGAATAGTTATTGCCAACCTTGCTTGGTAATCTGAAATTTCTTTTTGCTGCAGAGAACAACTGCCTGAAGCATCTCATGTGGGGACACGTGGGCCTTGAAATTCCGGGGGTTCCATAGTTTGCGCATTAATTCCCCAAATCTCTGAACAAGCAGAAACATGATGTCTCCGGGAGGACGTTGAATATTACGGTAATTATCTTCCTCTAAAAAGTAATTCCTGAGAGGTGGGACATTGGAGAGAGCCTGGAAAAAGAGTTAGGAGAGAGTGAGCATAGGCTGCCTATTTTAATTCTGCAACTAATGGATGAAGCAACAACAATACAGAGAGAGGAACATCCTTTATCTGTGTGAGCGTGCCGATTCTGTAGTATAATAAGGTGGCAAAACAGACCTCTCGCCATTTCTTACCTGCAATACGGCATTTGCATAATCATTAGCTTTAATGTTATTGAGTCCCACAATGCCTGGAAGGTATGTGGTACCATCATACGCTCTAGATAGCTTGGCCTGTTTGTCCATGTTACATATTTGCTGTTTCGTGAAGGTCGGCTTCAGTACATACTGTAAGAAATGGAAGTGAATGACATTTCTTATTTGGACAAGAGATTCAGCTTGTTGTATCTTTGTGAATGCGTCCTGTATATCGGGACAATGTTGTCTGGTGACTTTAGTTCCACTTTAAGAACTGCTACAGGAATTCTTCACAGCTTCAGTTGAAATAACTAAAATATAATTTAATAGTGAAAACATTCTATTTATTTCGGTGTTGCTAGAACTGGAGACACAAACACATTGTGTAATACGCAGGTCACAAACAGTAGAGCTGCAGTTACCCTTGGTGTATATCAGTGGTTTTTTGGCTAAATTTTCTAAAACATCCCGTCTGTATTTTTGGGATTGTCCCAATGCAGCTACGTTTACATTTTTGTAAACTATTAAACTGACACTGCTAGCTAATGAGACACTTAAACAAAACCATCAAAAACGCTGTGCTATTTACATTCCAGTTATTATTGCCTTCCCTTTGATGAGAATGCTCAGGGATTTCAGGATGACGCAGGATAAAGGATGTAAGTGAAAGTACCGTAATATCTTCAAGAGAGGAGTCTATGATCTTGTAATTGTCTGGCAGACAGTAAAACATCAGTGTGTGCAGATTTAAGAAAACATGGTGACTAAACTGAACACTGTGGATGTAGGCATGGGATTTCAAACCTCGACCTTGAGAGAGAAGAGACAGGCAAAAGTTGGAACATTATTAATCAAAATCACAGGGTAGCATTGAAATCTGAAACCCATCTACTCACCCTGAAAATATTTTCCGCACACTAGACATGCGTAGGCATTGATATGGGACAGGGAGATGGAACACAGCTTTTCAAAATCAAAATCTAAGACACTCCTATGGAAAAAAGGGAAAGCATACAAGTGTTAGCCAGGTGCAGTGCAAGATTCTTTACAAACAGAATTTGCATATGCACCTGACAAAGGGGGTCACCCCGAAACATTGTGCAGGTATCTTATCACAATAAAAGCCACATAAAGAAGTTTCAAATGCGTCCCTCAATATATCCAAATTGGTTTGATAAGCTGTTTGTGGTTAGCAGTCCAGAGTGTACAGCGCCAACACCAAAGAGTGCAAGGAGACACTAAGTTTGGAATTCTGTACAGCCCTAGTGATTACAAACGGGTACTGACCTGTTAATGGTATCCAGATACGGGCAATGCCTACTTCTTTTGTCTTCAAAATCATAGCGACCACACTTTCCTGAAACTACAAATACAAGTATGGACTAATTGTTTTAACCAATAATGTAAGTTGTAAAAAGTAAGAGGGAATATTTTCTGAGAGGTTCAATAGTTCAAAAAGCAGTGATGTAGAACCTTGGCACTTCAGATGTCTGGAAACTGTTAATCCCAGCAAGCCTTGTTTGCAGAATAGAAACTACAACTCCCAGCATGCCGTAGTTGCAAACATCTGGCATACCAAGGTTCGACAGTCTAAAGTTTCCAGGTGGGTACCTGGTAGCCCAATAGACACCACTTCTACTGACCACCCAAGCTAAACCGATGCCAAACACATTACTTCTAGGAAAAAAAAGTAATCTGAAGAAATATTCGATTAGCACTAGAAGGGGGGGTATAAATCTTTTCTTCCTGTCTGAAAATGGCAATCAGAATTCCTGGTCAATAAGAACTTTACGTTTTTATACCAGTAAATATTGATTAAAAACCTACCAGTACCAATTATCTTTAAGACATGGTCACAGTATGACAGTTCTTACTGTAAAGAACCCTATACACACCAAAACACAAAAATGATCTAATTTTTAGATATGTGCCTTCTTGGGTGATGTTAGGGAACAATTGTAGGGGCCGTATGCAAGAAAGAATTATGTTGGCTGGAGAACTGCTTTGTGCGACAATCATATGGGTGCTGGGTCGCATTGTGTCATTCATTGATCCCTCAGGATGGATCACAAAGTATACTGTCGGCAAGTCCACTCCCAGAACAAGAATCTATTCCTACCTTCCCCATCCCCTCAAACCTTGAAAGTGTTAGTTAGTAACCTTCCCTTAAGGAGGCCATCCATTAAAACTGACCTCCTGACCGATCCAGTAACATTCAATCGATCATTCAGGAACTGCCTTTCCATTTCTTATGTTGTAACGGACATAAGATCACAAAATTAATGGGGCAGGGGGACCTCTTGAATGTATGTAGGGAAAAAAAAAACCCAGAAAGGCAGTTCCTGGAAAATTGATTGAATGTTGCAGGATTGGATAGGAGGTAAGATCTAAGGTATGGCACATCGAGTCCCTAAAACCCATAATCCTTAACTTTCTCCTCTTTGCCTGTCCTCCCTGCTTCACAGACCGTCATAGGCAGTTGGTTCACAGACCGTCATAGGCAGTTGGTTCACAGACCGTCATAGGCAGTTGGTTCACAGACCGTCATAGGCAGTTGGTTCACAGACCGTCATAGGCAGTTGGTTCACAGACCGTCATAGGCAGTTGGTTCACAGACCGTCATAGGCAGTTGGTTCACAGACCGTCATAGGCAGTTGGTTCACAGACCGTCATAGGCAGTTGGTTCACAGACCGTCATAGGCAGTTGGTTCACAGACCGTCATAGGCAGTGACGGACTACTGCAGTCTGGGCGAAATTTAGTCTCTAAAGGAGAATTACTTTTTTGTGGCTGTGAAAGGTAAGAACTATGGGCTTCGGAGACAGTAGAGTGGGAACTATAATGATTTTGGGGAGGTGGGGTTTTCATTGCATATAATGTGGCCTGTCTACAACTAACCTAAGTCTACATTGTAATATTGCTCCTAGATAAGGGTTTCTAAATTTATGTGCCTCCAGATGTTTTGAAAACTGCAACTCCCAGCATTCCCAGGCTTCCCTCTGTAGTTGATGAATGCTGGGAGTTGCCGTTTTCAAACATCTGGAGGCACATCATTTGAGAATCCATGTCATGTCCTTTTACCACTAACCTATCTGCACATGTAGTAACACAATAATGTATGTACCCATAATGCATCACCCCACAATGTGATTGACTTAACATAGAATCAGGCAGGGCCAATCCTGGGACCCAGACAATAACCTAGATCAGTCCAACCTAGGCACGCTAGATGGTTACAAACTACAACTCCCAGCATGCCTTGTTAGCACATGACCGACCTAGAGGCCCTGATATAACCGGTCACACTCCAGTCTAATCAATATAAAACGCTTCATTCATTTTCTAACCCAAGTTCTGCCTTCCCGCTCTGTTAAAGTCTTTCTCTACCTGTTTCGTCTTCGTCGTCGTCGTCATCTTCCTCCTCCAGCTCCCGTTTAATTCTCTTCTCCGCACTCATTCCACCTTCTCTGCAGTTCTGTGTTCCGAACCTCGCTTTCGTCCAAACCGCCCCCTTAGGTGAATGTAGCGCACCCATTGGTTGGTTACAAAAGATAAACGAGGCGTGGAACGCTTCCTTTGCTCCCTCGTTTGATTGGCTTAGGGGTGTGACCAAAGACTATATCGGCTAATCGGTTGTATTGTTTTATTCTAGCGACCAATAGGCAGCGCTTCAGCTTATTTTCATTCTGTAGCATGGTTTGTATTGGTCAGTGGCCAGTAGGCGGTGGGTGTAGGGTTTTAACGTACCGGGAGCGGTGCTATGGACGAGGAGGCTGAGATTCACAGCAAAGCGGGGCCTGGCGGGAGACTGGATATGAAACACGGCTTTGTCCAGCATATCCGCCGGAACCAGATTGCCAGGTAACAGGACCCGCCCCCTGACATTCACATTGCTAAATACTGGACTGGGTTCATGTTACCACCGACTTAACGGGCTAAGTCATGGTGTTGGGACCTCGCTAAGCCAAGGGACACACAGTGTAGGGTGGAGCCAAGGGACACACAGTGTAGGGTGGAGCCAAGGGACATTGATTGTACCTCAGTAATGCTCCAGGGGTTATTAATAAGATATCCCCTGATATGGCAACCCCATGGTTATTAATAGGATAACCCGCCGATATGGCAACGGTGGCAACCCCATGGCTATTAATAGGATATCCCCCTGATATGGCAACCCCATGGTTATTAATAGGATATCCCCCTGATCTGGCAACCCCTGGGTTATTAATAGGATATCCCACTGATATGGCAACCCCTAGGTTATTAATAGGGATATCCCACTGAATTATGGGACCCTGGGTTATTAATTGGATATCCCACTGATATGGCAACCCCTGGGTTATTAATAGGATATCCCACTGATCTGGCAACCCCATGGTTATTAATAGGATATCCCACTGATCTGGCAACCCCTGGGTTATTAATAGGATATCCCACTGATATGGCAACCCCTAGGTTATTAATTGGATATCCCACTGATATGGCAACCCCTAGGTTATTAATTGGATATCCCACTGATATGGCAACCCCTAGGTTATTAATTGGATATCCCACTGATATGGCAACCCCTAGGTTATTATTGGATATCCCACTGATATGGCAACCCCTGGTTATTAATAGGATATCCACTGAATGGCAACCCCTGGTTATTAATAGGATATCTCACTGATATGGCAACCCCTGGGTTATTAATAGGATATCCCACTGATATGGCAACCCCTGGGTTATTAATAGGATATCCCACTGATATGGCAACCCCATGGTTATTAATAGGATATCCCACTGAACTTCCCTGTCACACTCCCACCACAGTGTAAATAACTCTCCACATATCTGGGTAAGAGGCTGATCCAGTCCCAATCTGGCTTTTTACTGCTACATGTGTGGCAGCCAAAATAGACAGTCCCATGGCCAACCAACTACCACGGTTTGCTGTGACAGTTGTTGGAGGAGGATTTATACCTCAGAAGCCTGTAGGCATAAAAAGCCTGGTGCCCTTAGAACCACCCCTAAACACAGACCACACCCACTTTCTAGGGGTGGAGGGTGATTGACAGCCACCCTCCAACCACAGGTGCCCCTAGATGCGTGCCTAATGGTAAATCCGGGATTGCTTCCAATGCTATCTGCCTGACATTGCCTATAAATCTGTACTGTGTGTACACAGCTTTATAAATCAAGAGGATAGATGCAGAGAACCAAACAAATGTTCAGGGTGATCCCATGTTTATTAAAGGAACACTAAACAGGTTTTGTGTACTTCGTTAAGTACATAAAATCTGTATCTATTATTCACAGGGAGGGGGGAACGCTTATTCCCACCTCCTTGTGAATAATAGAACGCCCAGGGGAGGGACACTGGAACTTACCATACCTTACTCGCAGCTGCTTCTGAGCTCACAGCCGCGCTGTCCTGACCAAGCGCCTATCGTAGGCGCATGCGTGCCAATACAAAAGAAAAACGCGCGATCGGGACAGCATGGCTGTCATTGCAGAAGCAGCTGCGAGTGGAGTGGCGGTAAGGTACGTTCGGCAGTGTCCCCTGGGCATTCTATTATTCACAGGGAGGTGGGAATAAATGTTCTTACCTCCCTGTGAATAATGGAAACAGATGCAATGTACTTAAACACAGGTTTAATGTTCCTTTAAAGAATAAAACGTGCAGAGTAAACATAGTACAGTGCTTTGTTTGCTCTGCAAGGTTTATTTTTTAATAAACATGGGATTAGCCTGAACGTTTGTTTGGTTCTCCGCATCTTTCCTCCTGATATTATATACAAACCAGCGAGGAGATGGCTGGAATATGGAGATGACCATCTTGTTGTACCCATACCCAGCTTTAGTTATACTTCCTCCCTCCTCACATTTACCCAGGGTTCATACAGGTACATTTACAGTGGGCAGGGTGGAAGATGCTCCAAACTTGTAGCACTAAAGGTGAGAGTTAACACTATCGGTTAAAAACGAATATAATACATTCAGACTCCTTTATATTTTATCTTTGGTTTCCCATTAAAATAACTTGGTTACAATTTAGCTTTAATTATTCTTTAAAAATCACAGGGATGTAAACCCATATTGTAAAGGCTTGTTTTTCTGTGCAATTTGAAAGAGTTCAAGGCTTCTGACATGTTTCAAACAAATGGAGCATTAGAATGATAACCGTTCACATTGCCGCACAAGGGTGCTGCTTGATAAGTGAACTTGTTTTTAGAAAGTCTGTTTAAGTAGCTATATCGCTCTCTTTTCTTATACGCAGGGATGACTATGATCGTGAAGTTAAGCAAGCCAAACAGAAACAAAAGAAACGGTATACTCCAGGGCCTGCTCGCCCAAAGAAGCCAGATCTACAGGTCTATCATCCACGTCAGAGAGGTGAGAGTCTCTAAAATATATGTACAGAGCTTGGGGTGTTTAGTTAGACTACTGTACATTGCTTACTTCAGTGCTTTTACAAGACTTTACTTTGAGTAAGTGTGTTCCTTAAAGGGGAACTGTGGTCCAAAAATTACTTGAGGTAAATTGATAGGAATTGCTCCCCTTGGAATTTTTGCATTTTATTTCCTTTGTTTATTTTGCATAGTTTTGAAGATGTTTACATTTTTGTGTGTGATATGGCAGCAGCATCACCAGGTCCCCTGCACTTCCTGCTCTGAAACTATCAGTCAATCTGTCTTGTGTCGTCTCCTCCTCTTTGCAGCCCCCCTGGTCCCTCCCACTCAAGGACCCCATGGTCCCCCCCATGGCCATTATCTTACAGCCTCATGCGGCCTCGCCCACTCGCGGTCCGTGGTCCCGCCCACTCGCGGGTGCCGTGGTCCCGCCCACTCGCGGGTGCCGTGGTCCCGCCCACTCGCGGGTGCCGTGGTCCCGCCCACTCGCGGGTGCCGTGGTCCCGCCCACTCGCGGGTGCCGTGGTCCCGCCCACTCGCGGGCGCCGTGGCCCCGCCCACTCACGGGTGCCGTGGGTTACTCAGACACCCAGCCCCCCCCTGAGGGAGTCTGAGGCTGTGCTCGCCAGCGGCACTGTGCAGGAGAAGCCTCAGGAATGTCACAAGTCAGTCTCCCACCCATTAACTTTATGGTCAGTCATTTCTGTATATCTTGGGCTGTGGAGCACGTAGAGAGGTGGTTGATGGCTCGTTTTAAAGGTAGGAAACTGGTCTTTCATTTAAACTCAACTTGTTTGGAGATCACAGTTCCCCTTTAACCGACATGTAGGGATTAATTGAATGTAATATTTCCAACTATTGTATTTTGTACAATTGCTGTGGTTAAAAGGAAATATTCTAGATCTATTTATTTGAGATGAAGGTATGAGGTTATGATTTATTTCTTGGTCATTCATTTGGAAAATTATCCTAACTGGAAAAAAAACTTTCCTTGTAAGCAGGTGCGTAACTACCAGGGGAGCAACTGCAGAGGGGGGGGCCCCCATCTTCCTATTTTTCCTATGGCCGATATAGCCTCCTCCCATAAAACACTGTGGCTAAAGCATGGATAGGGGCCCTATCATAGTTTTGCAGGGGTTTTCTAGTTACACCATTGCTGTAAATTTGCTGTTTTTCTGATTACCCTTATAGTGAAATGAGCTTGACAAAAGTTCTTTGCTTTAAATTCAAGCTGGGTATACACATTGACAAATCCTGGATATTATCCATGGGCCATATAAACAACCAATCCTGTGTTCGACAATGAATCACTTTCAGTCATCTAATCTTCATACTCCTAGTTAGGAATGAATGCTGGGTACAGTTGGACAATATATTGAACATAGTTATGATGCAGGTATATTGGCAATATTATAATGGGTATAGCTCTGCCTCTGTTTTATAACTTATAGCATTGGGGCATTTACTTTTATACAATGTGAAACTTATTACAGGAAAATCTCTCCCAGGTGGAGTCTTTGAAGGAACTGAACATAATGATGGTGGGGCACAGCTTTTTTACCTGGATTTTGAAGCTGATGGAGGAAAGGTCACATCGATTATTGTGTATGAGGTAGGTGCCATTTTCCCTTCTTGCCATTATACGAGATCACGATAATGTACTTTTGTGTAACACTATTAATACAAAATAATTGATTTTACATAATATTAAATATTTAATTATGCAATTAAAACCAAACAATGGAGGGGGTGGGGAAAGGCCAGCAAGTGCAACTTTAAGTATGTATTTCTGGCAATGTAATGTACCCTCTGGGGGGAGGACCTAGCATTTCGGTTCCTCCCTTTGGTTACATCAAAAGGTAAAGGGGTGGTTTGGGGTTTTGTAATTGCCCTTTAAGACAATTCCCAGAACTAACTCTTAAACAAGACTATTTTTATTTACAATCAATGCACTACAGTTGCATGTGTCCCAGAGGATTTCTATTTCTAAAGTGGGCCTCAGTCTATACAAATTGGGGAAGCCCTACAGTGGGCCATTATTAAAGATGAGTAGTATAGTCCTTTTTCCACCACTAGAAGGGTGTATTTGTACAGAGGCTGATTTATTGTATATTGGGCTGGTTAACACGAATATTGTTTTATATGTTTAAAAGTGTACATCTAAAAATTTTTTAGTAAATACTAAAGGAAAACTAAAGCCCACTTTTTATTTTTAAGAAATAAATGAAACAAGGCAAAAATTAACATATTTATGAGAAAAAGCAATAAAGGCTTTTTAAGTGGCCAGATACCGTATATACTCGAGTATAAGTCGACTTTTTGGTGGTGCTGTGTTAACCTGTATAGAAAGTTACAGGAGCTGATCTGCCTTTACACTTCCTGCTTCCTGTAGTCTGGCTGCTGGACTCACTCAGCACTGTCACTGACTGCTCATTTGGATACTGTAAATCTGATGGGTCTCCTCAGTTTGGGGCAAAAAAAAGCTTCTAGTACATTGCAAATGACAGCTTGAAACTACAACTCTCAGGTGACTGTTTAACTATTGGTATCAGAGAGTCCTTTACTATATGGGGGTCAGAGGGCCCTTTACTATATGGGGGTCAGAGGGCCCTTTACTATATGGGGTTCAAGAGAATTGTAAATAATGGTAAGCTTAATTAAAAGTTTACTAAACTTTGCCACACATGTTTAGAAACTGAAACTCCCAGCAACAAAGCATGCTGGGAGTTGTAGTTTCCAAACATCTGGAGTGCCAAGGAATTGGGGGTTACTGGTACTGGATTTGGCTGTTACTGTTTGGGATTCATGTATGGGAATTCTGCTGTCCATTTAAAGGGCAACTAATTTCTACCCTCGGCTTATACTCGAGTCAATCGGTTTTACAAATTTTTCAGGTAAAAATAGGTACCTCGACTTATACTCGGATTGACTTATATTCGAGTATATACGGTAAGTGTTAAATCCACACTTCCCTATGGAATATCAGGGTAGCGTGGGCTTCACATTGACGGGCACCTGATGCAATAAGCAAAACATTAGGTTTTGTGCCACTAAGCCGTCACACCTTACCTTACCACAAAGCAGTGAGCCTGGCCAAGGGATTATTGCATTACAGGACAGCGGCTAGGTAAGTAATATGACTGCACTTAATGCATCGCCCTGTTAGTGTTGTTTGTAAAACTGAAGTGCTGATCTTTATTAAATGGGTTCAAGTTCATCATTTTTACTTATGTAGTGTTTCTTGCAAATCTTTTTTTACTGGGTGAATATATAACTTGCTCCAGCGGGAAGGAATAGAGAATTATTTCTAGATTTGCAATAACGCAGTAGTCCCAATTAGTTGAATCGATGTTATTTCTTTCATGTAGGATGATGATGCAGAGCAGGTGGCTACCACCATCTCTGTTCAGAACCACCTGGAGGATAGGATGAAGGAGGCCCTAAAGCGACGAATCCAAGAGGAAATTTCAAAGCGAAGGGTCCAGCGCTGATCTTATTGCTGAGAAGGGGTTTACTTCTGAGCTGAACGGCAGTCATTTGCCAGGGCTCTACACGGCGTAGGCTGATGTTTGGAGAGTTCGGAGAAGAGAGTTCCATACAGAGCTTGTGTGGATATTGTTCATTCTGGAAGTATGGAGAATTGGGGTGGCGAAAGTTTTTAGCTAGGTGACCCACATTTATATCCTTGGATGGAAATTTTCATAGGCTGAGAGGCACCACTCACTCCCCACAATTTGCGGTTTGGTTTTGTTTATTTTGGTTTGGTTTTTAAATAACGACGTGTCTTTTTTTGGAAAAGTATTCAGCAATAATCCAGATCTCTCTTGTGTATTGAGGGTAGAAGATGTAAATGTTGGCAGGGATCTGAAGAAAGCGATGGGCAGATCCCTGACTGTCAATAAACAGAAACAAATGGGACATAATGAGACCAGAACATTGTTTTTTCCTAGTTCTGTTTACGGTTCTGTTACACTGTACTCTGTTTGGAAGGAAAAACATGAAAGCCACATGGCAGAAATGGTTTTAACCCAGTTATGTCAGTTGCAATTTTACTTAAACCTATTGGAAACTAGAATTCTACAGAGTTTGTATGTAAAATAAAACTTATTTTGGTAGCAGACAGGCACTGTATTTTGGCAGACACTGCGATGTGATGCTTCTGCCAGTGAACGAGTTGTTTATTAAATGGAATGATGCACTTACACTGCTGGTTTCTTTTTTTTCTTGTTAGGGGTTTGTTTTTTGTTTGTGGGAAATTGTTTTCTGCTTCATTTAGGTGCTCATTTTTATTTCAAAGTAACTTTTTAAGATCATTTCTAGTGACGCTGTTCAAATTCCCATTGTGTCACATGATAACCTGATCGGTCACTTTGATCGTAGTTTGTTGGCCAATGTTGAGTTTTGTACACACATGGGGCCTGACCTCCTCTGCACGATGGTGTTAAAGGGCATCTATAGTGGGAAAATGAACTTTTCCCCCTTTTTTTCCATGTGTTCTATAATCCTGCCCCCCCCCCTTAACTTTTTTCAGATACCCTCTCTGTCCTGAGATACACAAATTAGAAGAATACATGATTGCATTCCTCTACTCCTACTTGTACTGTCAATCAAATCCCTGTGACGTGACACTCTTCCCTGCTCAAGTCCCTCCCTCCTCCCTTCTCTGTAACAAACATAGAGATAAGAGCATTAGCAGGGGGGAGAGAGAGGTCGCTTTGATGGCTGCACTTGACCCCCCATTATTGATAGCTTTCACTGATTGATGATGGGTCACAAAGAGAGAGATCGTATTGTAGCAGGACACAAAGAGATCCGTGTCTCCAGGACAGCTTTGCTTTCTATTGGCCACTGCGTGGGTGTGTTTTTCAGGATGTTAAACTTTTAACTCCTACTGCACATGAGAAGCTTGTCGGGTAGCGGGTGTTGAGACATGAAGGAGGTAACAGGAGGTACTTATCCATTACAGTGGCAGCTATACTTAAAGGGTAACTAAAGTCAAAAAAAAATTTTTGATCAATGATCAAAAAAAATTTTTTTTTTTAACTTCTAAGCTCATCCAGGTACACATGCCTACTGGCCTACCCTTCCATTTTCATGGCAGCCATATTTAAAGAGTAACTATAGTCAACAAAAATTGACTAATCATCAACAAAGTTTGTTTTTTTTAACCCCCGACCCTACACAATAGTTCAAAAAGCAGTAGCACACACCAGTCTTTCGTGAATAATCCAGTGTTTATTCAACACATATGTAAAGTTTCGGTGTCACATGACATCTTCATCAGACATCATGATGCCTACTGACCTACCCTTCCGTTTTCATGGCAGCCATATTTAAAGGGTAACTATAGTCAAAAAAATTTTTTTTGAATAATCATCAACAAAGTTTATTTTAACCCCCAAACCCTACACAGGTACACACACATACTGATCTACTTATCCATTACTGTGGGAGCCATACTTAAAAGGTAACTAAAGAAAAAAAAATGTTTTTAATCAATAATTTAGTTTGACCTACTGACCTACCCTTCCATTTATGTGGCAGCATAATTAAAGGACAACTATAGTCAAAAAAACTAATTTTGACCAAAAATCAAAAAAGCTAGTTTTTTAAACCCCCAACGTGGCACAAGTAGACCCACCTACTGACCTACCTCTCCATTCCTGTGGCAGCCATACTTAAAGGGTAACTAAAGGTAAAAAAAAAATTTGACCACTCATCAAAAAAGTTTGTTGTTTTTAACCCCCAACCTGACACAGGTACACATACCTACTGACCTACCCTTCCATTTCTGTGGCAGCCATACTTAAAGGGTAACTATAGTCAAAAATAAATTTGATCAATAATTTAAAGAAGTTTGTTTTTTTAACTTCCAACCTGCTGGGGCGTTACATTGGCCTCTGTAATGCCTGCTGCGGCGTTAGAGGCCAAAGGGCATTACAAGATACTCGTAGTGACCGTCCCGTGTGTTAGAATCAAATAAATTTTGATCAATAATCAAAGAAGTTTGTTTTTGTAACTTCCATTCCTGTGGCAGCCATACTTAAAGGGTAAATAAAGTTAAACATGTTTTTTTGATATATCCTCATTAAATTATGGTCTTACATGCAAAAACTCATACCCCCAACCTGTACAAGTGTACACACACCTACTAACCTACCTTTCCATTTCATTGGCAGACATATTTAAAGGGTAACTGTAGTCAAAAAACAAATTTTGACTAATCATTAAAAAAGTTTGTTTTTGTAACCCCCAACCACCAAGTCAAAAAAACTAATTTTAACCAATCATCAGAAAAGGTTTTTTTTTTTAACCCCCAACCTGACACAAGTACACAAACCTACCGATCTACTTATCCATTTCTGTGGCAGACATACTTAAAGGGTAAAGCTGGGTACACACAGTACAGATTTCTGAAAGATGACAGACAGGATCTGCAAGATCACATATATGCATACACACAGTCCCGAGCGTTCTCCCTATGAACATCGTAGGGAGAACGCTCGGGACTGTGTTTCCATCGGCCGCACTAGACTCCTCTATATAGGAGCACGTCCAATGGAAATTTTCGGTCATTCCTGAAGTGCTCGTTCGGAAACGAAGGTACACACAGTACCGATACAAAAACAAATTTTGACTAATTTAAAAAGTTTATTTTTTTATCCCCCAACCTGACACAGGTACACACACCTGCTGACCTACCCCTCCATTACTGTTGCAGCTATACTTAAAGGTTAACTAAAGTAAAAAAAAAACTATTTTGACCAATCATCAAAAAAGCTTTTTTTAACCCTCAACCTGACACAGGTACACCCACATTCTGACCTACCCCTCTATTACTGTTGCAGCCATACTTAAAGGGTAACTATAATCAAAAAACATTTTGACTAATCATTTAAAAAGGTTCGTTTTTTTAACACCCAACCTGACACAGGTACACACACCTACTGACCTACCCTTCTATTCTATGACAGCCATACTTAAGGTTAACATACTTAAGGTTAAACATTTTGATCACATAATCAAAACAGTTTGTTTTTTAAATCCAACTTGACACAGTACACCACACCCAATCGGCAACCATATTTAAAAGGTAAGTATACTCAAAAAATACATTTTGACCAATCATCAAAAAGTTAGTTTTTTTATCCCCCAACCTGCCATGAGTACACACCAACTGACATACCCATTCATTCCTGTGACAGCTATATTTAAAGGGCAAGTAAAAAACAACAATGTCCTCATCATTGCCATTATTAAGTTTTAAAATCTGCAGCACAAGCCAAAGTTTATACGTAAACTTTCCCTTTCTATTTTACTAATGTTTTTAGGTTTCGTTCACACTAGATCAGTTTGTCCGTTTCCAGACAGAATTTTTTTAACGGATCGGATTGACCCGGTCCGTTAAAAAGTACTGCTGCATGCATTTCTGTCTGGAAACGGACACGTTTTGATTAAAAATATAGCAAAACTAAAAGACTAAACGTAGCCTTATTTACTTTTCTTCTCACCTGAGGAAGGGGGTTGGACCCCCCAAAACATTGTGTGTACCTGGTTGTTTTAGCACTTAATAAACTATTTATGCTATGAAGCGCTTTTGAGTGTGCCTCCCTTCCAGAAAATAAAATGAACTTCCTGATTCCTTTATCTCTTTGCACCAGTGAAATTACGAGGGAAAATAAACATTTAGTAATGAGAAGCAGTGTTCCCTCCGGGGTATTCATTCAGATCAACTGGACTCAGGGCCGCCATCAGGGGGGTAAAAGAGGTACTCTTGTCCCGTGCCTGAGAGGCTTTTGGGGCCCAGAGACCCCAGGTACCTGAAAAACTGGGCCCGCAATATAATTTAACTTTAAAGACATCCGAACGCGGAAGTGGATCGTCGGGCCCTAAGTTACACAAGACGTTGCCACTTCATGACATCAACCACTGCGGAGCGCATCACTGACTACTCTAGTACTACCAGTGTTGTCAGTGCTTCATGCGCGTCATCAAGTCCATCCCAAGCTATTGGTGCAGTCAGCAGAGTGGCGCATGTGGAAAGTTGCAAGGACTAGAATCATGAAAGGTATCCCCTTCCATCCTTGATCTAGCCATAAGCCAGCCACAGATGGTGTGCTGTGCAAATCACAACTTGTATGTATGAATTTAATTTAGTAAAATCTGCTTTGCCTACTTTGCTTGGGGTGCCAACCATTTAATAGGGAATTTTAATATTGTATCAGTCTGGATGCCAACCATTTTTTAGTCTTTGCCAATGATTTTATCAGTGTGTGTGCCAACTGTCCTGTCCCCTTAACTGCTTATCATGGCTCAGCCTTAAAGGTGTTACGTGCCCCTATAGAGAGACTGCCTCTACTCGTTCTTTTGGCCAGGGCATGCGGAGGAGGAAGGAGCTCTGGCATCTGAATCTTGTGCGCTGGTGTTGTTCAATACCTGATCCTGATTGGTGCCGGGTGACTTCTTGGTCTGTGTATGCTGATGAGGCTTACTCATAATTTTCTTTATGAAAATGTGGTCTCCAAACAAGTTAAGTTTAAATGAAAGGCCTACGTGCTCCACAGTCCAAGATATACAGAAATGACTGACCAGAAAGTTAATGGGTGGGAGGTTGACATGTGGCATTCCTGAGGCTTCTCCTGCACAGTGCCACCGGCGAGCACAGTCTCAGACTCCCTCAGTGTGTGAGGGAGACAGGAAGTCCCTCCTCCTCTCTGCTGTGTGAAGTCCTGACAGTGAAGGTAAGGGAATCTACAGCCCTTCTCTTTCACTGTGTGAAAACAGCCTTTTCAGGCAGAGTTCTCACTCTGCCTGAAAAAGCTGATTCTACAGAGTTTTATGTAGGGGTGGTGGTGGTCTGAGTAACCCACGGCACCCGCGAGTGGGCGGGCCACATGGGGCTGTAAGATAATGGGCCATGGGGGGCCTGCGACTGGTGGGAGGGACCAGGGGGACTGCAAAGGGGAGGAGGAGACACAGGATAGATTGACTGACAGAGCAGGATGTGCAGGGGACCTCGTGATGCTGCTGCCATATCACACACAAAAATGTAAATATCTTCAAAACTATGCAAAATAAACAATGGAAATAAATTGCAAAAATTCTCGGGAGCAATTCCTATCAATTTACCTAAAGTCATTTTTGGACCACAGTTCCCCTTTAAATTACATCTATATATTGAGAAAAAGAAAAAAGATCCGCTGTACAGAATCATTACCCAGTATTAGTCAGCCCTCCAGTTCATTAGCCAGTATTTATCAGCCCACCAGTTCAATAGCCAGTGTTACTAACATTGGCTAATGAACTGTAGGGCTGACTAATACTGGGTAATGAACTGGAGGGCTGACTAAAACTGTGTTAGTCAGCCCTCCAGTTCATTATCCAGTATGTCAGCCCTCCAGTTTATTAACCAGTATTAATCAGCCCTCCAGTTCATTAGCCAGTGTTTGTCAGCCCTCCAGTTCATTATCCATTGTTAGTCAGCCCTGCAATACATATGAAATGTTAGTGAGCCCTCCAGTTATTTCCCAGTGTTAGTCATCCCTCCAGTTGTGCTTGTGAAGGTTCTCATTCATCCAGGTCATGGTATATCTAATTGATCTAATTGAATACAACAGACATCCCTCCAGTTAATGAGCAATGTTAGTGAGCCCTCCAGTTCATTTCCCAGTGTTAGCCAGCCCTCTAGTTCATTAGCAGTAAGTCAGCCCTCTAGTTCATTAGCAGTGTTAATAATCCCTCCACTTCATTAGCAGTGTTAATCATCCCTTCACTTCATTAGCAGTGTTAATCAGGCCTCCATTAGCAGTGTCAGTCAGCCCTCCATTTCACAAACCAGTATCAGTCAGTCCCCAAGTTCACAAACCAGGATCATTTAGCCCTCCAGTTCAACCCCCCCCCCCCCAAAAAAAAACAGTGCTTGTCAGCCTTCCACTGTGTAAGAGTGTAGGGTCACTGGGGTGGGTTGTTGGTGCTATTTAAGTGTATTTGTCTGGCCAGATGCAAATGTTTACCAGTGGTTCTCTTCCTGGTGCATACATAAATGGTGTTCTGGCTGATATGGTGTCTTTCTTAGTTTTCATTTACATAGCTGTAGTTGGAGATTTCCTTGTTTCGAGCTGTTGTTCCTTCAATATTCCATTCATGTGTTCAAGCACCGCCCATTCACAAGCCACCATTCTTTTCCTATGCCAACCCCCAGAAAACTTTCTGCGGACGCCAATGCCTTTCACACTCCACTGCCAATCTATTTACAACCTACCGAGTCCCGTCACCTTGTGTCTCATCCCCATTTCCTCTAGACTGTAAGATATTTGGGCAGGGTCCTCTCTCCTATTTTATCACGGTATTGCTGTAAGTAACTCACCACTCTGTGTACTTATATTACGTATTATATGTGTATGTAATTTGCAGGGGCACTTCTAGGGTTTTAGCTGCCTGAGACAAACTTTTGAATGCTGTCCTTGATTATTTCCAGGAGCGGCACGAAGCGTGCCGCCGTGTTAAAGTGGGTGTGGCTTTCTCTGTGGCCGTGGTTAAAGTTTTACAATTTTGAACTTTCTATCACATAGGTATTTAAACAGTTCCTCAGACAGTCAATTAGCAATAATGTAAATTATTAGCAATAGATATTACATCCCTTACTTAAACAGCTTGTGTTGCCACTACCACAAATTTCCTCCCACAGTTTTTGAGCTAGAGAAATAAAATTTGGTACAGACGCGCAGGGCATATAAGAGAAGTGTGCTTTTACCTAGCTAAGGAATCCGCTGAAGCTTTACGAAGTTATCGGTGAATTTTGGGACATTTTTTCCCATGGACTATAATGGTAATAATCCTCAAATTAGGATATTTCAAAACAGTTTGTTTCATGGTCATAAACACAAACGCTGATACCCCCAACCCCCCACACAGACACAGGTGCACCCACCTACTGACCTACCTTTCCATTCCCATGGAAGCCATACTTTAAGGGTATGTCCACCCTTAAAATTTTTTTTGCTATATCCCCCTGTCCCCCCCAGCCCCAATCACTCTATTCATTATTAGAAAGTTCCCCAAACTTTACTTACCTGTCCTCTTTCCTCCGCCTTGCTGCCAGGCACTCTGCTTGCAAGATAATGCAAGCAGAGGGGCGGGACCGGCTGCCGGGAGTTCAGTGCGGCGGAGGAAAGAGGGAAGGTAAGTAAAGTTTGGGGAACTTTCTAATAAAATAAATAGAGCAGTTGGGGCTGGGGGGACAGGGGGAATGATTTACCTAAAGGTTTTTATGGTAGGGTGAGGGAATCCTAATCAGGAGGGAGAGGGAGGGGGAGAAGGGCTGCAGTACGCATGACAAACTTCTCCCGGAGACCAGATAGGAGGCAGAGTCCTATATGGACTCCGCTATCCTCCTGGTGGGCAGTTTTTGGAACTTTGGGGGGGGACTACAGGAGAACCTTATGGAGCTGGGATGTAAGGTAAGGATTAAACTACACTACACAATGGGGCCAGTACTGGGGGGATTATAGTTTTGGGGTGGACATGCCCTTTAAAGGGTAACTATAGTAAAAAAAACAAAACTATTTTGATAAATCCTCAATAACAGTTAGTTATATGGTCATAAATGAAAAAACACCCACCCCCAACCTCACATGGGTACACACACCTACTGACCTACCCTTCCATTTTTGTGGCAAACATACTTAAAGGGTAAATAAAGTTTAAAAAATTATTTTGATATATCCTCAAAAGTTAGTTTAATGGTTATAAACACAAAAAAGACATACCCCCTCAACCAGACCCAGTTACACACACCTACTGAGCTACCCTTCCATTTCCGTGGCAATCATACTTAAAGGGTAACTAAGATCAAAAAACAAATTGGTTGGTATGCTGTAAACCCAAGTTAAGTTTAACTGGAAGCAGCAGCTTTAAAAAATCTTTTTCTCTTTTTTTTTTTCTAACCAACCTTTACTAATGTAAAGTTGCCGACATCTTGCTCCAGCATTGTAGACTGCTTAGCTCCGCCCTTCCGAGACTTACTGGATCTCCTTGTTCTGTAGTCCAAAAAAGCACTGTCCGTTTGGTCCAGGCGCATGCGTGATGTTGCAAAGCACATGGTGTGACATCCGTGTGTGCACAGACATGCACACGTGTGACGTCACTGTGCCGTGTAACCAGTCTAGAATGCTGGAGCAAGATGTCAGCAAATTTACATCAGTAAAGGTAGGCTCAGGAGGGACCTAGAGGGAAAAAAAATGGGGGGGGGAGATTTTTTAAAGCTGTTGCTTCCAATTTTCCAATTTATCCTTTAACTTCCAACCTGACACAGGTACACACACCAAATGAGCTACCCATTCATCCATGTGGCAACCATATTTAAAGGGTAAGTATAGTCAAAACACAATTTGACTAATCATCAAAATAGTCTTTTATCCCCCAAATCTGACACGAGTACACACACCAACTGACCAACCCATTCATTCCTGTGACAGCTATATTTAAAGGGTAAGTAAAAAACAACGTCATAATTGCCATTAAAATCTGCAGCACAAACATACATTCCCTTCCAAAATGCAGCGTTTCAAGCCAAATTCAACGTTTAAATTTTCCCTTTCTATAGCCTGTGCTATATACATGCATATATACTTATACATGTTGGTTCAACTGTTACAATACATTAGAAATGCCATACTTTCTGTAGTATAAAAGATTTCAGCCAAAAGATTTGTAAGCCTGCCACCATGTCTATGTAGACACTTTCAGCAGGGCCCTAATTAACCTAACTAGTCTATCCTAGCCTTACACAAGCTAATCTAACAATATAAAATTATTTTAACAACATCATATGTTACTAGGGAAAACTCTTTCTTTTCTTGACTGGTCACACTGGAACATTTTTTTCCACCACTGCTTGTCTCCCGCATTTTTCCTTCAGTGTAGGGGTGCCACCTGAGACAAATGTCTCACTCTTCCTCATGGTAGATGTGGCCCTGGTAATTTGTATGACTTTGTATAATATGTATTACCTTTTATGTAATGTTTGACTATGTAATTGTAAAGCGCCTTGGAAGATGTTGGCGCTATATAAATCCATAATAAAAATAATAATAGTTGGAAAATTATTTGGCAATTTACATGTCCTTTAATATACAGGTCCTGAAGCAAGAAATTTGCTCTTTTGTGCTAATGCATTGTCGGTAAACTACTTCTGATTGCAAGACCTTCAATAGGCCATTGAATGGTCACATATTTTTGACCAGCTGACTACAGATCAATTTATTGATCAGCTGGTAGTTTGGCACAGTTGGAAAAAGGGGCAAAATTGGCCTGTGTGTTGCAGGCCTTAAGCTGGCCATATACTAGGCAGACATTGGATAGATTTGAGATATCTATCTAATGTCTAAAGACCACATTTTACAAGCAGCGGTTTTTATCTTGAGATGTTCCTATCTGACCCATTCATTTTATGATCTCAAATTGATTGTATGAAAGAACGGCTAGGGGGTTCTAGATAGATTGGACATTTATCTTCTGAAATATTGGACATCTGTATAATGTCTTAGGTAGTGTATGGGCACCTTAAGGCAGCGATCCCACTACTCCCAGATCTTCCAGGAGTCTCTCGCACTCCCACCCTGATCTCCCACAACGGAGAGGAGTCCTGAATCTCCTCCCCATTATGCCCCCTTTATGTGTGTCACGCCCCCTGACTGCCTAGTGAGTATGCCCCGCCCACTGTATGACATCAATGACACTGTAGCTAGGCCCCCCCGCCCGGAAGGACGAAGAGGCAGGGTGGGATGTCTGCCTTAAGGTACGGGGTTTTTAGGAAGTGCCAATTAAATCATCTGCTAATTGGGGGTAGGGTTGGCAGATCAGGTAATACATATTAAAAAACACATGCACCATGGCTAAGTTCCACTTTAAACAACCTTGACTTTATTTATCAGACCAAAAGTCTACTGTTCAATAACCAATTGGAAGTATGCCTGTTGGGGGGAAAAATGGCATTGCAATAGTTTTTGTTGCAATTGTTTAAGACGCTGTGATCGGCTGAAATTTACCAACATGTACGATTGATCTTTTGTCTGAGTTGATCAAAAATTCCACCCCGATCAACTAAAACACCACCACTTGTTAATCAGACCGACTGAATGATTGACCCTATGTACCAGGCCTTGGAATGAATGACATTTAACAGCAATCACACTTCACAATCCGCCCTGCTAATCTGATGGTCTGGTAACCACTAATTCATTTTAGCCTGTAGCCTTGCAGGTGTTTTTACTATATAGCAACCCCATGTCCTTCAAACTACAGCTCAATATGTGCAGGGGAACTGCAGTCAGTCAAGTCTGCTATAACTCATCAATCAGTATAGTAACTCCTAGTCACGTGCACCAGAAGGCAATGTACTGTACTTGTAGTAGGCTCCAGGGATTAAAAGCAATGACCATATGTATGAATGTGGAATATGGAACCTTAATACCAGGGAGGGTTACAGAACCAACCAGCAATGGAGCTTACAGTCACAAAGCCCAAAGCAGACCTGACTTCACACTGGGTTAGCGGGGACAACACGAAACAAAAAACGTTCCAACCACCACCCCCCGAGAGCAAATGGAACAGTCCAGACAGGTCCCTCGCTTTCTGTAGGGAACCTTTCCCAACCTGATGGCGAAATACTTAGTGACGTCACTACGCTTTCAAGAATTTCGTAAACAGACGCGCTCTGAAACTAAAGCTTGGTGGGAAATGTAGTCCATCCAAAGATCGAACTCTTAAATCCTCGCGTCAGTTCGCACTACCACTCCCAAGAGTCCCCGCGCTTTCCTCAGTTTAATGAGTTAAAAAAAAGGCTGATCGGTGAAGGTTCCAGGGGCTGCGGGGAGCGGGTTTGTATACTGTACATTATGCGTGTTATAATCTACCCTGTGTGTACACAGTGTCCTAGTGTGTGTGTGACTGTCATTGAAGTGGGGCTGTCCATTTGGAATGAGTACAAATGTTTACATAGGAATGTCACTATCTGGTTATAGCACCTATAGTGTTGTTATGGTGATGGATCCTGGGTAGGTAGGTGACTGTCTGCCTTCCGGTACTTACCTCAGCCAGAAGAGTTGGTGTTACCTGCTAGACTACTGATGACCTAGCTCTCCAGATGTTTGCAGTGTGTAAGGGAATGCTGGGAGTTGTAGTTTGAGAACATCTGCAGGTCCACAGCATATGGAACATTAGTCCTGCAGTGACTGGATTTTATTTTGTTTCCTTCATGTCTGTGACATAACCAAGTGATTATCATAAAAACATAATCCAGGGACAAATCCCAAGTGACAGGTGGTCAATGTGCCTAAACATTTACACTGGACTAATAAACTCCTACGCTATTGGTATCTAAGCAACTGGCTACGGGAAAACAAATAGAATGGCCCGAACCTTGGCACTCCAGATGTTTTGAAAATTACAACTCCCAGCATGCCTTGGTTGCAGGATGCTGGCTGTTGTAGTTTTCAAAATATCTGCCATGGGTCAACATCGCTATCCTAGAGTTTCTATTTGTCTGTATACTCTTTGCATTCGAAGTGTATTTTGGGTTATTTTTTTGGTTATTTAACCAGTGTTTCTTTATTGTGACGTTTCGGGGGTTACCCCATTGTCAGGTGCATATGATTTGTCTTGGTATATAGCATAATTTTTAATGTGCTGGGCTATGCCAATTAGACGTACCAGTTAACCCTTATAAAGGGAGAGGTAATGGCTAGGCCCCACAATGCCCAAAGTCTGCACAATGCAATGCATTTTTCGCATCCACTTTGCGCATCGCATGGATACCGCGATTACATGGTAATCACAGTTTCCATGCCGCACTACCTGTGCTGGGGTCCTCTGCAATTTGACAATGCATGCAATCACCTTATTTGGTGGGCATCACATGCATTGTCATTTGCCATAATTTAACTAAAAATCGTGACTGCGTTCACTAGCTTGCACATCCTGCCGCTCCCAAATTGCACTACTATTTTAGATGCGGTAGGATGAGCTATCATTGGGGCCATGCTGTAAGAGTTGGCCAATATAAAGGGAAATACTTTAAATTACTTTGCAGGATGTGCCTGGGTCTTTTTTAAGAGCTTCAGGCTTATCCCATTCACGTCCTCCAAAAGCTTCCTAGAGGCAATGGGGAGCAGAAGGGGGGGGCAAGTTTGAAAAAGGTCTCCGTCATCTACCGACTGAGGAGATCCATCGAGCCTCTCTCCAGTCCTACGGCTTACTGGCCAGGAACATAAAAGAGGGGCAATGGGTTCCCAAACTGTGCACTTGTGTTGGTATGAAAGTGCATTCTCTGTGCTTTCTATAAAAGAAATATCCATGCAAACAAAAATGCCTGTTAGAAATACCATAGTAATATTGGATTGTACAAAGAATTTCAGCTGATCAAATTCAGATTTGGATGAGGTCTAAAAGGTGTTAATGACAAATACATCAGATTCTTAAAATTATCGCAAGGACGCATAGGCTTAATTTAGTGGGAATCATTACATTTGTTCACATGTTTCCTGACAAAAGGACAGGTACAATGTTTAGGTTCAATGGCCTTGGTCAAGGAGGAAATAACATTGACCAAAGAGCTGGGATTTTGTGCTTGTCCTTGTGTTTGTGTGTGGAAAGTTATCAGGATCGCCCTCGCTAAATTAAGGCATTGTTTGTTTGCTTTTTTTTTTCAAGAGGTGAAACTAAATGCTTTACATTCCTTCTTCTGCTTTCCATCTTTTGTCAATTTCATCTTCTTCACCCTTTATTTTTTGGGCTATCACCTGCTGTATAAAATCAACTTTCTGGTTCCCTTCCCGATAACCAGGAGAAAATCTTATGTAGCTATTGCCCCTGTTGTAGATCTCTAGTCTTTTAGTTCCCAGCATAAGAAAAAGTATGAGAGACAACCCCCCCCCCCCCACCCACACACACACACACACACATAAGATCACTTATTTGAACAGTTGTATTTATATTCTCCTCTGAAAGGAACAATCTTGTCCTGAATATTTTTTGGCAACCATTTGGCAGCAAAAGAGGAGAAGTGAAACTTTGTGTGTGATTCTGTGAAATGTCACAGTATTGTGAAAGGAAGTCTGATTTCACAACAGAACAGAGAGGAAAGTAGGTGAATATTTTTAGTGCTGTGTATTTCCAAATAAATTTGAATTACAGTAAGTGCTAATCTATGTAAATATAAGATGGGCAGGTAAAGTTTGTCAGACCATGATCTTGAGTTCTGTCTTCAAACAGAAAGCAGTGGGAAAATGTTTCCAATAAACCGTTAACTGAACCAGAGGGACCTTTCTAGATATTTTGGATATGTAAATTGTGTTTCCCATCATAGATCAGACAGGAAGACAGCATTTGTGATTAATGTGTCAGTATTAGGTATATTGTAAGAGTTTAAATGGCAAGTGCTTTTTGTAATTCCGCTGTTGCTTTAATCGGTAATCTATTGGTCAGGACTAAAAATATACAAGCTAATATTTTAGCCGTACCGATCTGGGGTTAAATATGATATTCTGGAATTTCGATTTCACTGTAAAATTGTTGGGGAACAATCGATCATGCTGGAAATCACTGCTGATTAATATTTGTCTAGGTGATCAGTAGGACAGAGCTACATTTTCCAACGGAAATGAAGTGATTAGGGAGAGAATTATATTGCAGGTCTATTTTAGTTCTGTGAGTGTTAAATACTAGAATAGGATTAACTACTGGGTTCCAAGAAATCACTTATAAGGCCTTAGGACCGTGGTTTGTTGACCTCTGGCAAATATTTAAAAGAAATAACCAGAGATTCATGAAGCTATAAAAGTAGTTGGTAGTAAGGCAGCTGTGCAAATAAATTGACATTCTCTGCCCAGACAGTGCCAGTGTCCTGGAACGTATATATTGTAAAAAATCATTTAATATTTTAGTTCAATTGGTAATATAAAAGATTTCCTTTTAAGACACGGACCTCATTACAGTCCATTGGAAGTTTCACCTTTGTGACTGATCTTCATCAAAAAAGGAGGTGGGTGAGCCCTGGAAACTTTGCACACAGAATATTTGAAAAACCAAAATATTTGACAGTGTTTAAATTAATCCCCTAAATTAACTTGTCTTAATTTAAGTCTTTAAATTTACACTCTCCTACCTCTCTTTAATATCCAGGTTCTCAACATAACATGTAAAGATTAGATCAGATTAGACTGACCTCCCATGCACTGTAAGGGAATCAGTCATGCATGCGCCTCTGTTTAAAGTAGGTAGTTTTTGGGCAGTGTGGTCGGATACAGCTAAATACTGTTCCCACCCCACCAATCCGCCCTATGATAAGGAGGAGGGGATTTGCTTGACAGAAATGTAAATTTTCATGCATATATCTGGAAAACCAAACAACAGAGAGAGGTTGAGTTTAATACATAACGATCAAAGATTATTGAGTTTTTGTGTGAAGATTTCCTTTAACAATGAATAGGGCAAATTCCTAAGTATTTATTTGGACTCTGGTGACCCAAGACGTGTGGGATCTGAATAGGTCTTATTACTTCAAGTGAACAAGGAAGATTGATGTAATTGTTTCCAACTTGCCACCTCTTTTCCATTGATTGGAAGGGAGTTGCCCAGATCTGTTATTATTGGGAATGGCTTGGAAAAGAAACCCCCATATTCTTTTACAGAAGCAGTACTTTGTTTTACTAAATGTTTTTTTTTTAATAAGCATCTTTCTCTTTTTCAGTTGGTCAGTGAGTTCCTTTGTTCAGATGGTCATTGCCTGCTGATGGTTTGCTGTGGAACCCCCTGTACTGACTGCTCATCCCCTCCCCACAACCCCCGGACCCTCCACACTAATGACTGGTTGGATTGTCCTTCCCATAAGCCTGACTGCTTTCTCCATCCCAGGAATATGGATTGTGTAAGTTCTAATTTGACCTGTGGTGTGGTGGTTAGAGAGGGGAACTAAAATTACATTTATGTGTAAATAGTGTGCCTAAGGTCAGAGTGATTGTGTGTGGCTGGATTACTGGGCAAGAGTTTAAATAGTTAACTTACAGAGGAGCGAGCACTATGCTCCCAATTTCAGCTGTGGAAAAACAATGCTAGCACGCCGCAAGCATCGCAAAGGATTTGAAGTTAAGTTTTGCGGAACCAAAGTTCTGAAAACTAAATGTCAAATTTATTTGCCATTAACAGGTGCAACTTACCTTCCATGCTCCCACGATGCTGTACAAGACACAAAGCACTTACTGTATCATGGGAGCATGGTAGGGAAGATTAGCATGCACCTGTTCCTGCATCTCCCTTTTAGTATTATTTTTGTTTGTCTTTATTATTTTTAAAGCTCTGCTACTCCAAAAATGCCAAGGGACTGGAAAGCTGATATCACTCCTCATTAGTGAGCATTCCCCATGTGCCAGCAAGGGAAGAGGCAACGTTAATGCAGATTTTTTTAAGAAGATCCTATCTAAAAAGGGGCACTAAATGGTCATAACACTAACATGTAATTTCTTTCGAAATTAATTTATAATTCATATGGAAAACCAGCAGCAATCTTCAATCTCTGGGACTGATCCTTTTGTTCTCCTGTGTAGTGAGAGTTCTCTGGATCACCCCAGCTGGACTGTACAGAAATCTATACATATATAGACCATTATCTGTTATTTGTGTATGGCCTTCTGTTCGATAGACTGCCTGGCAATATCGGACAGTCTATCGAGTAGGAGGGGATTTTCCAATGATCCCATCTGCACCTACAGTATATTGGGAAGATTTTCAGCTGAAACCTGCTCAAGATGGTGAAATGCGATTGGAACCAAAGGTGTATAGCCAGCTTGATTGATTTTAATTTGGTTACTGTTCAGGTTCTTATTGAGTAGATAATTATAAGATTACAATATAAAATATATGTAATTATAAAGCAGCAGCCTAAAAAGTCAATGAGAATGTGTGTTTTGGGTCTGTGTAATTGATTAGATAGAGTGTGCTGACATTTGTTTCTTTGTTCCTCACAGATATGCTATGGCAGTGATGAACCATCATGTGTGTCCTGTGGAAAATTGGTATATGCTTCTTTTCACACACATTAACATGCAATTAACTACCATATATACGAGAGTATAAGTTGAGGTTTTCAGGCTGTAAAAACAGCCTGAAAACCAAACCTCTACTTATACTCGGGTCAGTCACTAACTAATGAGGAATCCACTGACGTCACTACTCGGCGCCTGTCTCACTTCCCGGCACTGAGTAGTGTCGTCAGTGGAATTGGACGATCAGTGGATGCGGCAGCCGGATTCCTCTTTCAAGTTAGTGACCAGTTGCTAAGTGCTGCAGTACCGGTATTTTTCAGTCATTCAATGCTGCAGTCATTAATTTGTGGCTCTTGGTGTGCTTATTTTTACTGGCAGGAAGGGTGGGGGAGGGTATGTGAGGGTGTGTGAAGTTCCACTGCAGATGTTTGGAAACTACACCTTCCAACAACTAAAGCATGCTGGGAGTTGTAGTTTCCAAACATCTGGCGTGCCAAGGAATTGGGGATTACTGTTAATGTAAAGGGCAACTAATGCCTGAAAACTATACTGAATCAGGAGGATGGTACCATATTTGATTTGGCTATTACTGTATGGGACTACTGTATGGGAATGCTGCTGTCCATTTAAAGGGCAACTAAAGCCTCAAAAAAATACAAAATCAGAAGGCAGTAGTGGTCATATTTTCTACCCTCGACTTATACTCGAGTCAATCTGTGTTTACTCATTTTTTTAAGTAAAAATAGGTACCTTGACTTATATTCAAGCATATCCGGTATGTATATAAGATTGCACTCCTTCTAATTAACAGTGTGCATACTTTATTAGGCTGCAAGGTCTCATGGGAAATAAATGGTCACCCAGTAACATACTTTTTGTATGTTACTTTTACAAGGAATGATCCTTGCTTAATTAAACAAGAACAATGGCAGTAAAGGCAAATACGACTCAACCTAGCCATTAATTTTTCTTAAAGGATATTTAAACTTTGCCAAATTATTTTACAACTAATCATAAAGTAATACAGATTAATTACCACCAATCTTAAGTCTGCTTTTCCCCCCCTATCCCTTGTTTTTTCAGCTCTAAGAGTTACTTTTTAAAGGGGGCGGGGCACAGCTAGTCAGTAAAGAACTGTCAATTACACACTGGGGGAATGCTATTGGCTGTAGTGGGGCACAGATCACCTTCACTGTACATGCTTCACACTCTGGCTGTGCCTCAGTTTTGGGAGGAGGTGGACACATAGAGAGGAGAAATGCACACTGAGTGAGCTGAACAGGACACGAGGAGAGAGCAAAAAGGGATCAAGTTCCTGGCAGCACTAAAAATATAGAAAAGGATAAAGGAAAGTAATTTTTTCACTTTAGTGTCTCTTTAAAATATGTATAACAGGGAAGGTAAACCTGTGTTTGGTTTATAATATTTTTAATATATATAATATAACAATAACTTGAGTTTTTCCCACCAAACACAATATCATTCTACTGTCAATAACTGCTCTCAAATCAGTGGCGTAACTACCAGGGGGCCCCGGATGTTAGAAGGGCCTGTCAAAAGCCCCTAATCTGTGCGGCGACGTGCAGGTTTTAATCAGTTGATCGTGTGTATGAGTGAAACATACGCGCAATCAGCTGTTTAAAAGAAGAAGTTCGGGTCCAGTTTTAAATTGCTGATTGTGCGTATGTTTCATTCATACACGCGATCAACTGATTAAAACCTGCATGTCGCCCCACGGATCTCGCAGTCTGCGGTGGGAGGAGGGAGTCGGGCCCAGGCCCCTTCAGGTACGCCCCTGTCTCAAATCCGGAACACAGTTTCAGCATTAATGTAACATTTGAACAGTGGATCAACGTTGAACAAGCTTTTAAATATTTGTCTTTTCCAGGGCCTACAACCTAACGTGCACCTATGACAACACCAAGGCGGGGACACCAAAATCTTGCTGCACTCTCGATGATGTTCCGCTTATCAGGTTAGTCAGATTGTTATTTGTACTGCTTTTACAGCACCAGCAACTCCACACTCTTCGATTCCACCTTATTCCATATGCATATATTGTTTGGCAGCTGTGCATCATGTTGGAGAAATGATGGTTCTATAGACAATGTCCAAAGTTTTGTTCCTGCTTCCCTAGCAGCAGGAAGTAGAGCAGTCTCTATCCCCTTGAGCTGGCCATACACTCAGGTTGTTGTACTTATGAAATGCCTGGCTATTTTAACACTCAATGTTTCCCATACTGGCTCATTCATTCTGAAATTCAATGAACATGAGCTAGGCGGTTGTCCAAATTTCGCAGGAACATCAAAGTTACATAGTTAATTTT